>VYZM01020992.1:79069-250489 GCA_013398915.1 Dromas ardeola
CCGTGGGGCGGGCTGTGGGGCGGAGCGGGGCTCTGCCCCCCGGCCGGGCTCGGCATCGCGGCGCATCGGCAGGAGTCGTGCAGCCGAGCGGCGGTGGCCGCAGCTCCGGCGTGGGCAGGGGACAGCAACTGCTGCTGTTCTTATTCCTTCTTAATCGGGAAAAAAACCCATCCCCGGGTAATATCTGGATCTGTCCTTGGTGGAAACGGTTCGTGGCCATCAGAATTGCTGCTTTTCTCATCTTCAGCACTTCAGCCAAGGCCGATTCCTCTTCAGTGCCCGAGAAGCGAGCGTGCAGCTTCTCCCTGCGGTTGTTCCCAGCCTTCCCTTGGCCAAGAGCACGGGCGGGACCCCCCCGGCCCCGCAGCCCCCGCTGCCTGAGACTCTCCTACCTGTTGGGTTTAGCTTTGTCTTCTCTCTGCAGTATCGTACCGTGCTAGGGAATACCTACGCTGCTGAGAGGTTTAGCTTGCAGCCTGCCTGGGTAAATGTGCTTCTGATTATACCACAGGTGAATTTGGTCCTCTCGGCTCAGTTCACCGCCTGCTCTACCCACCCTGCACTGCAGCAGTCCATATGGCTGGAGCATTTACATAATGCCAAGTTATCCTGTGAAATACGAAGCAATTAATTTTGATTAGTGAAGTGGGTCAGTAAAATACAAAGGCTTTCAGTCCATGGATCCGCAAAAGATGAAGCACTGCCACTCCACGGTCCTTTCCCCCTTTTATCTCCCCTCTGATGCGGGCAACGAGCCCTCGCCGGGGGCTGGAGCACGCTGAGCTGCTCACAACAGGACCTGTGACTGTGTGACTCAGTTTGATGCCTTTTCTGCTGCAGGTGTTTGTCCAGCCCCAAGAGTTTTATGACACATTGCCTTGGCATAGAGCGTCCTTCTCAAAGGCATCTTAGCTGCCTTTGGGAGGCCCCTTTCCTCATCCACCCGTGCTCTGCAGGTTACAGTTAAAGCAGCATTTCATGGTCAAACCCAGAGGCCTGGAATTGTCATCAGGCAGAGCAGAAAGAGGATGGCAGGGCTGGCAAAACCCCCAGTTCTCTGCCGTGGCTGGGCACAGCCGTTGATGCCCAGCCCAGGGACGCTGGGGCAGCGCTGGGACAAAAGTGGCCAAGAAGTACGGAGCCAGCGTGCCCAGCGCTCCTGCAGCACCTTCGCTGGGATCCTCTGGTGCTTTTGTCCCTGTCTTCCATCAAACCCGCCCCAGCGCTTATGGGGGCTGCAGAGACCTGTTATTTGTAGCCTTCCTAAGGCTTCTGGTTTGTCCTGCTGATCCTGCCCCCGCGCAGCAGTTCAGAGCCCCCGAAGCCTGCGAGGAGCTCAACCTGCGTCTGTGTGCTTTGCTTCCAGGAATTCTGGGGGAAAATCTGCATTTCCACTAGATTCTGCACTTCTGGCTTTATTGCCCTGGTTACATTTCCTCCTGTGCTGTATAGCTTTTGGATGGAACAGGAATGCAGCAGAGACGAGTTAAGGAGGGGGACAGGCAGGACGTGTTTTACTGGGCAGACCAGTCTCCTTTCTGTGCTGGTTTGGTTTTGGGATTGGTTTTGGTTTGGTTTGGTTTTTTGTTGTTTGTTTGTTTGTTTGTTGTTTTTTTTTGAGAAAAGGGATGTTATGGAAAAGGCTGAACAGACTGCAGGGCTAATTCTTCTGCCACAGGCAGGAACGTGAACCAAAAATAATGTTACTGCAGGCAATACAATTACACCAGCGTAGAACTGGCCTGAGAGGCAGCTGAATTGGTACCCACTTCTGTTAACATCTGCATGGTATTGACAAAGCTGTTCATGTCACTGAACCAATTTAACTCGGAATCTTTTGTCATCCATAGTACATTATGCTGAGATGAGACCAAGGTGACGGGTGCAATAAAATAAACACTCCGATACTATGGTGATGGCGACCGTATAAATACCTAGATAGCAAAAAACAACAAAGCTGCACTACAATAGATAAGCAAAATAACCCCTGTGTCTCCTAATGCAAAGAAAGAGCTAGAAAATATGATCAAGATTTCAGCTTTCCCAGAATTACTGAATCAGGCAGTAGGATCCTTTATTGCTTTTGTAGATTGAGGAGCTGTAGGGGTATAATGGAATAACGGAGCCCCTCTTATTTTTAACTCTTCTCTTGCCTCTTCCAAAGCGCACTCTGTAGCTAGCTGATTTATCGCTCTGTAGCTGAAAAGAGCTGAGCACAGCTATCAAGGACCCTTGGAGATGATTTAGTTCTGAACAGGAGCCAGCAGGCACATTTGTATTTGTGATGGACGAGGATGGTTTCGGACAGTCCCGGGTGCTCCCCCCAGGGAGCAGAAGCCCCGGCTCCCCGTGCCCTCTGCACAGCCCGTCGCCCAGCGCAGAGGTGAGGCATGTGAATATTCGATCTGGCTAGCGCTAACCTTTGTGTGAGAACAGCAGAATTACAAATGCATAAAGGACATTTTTTTTAAGTGGGCAAATCTCTTTAATCCCAGGAGCCAGAGCCCCAGGGAACAGTGAGTGGAAGCTTTCTCTCCTGTTTGTGCAGCCTGCTGTACATAAAACATCTCCTGTGGGGTGATGCTGATTCCGCATTTAAGTCTCCTCAGCGGAATGGGAACAATATGATCCATGATGGGATGGAGACAGCTTTGCGATGGGCAATAGTAACGGGTAGACTTCACCGAGTGAGAAAACCAGCTCCTTCTGTTTGTGCATCCGCTGGTGTGCAGCTGAGCTGCTGGCGGTGCCCTGCTCTCCCCGCGGTTCCCGGAGGGATCGGCCATCCCAGCCCCTGCCTGCTCCCCCCAGCCCCAACGCGCCTAAAGCAGGACGTGGCAGTGGCTGTCAGGCTGCTTCGCTGGGCTGTTTTTAATATCAGGGCTTGTTCTGAGGGGGAGCACAGCGAGGACAGGCTCTCTGGTCGCACCGCAGCACCGCTGTCCCTGCGGAGCCCACGCTGGGAGGGAGCAGGACCCTTTCCGGAGCCCGACAAGACGCACAGCACCAGCGCGCTTCTCCGAGCTGCTCCATGGTTAAGTTTGCAGACTAGCATATATGCAAATTTTTTTTTTTTTTTTTTTTACACCTGCTAAAATCTACAGCTGTCATTAGAACAGCCTGAGCACGGTGTGTAGCCAGCACGGATACAGTGTGTGTAAGGGGGAGAATTCCCTTCTGTAACAAACGCTTTGGACTGGAGTTTGGAAATTTGCTGCATTTTGCTGCAGTCTTTCTTTGCAGATCTCTCCCTCTCTGTTTCTCTCCCTCTCTCTCACTCACACATTCAGTCTCTCCCCTTTTTTCTTTCTCTTTCTTTCATTGTTCCCATCTCAAAAGTTGCTTTCCTTCAAAATTGCCGGACATTTACATCCAGTGAGAATGAAGAGTGTGTTCTTTGTACTAGTAGGTCTCAGTGATGCTATAGGGACACAGATCCTTTCATTACAAATAATTAATTTAGCTATAGATTGCATAACATCCTAAAAAGCTTTCTAGGGCAATCTCATGCTAGCTGGATGCACAGTTCCTATCAATATTACATTACATTTGGGTACAACAGTTATGAAGTTTCATTAAAAATTTAATTTGTGGTTTAAAACTGCAGTATTCCCCTAAAAGTGTGGCAGAGAAACCATTTTGACTGCTTGAGGACCGATCTTGCATTAGCCAAAATTGCAGGGCGAGCTGCAGAGGGGGCTCGGTGCCGCGCTGCAAGTCCCTGCACATAATCCAAGGGGCTGGAGCAAGGGGGAGGGAGCTCGGGCTTGGCCTCTGCCTGTATGGAGTCCCGTCGGGTTCCTGTCAGCTGCGAGATGCTTTTTTGGAGTATGGAATCGAGCATGAACCTGTGACTCTGGTCGGCAGCCACACGTGGGCACAAAGAAGGCCGTACCCCATTCTCACTGCACCCCGCTCCAGCCTGGGGCGCCCACCTGGGGTTAGTGCCTGCGGGGAGGAGACGGCAACTTCTCAGCAGCCCAGAACAGAGAGAGATGCGGGCTGTGCTCCGGGGCTGAGGACAGGAGCTGGGCTGTGTCTTCTGCAGGCTCCCGGGGAATTAGCCGTGAGCCCAGGCTTCCATTAGCTGTGAGCCCAGGAGTCCCGGAGCGGAGGATGCTAATGCAGACACCCAGAGGATGCTAACGCAGACATCCTTCCCCGCTGTCTTAGGCTGGTACAAATTAAACATCTCCTTACTGGCAGTGGAGTTGTGCTACAGCAGGAACTGGGAGACGGGAGGAGGAATAGGGCCTGGTATCATGTTTTGTTAATGAAGTTTTGTTGTGACGCTTTAGCAGCAGATTTGAATGAAGGCAGGTTTAAAACATCCCACATCCGCCTCTCTGTTTCAGAATTGATTTGTGCAGTAAATTCCAGCCTTATCTGCGCACACACACATCAGAAGAACCAACAGCTTTTCCTTCCAGACCATCCCTTAAGTCATTTCTCAGCTTTCTCAGGATTTACCTGCTGTAAGAGAAAGCTGGGTGCCGGCTGCGTGAGGGATCCACGTTCCTTGGCAGGACCTGGCCCTGCCCGTCCTGCCCGGGCGGTGGGACTGGACCTGCTGCCGCTGCCCACGGTCTCCATCCAACACAGGGAAGGTCCAGCCCGGGACACGCTGCCCGTGTGGCCTGCACAGAACCTGCCCTCCCACTGAGGCAACCCACAAGAGACAAACTGGGACTCTATTTATCATAAAAGACAATGTTTGTCATTTTTTTCGCCCGTCCGACAAAGGAGGGGAAATTTGTCAGCAGAGCGGGGTGTTTCAGAAGTCAGCCCCGTGCTGGCGTTTGCTGTAGGACTCTGCGAAAGATCGCTGCCCCTCCCCCCAGAGAGGATAATAATGGGGAGTGGGTTCCTAAATCCCTTAAGCTTCTTTGATAGCTTCAATATTTATCTGTAATCCTGCTGGCGCTTCTGAACAGAAACAGCCCTGTGTCCCTGGTGCTCTGGGGCTTCTTCCCACCCCGCAGCGTTCCCTTTTCACAGGAGAACAGCCAGGGCAGGATGAGAGGGAAACATCAAAAGCCAGCGACACTGTTGGTGCCCTAGTTTTTTTCCATGATTATTTATTATTTTGCACAGTCTCTTGCTCTCTTTCTCCCACGTTCTCTGCTCTATTATGTTAACGTCTGTGGAGGCTGGGTGTGCCTCCATGCTCACCTTTGGGATGGAGCTGAGGGGAGGAGGGATGTTCGGCAGGACAAGTCTGGAGGGAGTTCCCAGCGCATAGGAGGCAGGCGGACGGCTGGCCTGGCTTGGGCAAGCACAGATGTAGATGCCAGCCCTGGATCAGGGAGCCGGGAGCTCCGTGTTGGCACCCGCTCCCAAGAGGGGAGAAGCTGGAGACGGCGAGGTCTCGGGGAGGCAGGGCTCCCCCAGAGGGAGGGACGCTCTGCTCCTTCGTTGGTGGGTGAGACATCTCATTGTCTGTGCCAAAGTCAATTTGTGTTTGTGTTCCTGGTGGCTCAGAGTTAAAACACAGCAAGGTTTTAAAGACAGGATAGATAAAAATGCTCTAATGCAATAGGAATCAGTTGCGTTTTCCTGCTGTGAGGGCTGACCCGTACCTAAAGTGTAGCTTTTAGTGGGGGAAAGGGGCTCTTGCAGCATTGAAGATTCTTTGCTGGCAAGAATGCCATTAGGGCTGGGCATGTTATTGATTCCTTTTCAAGATTCGAGGCTTAGGAAGCTGCAGAGAGTAACTGGAATGGCATGGGAGCTGCTTCCAGGCAGCAGGTGAAGCTGGAGACATTTTGGCTGGCACGTGGAGCTGGCACTTCTTAAGCTGAAGATGCTCAGAAGATGAAGATGAAGAAGGAATGGCAGGAGCCCAGTGGAGGGTCTTCCTAGCTGGTTCTAAACCAGGACTGGGATGGCAGTGGAAGCCCGTCTCTTTTTAGAGGTGAAAGATGGACTTGCAGAACTCTGGGCTCCTCCACACCCGGAGCGGTGCACTTTCCTTTGGTTATTTGTTAGAGCATTTTGCACTTCTAGAATTGCAATGCCATCCAAGCCCGAGAACATCAGCACTGCCTGGCTTTACTTGCGCATAATAATAATGTTGTCAGCATGTGGTCTGTGGGGCTGATGGCCTTATGCTGTTACTTCTTAGGGCTTTTCTGCATGGGAAATGCAAAATAAACTACATCGCGAATCCAGACTACGCTAGCTCTGCTGCGCTGCTTCCAGGGACAGAAACTCTTGGCATGGTCTTTGGAAGGGGAGTGAGCTTCTCATGCTTGCCACATCCTAACTGTTCAATCAGCAGTTTAATGGGAAGTAATTAGTGCACTATAAATTCACACTTTATATTTACGTAGCACTTATTTTACCATGTAGAAAAGGCTTTACTTTCCAGCTGCATGGATGCTCCCCAGTGGAAATGACAGGAAGAGAAGTTTGTGTGTATGTTCATCTCACTTCCATTAATTATAATAAGACTAGTCACATTATTTCTTAGAAACCTGCTGAATTTCAGCAGCTAACATATCAGCCAGGAAACCCACTAAGACTTAGAAAATAGATGTTGATCAGTGTGTCACTCTGTATCAGGAATTTGAGTTTGAAATATCCTAGGCAAAAGCAAAAGGTTTGCATTGATGTATTTCATGCGAATGGTAAAAAGAGAACTAGAGAAACGTGCCTATTCCACGGGGAATTACATTTCCTGGGTGTAGGAAGAGATTTCTGGGTTCCTCCATCTAAAACAATGTTAGTGGCTAACACTTCATCGGCCAACCCAGGCTGTATTTTTCCATTCAGGGTTTCCTTTGGTTGGATCCGAGTCTCTTGGTTGTTGCCTCCTTTATTGCCCATCATGAAGCCAAACCGTAGGAGTTCTGATTCTGAGGCAATCCCTGCATCAGTGCGCAGGCACCTCCGACGGCTGCTCCATGAAATAGCTTCCACATTCCCAAGCCCCAAAAGAAAGCAGTAGGAGAACTTCCTGTAAAACGCTGGATTACTTCTCATTAGCCAGTTCAGCTCCAGTTAAAGGGAATGTCAAGTCTTGCCTGCTCTCCATGGGAAGGTGTGCCTGGCAAGGTAACTGCAAAAAGATATGCCAGAAAACAGGACGTTTGGTCTGAACGCTTTTGACAGGCTCCGAAGGAGCCAGCAGAGTTCACTGGCTTCTGTTTGCAGTGTATTGGGGTGGTTTTGTCACTGAGTCAGAGCTGATACAGATCTATAATAGCTACAGAGTGTTTAAGGAAACATTTCTGCTCTTAATAATGAGAAAACCGGTGAATATCTGCTGAGGCGACATCTATCATGTGTTTTTAAACACACATAGCCTGATAACCTAGCAAATTATCCAGATTGCGAAGAGACAAAGGGAGATAATGATAACAAATGAGCGTACGTTTATGTAACGCCTTTCATTGAGATGGATAGCGAAGTGGTTTGAGAACTCTATTAACGGCTCCTACAAACTATCTAATCTATCGTATCCCCAAACGTATTGAGTGCAGCTTCGCTCAGGCTTTCTGAGAAAAACATCTCCATTAACCAACCAATTTTTGTCAGTCTTCGGAGTGGTCATTTAAGTCTCCCCTGTGCAAGCAGGAACACAGAAATCTTTACATTTGTCAGTGAACTAAAGCCACCTTTGGGGTGAAACGCAGCTGTTGCTTCACAGTCTAAATTACTTCTAACTTCTTTACTACCTTGTATCCAAGGATGTCAAATACACTCATTAACTAAACTCTGCAGCTACTGATTCATCAGGAAACTTGCCCTTTTAAGTTCAATGGTGGCAAAGAAACTCCCAAATTTTCTGCTCCGAACTGCTGCACCACCACTTCTTTCTCTCTCTCTCCTTTCCTTGGTGACAAAAATTTCCCCTGATGTCGAAGTATTTCTTCTCCTAAAAGGGCAAGGAGAGATTTTTTGACCTAGTATTTATTCTGGCCTTTTCAACACGAGAAGAAGAATCCCTGTCACACTGCTAATGGAGCACTCCTGACTGAGACACAGCTTAGCACCCATTTGGTGTCTCCCATGATTTTAAGGCAGTCTGAGCGTGTTCGTAACATCGCATCAGTGTCAGGGCGGGGGGCGCTTGAGAACAACCGGCATGTGGAGCACTCTGGCCGCCATCCCCTGCCCTCTCCAAGTCCCATCTGCATCTCCTAGAATGAAGTGGCTGCTGGTTTCCTCTGTGTCAGCCGAGGGGGACTCAAATGCAGATCCAAAGGATTTTCAGAGGGACGTTTGTGTCCTTCCTGCAGGGCAGAGAGGTGGCTGCTCTGCGTGGCCCCAGTTGAGCGGGCTGTGACTGCAGCCCTATGGATGCGTATTCCCCTCCGGAAGCAAAATGAGTTGGGATAAGACTCAGCAGCCCTGTGGTGATTTCTTCTGCTTCAGGTTTGATTTATCTTCCATCCTTGGTCTTCTCAACCCAGTTCTCGTCTGGGCAGGGGAAAGCCTCAGGTTTTCCATTCCCCCTAGGCACCACGCTGGTCCCTGTGCTGTGAACTGCCTGGAAAGCAGAAGTTGCGGCAGCAGTTACTCACGAGACGGCATTTTGTAGCAGCGCGCCTTTGGCAGCAGTCAGAGGGGCTGTGTGAAGCCCAGCCTGACGGTTTAATGCTACAACTGCTGCTTCCCAGCGCGGGCGAGCGTGTCTCCCGCCCAGGGGTGTTTGAAGGAAGCAAGTTAGGAAGAGCAGGGCAGCGCTGGGAACAGACTCGTCAGTTCTCTTTCTCGCAGAGGGAGGTCACTGGGATTCTTTTTACGAGATGGAGAGTCAATTTTATGAATCACGTTTTGATGTGTATTGGATTTGGCACATAACATCAACCACCCCCTTCTCACCTGCCTCCCGATCCCTTCCTCCCCAGGCTCCCATTCCCGTTTCCAGCCTCAGGTCTTCGATTCACATTTACTGCAAGGACACAAGCGCGGAAGTCTATGTGCTGTACATGCATAAATAATAGAACTGAAATCATACTTAGTTAAAAATAGATATTCTTCCTAATAAATATTTTACCTACTGTCTTTAGGATATAAAGCTCTCCTGACTGAAGTGTTAAAACAAACCTTGTTGTTCGCCCCTAAATGCTTAAAACAGCCCTGGCCATGGCTGTACAAATGATGCTCGGCTGAGAGGCTGCGTATGGGGAAGGTGTGTGTTCCCACGCGTAAGCGTATAGCCAAACACCTTCTTTTAAAGCCATAGAAAAGGTAGCCCTTTGGTTAGGGGCACAGACCAGACCTTTGCATCTGACTTGGTCTCATTTGGTGACCTGTGAATTTGATTAATGAAAATTAAAGATAAAATCTCTCTTGATATTTACGAATAACGTTCTTTCCATACCTCTCTTTCTTCCTGCCCAAGAGTGGAATTAGAATTAGCTGGCTGAATAAGGCAAACCAAAGGACACTGACAGAGACTGAGATAGGAGAATTTTTCATTAAAAAGAGTGACAGGTGGAAGAATTTGTCCAAGTGTGTTTCTGGCAGATAATCCTTCTGCATTTTGGTTTTTAGGACATCACTTAATGTGCCTTACTTGACATGGTGTTTCCACTCCCTAGATTCCCTAGGAACAAGGGTTTTACAATGCCAATTTAATCGAGAACAGATTTGCTAAACCAGGGCTCAACTTTATAAAAGAAAAAACTAGGATTGGAACACAATGATCTGAAACACAGTGAGCCCCAACCCGAAGTACAGCAGGTGAAGTTCTGCCTCTGAGCATGAGTGTGTGTGGGTTTTAGGGGGGTGCAAAGCCAGCAAGGCAATAAGTGCCACAAAGAGTTCTGAGGGAAAACTCAGCCTGCGGGCAGGCAGATGTGGGAGTGCAATAAACAAATACAAACCAGCTAAAGTACCTCCAAAGGGAGCAGGAGCTGGAGCATCTCCCTGCACTCGCAATAAAAGCTTCCTTGGTGTTGAAATGCATAGGAGGATAAATTAACCGGGTGTTTGACTGTGGGACTCCCAGTCGTATTTTCAGAGCACTAAAACATAATTGGCATTCCAGACTGAATATAGTCATGTTCTCCTTGTTAGGCAGGCAGTGACCTAGTCAATACAGCCGACCGAGTTTCGGACACAGCTCACTTCACTCTGCGTTTTTTCAGATGAATTGTGCTGCTAAACTCGATTGACTGACTGGACGAGATCTTTATCAGCTCGAAGAGAAGCCCAGATGCTTTGCTGAGACACAGACACCTACCTGGCTAATGCCTAAAATCACCCAACACATGCAGAGGTCTAGCAAATGGGGTCTAGATGAAATTACAGCAATTTGGATGTTTGGTATGAGTTATCAAGGGCCCACTGTCAACGTGGAATGAGCCAGTATTCTAGAGATCCACCTGGGGCTGGGAGCCACCTTCATAACTTCCACTGCTGACTTCAATGAGCAATTAGGAAGCATGCTTACTAGATTGTCAGACTAAAGCTGAGTGTGCCTAGGGCACGTCAGAGGATGGGACTGGAATTAAGAAAGGTTTGGGCAAACTGGAGACATCTAAAAAGATTTAGTTTCACTTCAGTATGGAGAAATAAGCTGTTCTCTCTGCCCACTGAGGGTAGGAATGAAGTACCTGCTTTAATTTTGAGATGGAAATCAGCTGCCAAGGGCACATTGCCTGGAGCAGTTACGTAGTCTCCATCATTGGAGGTTTTAGGAGCCTGTGATATTAGCCGCTGGTGCAGTGCTGGGGTTTGGGGTGAGACTGGGAGTGACAGCCCACTGGTGGTTTGGTTGTTGCTGGGCGCTCAAGGCCTTTTCTGCTCCTCACCCCCTGCCAGCAAGGGCTGGGGGGGCACAAGGAGCTGGGAGGGGACACAGCTGGGACAGCTGACCCCGACGGACCACAGGGACGTTCCATGCCCTGGGACGCCACACTCAGTGTATAGAGCTGGGGGAAGAAGAACGAAGCGGGGACATTTGGAGTAATGGCGTATGTCTTCCCAAGTCACCGTTCCCTGTGATGAAGCCCGGCTTTCCTGGGGATGCTGAACCCCCCCTGCCATGGGGAGCAGGGAATGGATTCCTTGTTTTGCTTTGCTTGTGCACGGCTTTTGCTCTACCTGATAAACTGTCTTTATCTCAACCCATGAGGGTTTTTTCTCCCTTTCCCTTCCTTTTTTTTCCCCCTCTTCCCCCCCACCCTTCTTGGGGTGCATGGTGCTAGTTGCCAGCTGGAGTCAAGCCACGACAGTAGCCTACATTCTCTACTCTAGTGGCATGGGGCTTGCCGTCGCCTTTTGACGTTGAGAAATGCTTTGCCTGAGTAAAAGCTGCAGAATTTTCTCTGCCATGAAAGGACCTGACACTGGGCTACGGAATGAAATGAAAGAAGCCCAGGGAATGGCATCACTTCTAACAACTAATTTTTACAGAGATATAAGTGGAAGATTATTTGTGTCTCCCTTTGGTTCTTGCCCTATGGAGACTGAAATAAGGTGAGTTGCTTTGATTAAGGCATACAGCTGCAAATGATGAGAGAGCCCACAACCACCATCCTAAAGACTTTCATTATCAGAGACCAGATGCCATCAGAGGCAAGTGCTTGGCAGTGCTATTTTTGAACAAATCAATTCATTCTGATTTCCATCAAAACTTGCAAAATTAGGAATTCAAATGGAGACTGATCCCCACTGACCTGCGGCATGTGTCCTTTAGAAAAGGATATTTGCAAGCCTTATTCAGAGATCTGATAAAGTGCAGATAAATTTTTTCATTTGATATTTACTGGCTCTGGTCAGTTCACAAATTCCCAATCACAGATTTGCTAAAACTAAATGTTATGCCCTTTTCATCATGCATTAAAAATAACATGTATTTAGCACGTAGATGATGTCATCCCAGCCAGCTCTCAGAAACTGTCACGAGAGCAGCCGCCCTTTGCCGAGGTTGGGGGTGCTCTGCCGTGCTGGTCCCCGTGGCCTGTGCTTTGCCGTCTGGGGGAGCAGAACGTCACCCCATGACGTCCCCGTCCCACCACCCCCAGCCCTCCGGCGGTACTGCTTTGGGGGCAGGGCAGTACTGCTCTGCCGTAGGTGTACGCACACGCTGATGATGCCCTGTCTCACCCCACTGATGGCTGAGCGGCTGCCTGTGCAGGCAGCATTTCCTGACCGCAGCCGCTTACGGTGTTTTATCACCTGTGGAAATGGCACAGCAGCCTTAGAAGGGCCATCAGGAGCCTGTGAGGTGCCCCTGTTTTTCAGGCATCCAGCCTTTCTGAGGTTCCTCTCGTTTGGCTCTTCTGCAATGCCCCAACAATGCAAGCCCTGCCCTTGGGGGTGGCAAGGGCTCCATCCTGAATCACCACACTCAGACTGGGGAAATATTTGTTGTGAAAACTGTGAGAAGAGCCTGAGTGCGCAGCCCTGCTACCAGTGGGGGAACTGGCCCCGGGCTTTCTGCCGCAGAGGACAGGGACTGGTCATGTAGCCTGAAGCAGATGTGGACCTACGTGCGTCTGTGGCCACAGGCATCCCCATAAACACGTCTGGTTTTATTCTTCCGTGGAATGTTGGATACAGCTTGATCCAGTACAGCCTGAACATAAAGGGCTGCTAAGCCAGCACTCGGCACTTCTTTGTCCTGCAGGTATAAAGAACCTCTTGTGTGTAGGGACCTTCTATCAGCCTGTTATTCTAAGGCAAGAATTGTAATCTGTCAATTTAATCTGTTATTCAGCTCAGAATGTGGGGCCAGAGGGTTGACTTCGCAAGGAAACAGGGGATCCTGATGGCAGCGACATGCTGCCTTCGGTATGGAGGTGCTGGTAGCATGGGGAATCCTGGCCAGCAGCGACAAGAAAGGATGCAATTAAACAGGACAGGGTGGATCCACAACGGGAGCAGTGATGTGGAGAGCCACAGGTCTAGACTGAGGTCCTCCCGGGAAGTGCATGTCTGGGATAATGGGAGCATCGCAGGTCGGAGCTGATGCATTCAGAGCTGTGTGGGAAGTCTGCTGACAGCCTGCTCTCGCCGTCTGGTTCTCATCCCCACAGCCCAGCCGTCACTTTGGCTCTGCTCTGCCGAGTCCTCCTCCTGCCACCTTCCCCGTCCCCCTGGAGCCCCTGTCAGGTGGAAGCGAGCAGTGATGCTGGCGTGGATGGGATGAGAGCACTGGGAGCACTGAGAGCCGCAGGGGAGCAGGGCAGCGTTTCAGAGAAGTCCCTGAAATAAAGGGGGAGGATGAGGGTGCACAGGGGACAGGGCAACGCACGGCTCTTCCAGCGCAGGCTGTGGACTTTGCCTGGCCAGCCGTGAAAACACACGGTCCTTATCTTAAATAATCACCGTTTTAAAGCTGTGCGTATGGGAAGTGGGGCAGATTTGTGCTCTCTGCCCTCTGGCAGCTGTGTCCTTCAAAGGTATTTTCAGCGGCAGCTCCCGAGGCCGCACAGCAGCAGGTTCTGGTGGGGCAGGCGCCGGCTCCGGCACACACTCCCTAAAGCTGTTGGGAGCCGGGATTAACGACCTGCGCTGCCCATGGCGAGGGTCCATCTGTGCGGCCGCGACGCTGGATTAGCTGCCCTGGGCGCTCCAGGGACTGTAATTTTTTTCCGGTGGTGTGTTGGGAATGTTACTCCCATTTTGTGTAGCTGCCGTTGGTGCGAGGAAATCATTAAAGGTTAGGAGAAACACAACCATAAACGCTTTCTATGCCACCGCAATTCATTTCAATAACAATCATGTAGTTATGATCAGCCATCAGCATAAAGCACTCGTAACGCAATGAATCAGCTCAGTCAGTAAATCAAAGGCGCAAAAGCAAATGTTGGCCATTCCAGAGCCTCCAAGAAATATCATTTTCCAATCTATTGTAGAAAACGGTTGTTGCATTTAAAATATTCCATGAATGTAAACACTGTAAAAACTGAAAGCATTAATGAAAATGAATATGATTCTATAAATCAAATTATACATGTATTCTTTGATTTCTACTTTGAAATAATTTTTACATATTTAAAGTATTACAAATATGAATGCAGTTGGACTTGATTACTGCTAAGAGCAAACACTCTGTGGAACTTCATTAGGAGCAGTATTTGATATTCATTAACCTTCAGTTTATTTGATATATTCCTGAAATAATATATTTGCTTTTCCTCATATATAGAGTGAACATAAATCAGACATAATTCCGCTGGAGTCTGTTGTCCAGTTTCACGACTCCCCTGCTGTTTTGCCCCAGTATAAATGACCACACAACTGGCCGTGGAGTAAGGTCCAAGAACGGGCACTATGGGACTGGCGCCTGTGCTGCGGCAGGGCGCATTTGGGGGAAGCGGGAGACACGGGTGCGATGCTCACGCTGCTCAGAGGCAGGGGCTTCCCATCGTAGATGTATTTTTGTCTCTGTTTAAGATGAAGATCATCAGAACTGTAGTTGTAGGGCAGGGCGGTCTGGAAGGCTCGGTGTGTTGTGCAGTCCATCCTGTGCTGCTTTAAGTGATGGCAATGTAAATCACGTTGATTTTTTGGTTGTATTTATTTTTTGGTAATCAGCGAACTTGTCCCTTCAGCGTTGCAAGAGGGAAAGTCCCTGGAGGAAAAAGGGACATCGCATCCCACGGCTCCCAGCGCAGAAGCCCACGGTGGACGTGCAGCTTGGCCGGGCAGCTGGCAGGAGGAGCAGCCGCCATGGACGAAGCCTTCTCCTTCTGGTCTGTGTATGCAGCACTGCCAGCCCTCACCTCGGGACTGAGGCGCTGCGGATCAGCCCCTCGCTCCCCGCGGGTGCTTGTTCTGCCCTTCAAACGCCTTTTCCCCCACGCAGCCCCAAACCTGCCGTGTCCCCCCAGCCCCGGGCCGCCCCCCGTCACTGCGCACCGCCGACATCTTGAGGCCGGGCAGGGGATGGGCGAGCCGGGGACCTTCACCCGGGCGGTCCCCACCTGCCCGGAGAAGGGAGGCCTGTTTTAAGCCCTGCGGTCCCGGGGGGGCTCCGGTAAAGCTCCCGGCGTCGCCCAGCCGGCGCTAGGCCCGGGACAGGCCGCGCTGTAACCATGGTAACCGCGGCTGGACGGCGGCGGCACGGCTTGTCCCACGCGGCGGCCCGTAGCGCGGTGCATTGTGGGCCGAGGGAAGATGGCCGCCTCCTTGGTGTGGTGGTGAGGGGAGTCGGGTTCTCCGGCACCGCGGGACGAGTGTCCCCGTCTCCTCCCGCCTCCCGTCCGCTCCCGGTGCGCAGCTCGCCGATCCGCTCTCGGTCCGCCGGTGTGCGAGGGAGCTGGGAGCCGCCATGGGCCGGGCGCGGCTCCCGCCGCAGAGAGTGCAGGGCCCGCGGGGGTAGAGGCGCGAGTGGAGGCCCGGGGCCCGGTCCCCGCCGGCACCTCGGCCCTCGGTGGGGCCGGGAGGCTCCGCCTTTCTCGGAGCCCGGACGGGGCTGCTGCATGCGGGCCGCGGCGGCGGAGGAGAGTCGCCAGGTGGAAGGCGCTGCTTCCCCCGGGCTCGTCCTTCCCCGCACACCTGGGCGCGGAGCCTCCCTCTGCCCTTGCCCCGTCCTCCCCCTCCGCCACCCGCCCGAGGGACCCCTCGGCCCCCGCTGCCTGCTGGGCTGGAGATTGCTGCTCACTTGTTGCCCAGCACTTCCGCTCTGATGGAGTCTGAGATGCTGCAGTCGCCTCTTCTGGGGCTTGGGGAGGAGGATGAGTCTGACCTGACTGACTGGAACTTGCCTCTGGCCTTTATGAAGAAGAGGCATTGCGAGAAGATTGAAGGCTCCAAGTCTTTGGCTCAGAGCTGGAGGATGAAGGACCGGGTAATGCTCAAGGGCAGGATGGGTTTTGGAGGAGGAGTTGGGGGGACAGGTGGTGAGAAGGGAGGAGTAAGTGCTCAGAGAGCTATTATACTTCAAGCACAGTCTGTGGTTTCAGGTGAACGTTTTCAGATGAGTATTTGGTCCTGCCTTTAGTTTGTGCACCTGTCATATGGTATTAGGGGAAGCAAACAAGCAGATGGGTCACAAGTACTAATTCCAAGCATATGGTTATACACCCTTCATTTAGCTCCTTCATTTAAGCTCTTTAAATGAAATTTGGGTACTTGGTGTTTTTCAGGAAACAATACAATTAATGAGCTCTTAAAGAGTTCTCTGCATCAGCAGGTTAATGATGGAAGCATAAGGTGCGATAAATGTAGTGGTTAAAGTCGTCTAATGGTGAAGATGCAGGGAAGCTTTGTGGATTTGAAGTTTGCCACCAGCACGTTATGTGGAGTGTAAAATTAAGGCATTCTTTGTGTGTGTGAGAAATAAGATTTTGTGATTTTGGAGGCACTTTAAATGAAGCACTTACTGTATTAAAGCAAGGTGCTTCTCTCGTGTTGGACTGTATGTTGCGTGTTAAACTGATAAAGCCAAGCGTGTCAGAGAAAGATTCCTGCCAGGATCCTGTCTTGAATCTTGTGTTGTGTTTATGTCCCAATTTAAACATTTAAGTTAAAAACAAACAAACAAAGCACCTAGGACATGCCATGGATAATCAGCTCCCCTCATTCTATTTTTGGAATCTGCTTTGGGTTACAGGATTCCTTAGGTCTCAAAGTTGTTTTGCCCATAACTTTCTGTTTATGAATATATATGAGGTTTTTCTGGTGACTAAATTTCTGTTATGTTTATGCTTCTTCTTGTAATAATATGGAATAACTTGGGAACTACGGTTGAGACTCCATCCCGTAGTTTCTTTCCAGAGGCATTGTGACCAGGCATGAGGATGTTCCTAGAGGGGTGTTCACCAAAATGGTCTTGTAGTGCCCAGAAGTTCTGCGGAAGGCTCTGTCTGAACCAGAATCATTTCACTGAGTAGAGTCACGTACGGAAAATTTGACTTGGCAGATCACTAATGGAGTGAACTGAGGTTTTTTTGGATGTCATTTAAATGAGCCACAGAACACAGAGTTTTGTGGTATGCCTTCTTTAATGGGTTTTGGCAAAGAAGAGATTTTTCTCTAGTAGACTGTGGAGGTGTGATGAGCTTGCTTGTCTATTTTAGTGATCCCTCTGCCTTCCCGTGAAGCTTCCTGTTCACTTATTTCCTGATCTGCAAAGCTGTCTTTTTCTAAATTTGGAACGACATTGACTTGATCAAGATAATCAATAGGTCGTACAGTATAAGCACGAGTAAAGTTGTAGTAATCAGCTGTTGTCTCTGTATTTCTTGATAAACATTTCATATGCGTGTTACAGCAAAGAGAATAATTTCAATGAAGATGAGAGCAGTGGTTACAGTGATTGTCACAGCCCAGTTCCTACCATCCTTACTCCTGTGGAGTTGCAGATTCTTCTTGTAAGAGTTCTCTGTGCTGTGAATGGTGTGCTTTTCACCAAATTGCGTGCAACTCGCTGTGAATGAGCTTAGCAAAATAAGGTCCTGAATCATTCTCCAAGATACTGAGGCGTAAGAAAATAAGAGCAAATCTGAATTTTTCTGTTTAGGCCTGCTGTTTTCACTGTCAGCTTGAATCAAATAACTTTTTTCTTTCTATCAGTATGGATGGTGCTGGTCATGTCACTTGTATCTGCACAGCTTTATCAGGTGTTGTTTGGACAAACTTGCTGTTGTGTATAAATAGTTTTTGCTTAAGAGCAGAGTCATAGGAATATATAGAAAGCACATCAAGACATCTGAGAGGAAGAGAAACTGATCAGAGAATGCTCAATCTCATTACTTTTAAATCTTAACAGTTATTTTTCACATCTTGTATTTTATTCAACTTTTTAGCTATCGTTGGATGTCTCCTTAGCATTTGATGAGCTATAACAAACTTACCAGAACTTCAGATGGTGAAGAAAGGGGTTGGGAGATGAGGTGTTTAGAATTCTGTATGGAAAATGATGTTAGTTAAATATTTTTCCCCCAGCTAACTCAAGGTAGGTTAATCCTGCGAAATGGTTCATAAAATCATATAATCTGTTTTGACCTTGTGTTACATGAACTGGCTTGCTAGTTCATGCTGCTGTTGTTTTCAAGCAGACCAACTGAAAATGGGAGTTCGAGTGTAATGGGTTTGTCCAGAAAACCAATCTTCTTAACAAAAATGCAGGAATTTGAGATTTGTGGGGGTTTCATTATGAATCATTTTGGAATAACAGTGTGAGGGAAGGTGTGTGGTAATCTGCCAGCCTTTACTGTTGGGAAGTATACCGACCTTTTGTTGATTTTATTTCTCTCTCTTTTTTTTTTTTTTTTTCCTTATTTCACTTTACTGTTTTGTTATATGCTCTCTGGCATTATGAATTAATTATTCTTCTCATCTTGTTGTTTTAGCTGCCTTCAGAAAGTTTGTTCTCCTTCTTTTCTCTTGCTTTGGAGCTTTATTCCCCCGTGATCAGAATTCTGTGTTGCAGACATGCTTGTTTTGGTCAGTATTCAAGGCCTCTGAGGCCTGTCTTATAGCTGCTTATCAAATTCAGAGCAACACCTAGGCACTTCCCTCCCGTCTCCATCTCATTGCAGGTCTGTTGCGTTCCCCAATTTACTTCACTTTCCTTTTCTTGTTTCTTGCCTCCTCCTTCCAAAAGCCAGGTGTGATTGACTTTGGATGTGCTCTTATCTTCGAGACACTATTGAAAGATACTTCCCTGAGGGCTGGAGGGGAAATACGTCTTGGTGTGAGTTGAGGGTGTGGAAAGCATTGCATTATTTTGAATTTGATAAATTAAGTTGTCAAAGCTTAAGATGGGAAGCGTTATCTGTATTTAAACACACCAGCCTATCTCTAAATCAAGAAATTCTGAAAGGTTAACCAAACCAAGTCTCTATCTGCCTGAGTTGCAGGTGAGTCTGTGGCAGTTTTTTCCCGTGAATCACAAAAAACCACGGGCAGTGGTGGGTTTTGCCTTTATTCATCATCTTGGAGAGTCCTAGGGAGTGATCCTACCGTTACTATAGTTAGAGGAAATGAGTCACTATGATTTGCGAGTGGAATGACTTTTTTTTCATCTTGCTTCATTGCTGTAAAAACCCCAGAGTTTATATGAACTTGGAAGTTTTTTAGAAGGCAGAACTCTAATAAGAGCGAAGAATCAAATAAGAAAAGTAATGAGTGGTAAATCTAGATAAAATAACTGAACGTTTACTTGCCCCCCCTTCATCCAGAAGGACTGCTCTGAAAACATTTAATCCTTCGTCTCCTGCTTCTGTGGGCTACATACGCCATCAAAGTGACACTGCTTTGATCTATTATTTATTTAAAGAATATTTTTAACACAAGACGGTTGGAATTATGCTTTGTGTATTGAATTAAATCTCACAGCCTCGGTAGCAACCACATCATGAAACTTGATTTAAAGAAGATTTCAAATACACCAGGTTTTACTGACAAGTTGCTACTAAATTCAGAATATTTAAATTAAGATGTGCTGTGCTGTACTTATTTTGATTTCTAAGATAAGCAGAGAGCAACAAAGCTGATTGTAATAGTTTAACATTTTTTTCCTGCTGCTTCATAACTTGCTGAGTGAGAATTAAATCCTGTTTTTATGAGAAGAGGAATACACAATTAGGTTTGTATGGAAATGCAGATTAAAGCAGGACCGCATACAAACGTGCTTAATTCAGACAAGCAGAGTTTACCTGCCTGCGTGGTAAATGTTTCATGTGTCAAAGGAAATTAATGAAGGATAGTGGCATTGGAAGTTTGTGCATGTCATTTCAGCTTGAAATAGTTGTTTCAATCTACGGGAGCTTCCCTGCTGCTGGAGGCTCGGCTGCCCCACTCCCGAGTCCCGCTCCGAGCGTTTTTCCTGAGCTGAACTCAGATCCCGGGGCAGCAGGAATCTTGGAAGTTTGTGTTTCGGTGGCAGCCTTTACCTTAGCTTGACTTATTCCATCTTAAATGTTTGTTTTGTGTTTGCTTATGCATGATCATGGATTATCAACTGTGTTTGTGTTTAGGAAACTCATAACCCACTTGGTAGCCTGGGATTTAACCCAAACAGTATGTACTTTCTGTTCTTTGCCTGGTACGAAGACAAACTCTTGGGCAGACTGGCTCGGAGCTCTTTGCTTTGCTGCTGTAGCGTGGCCCTGAGAGCTGGTAATTGTGAATTTCTCTCTCTTCTATGTCAGTGGTTGAAATCCATTTTAGTTCAGTAGTTACTAAAAGTGGCAATTGCTGCCCAGTGAGGTGTGTGAATTGAGTGGTAGCACAGGGCACCTGCTGGCTTACCAAGGTCTTTAAAAACAAAAAGAAACCCCAGCATCTCCCCGAACTGAACCCCCTGCTGTAAGTAATGAGCGCTGTCGTCTAAGTTATAGATTTGTATCTTCTCTTACCTAGAACAAAGATCATTTTGAATGAAGATGGTTGTGTATTGATTGAATAGAGTTGGGAAGCTTGCGCTCTTATCTACCACTATCTACAAATGTTTTTATGTCTAAGCAGAGAGAGGACTTTGATGAACAGCTCTGAAGAGTACAGCTGGGCACATAATTTGAAAGAAAAAGGTCTTACCTTTATAGGCCAGGAGGAAACACTGAAACCTTCAACTCGTTCAATCTTCTTCCCATCCTATGCATTTTCTCACTTCAGCCGAGATCTAGGGCTGTACGATGAATGCTCTTTGGTGGTTACTGGCAGCGCAATCCGTACTTCCCATGAGCGTACTCCTTAGTCTCTCCAATACCACAGCTACTGTGTCAGCCGTAGTCAGACCACACGAATGGTAGGATGATGATGTGGTAATTTAGTATTTTGCTATGGAGGGCATTAGGCTTTAACTTCTGTTGTATGCTTAATTAGCTTAGGTGGAGCATTAGGATAACTCCATTAGTTTATGTAATTTCTTACACTGAGTGTATCCAGGATTTGATTTTTCATAATATTGTTGTGAGGACCTTTTGCAAGATACTAAGTAGGGGGTTTTGTGATGGTTGAACATTGGGAGTACGTGCATAATTGTACATTTGTGAATTTGTGAATTTCTACTTCTACCAGTTAGGTGGGGAAGAAAATAGTTTTTGTAAATCTAAAATTTTAGTGGCTTAATATACAGAAATGTCCAGGAGTCTTATTCCCTTAAATAGCTCCCTGAGCGCGCTTCATTTTAATTACATTTGCAATATGAGTAATAAGCGATAGAAGTGCAGTGTAATGTGTGGGAAAGGAGCTGACAACGTTGTCACGTGCAAAGATAATTTTAGAGTGGGGAGAGACTTCACTATTAGCAAATGGAATGACAGAAAATAACTGTATCTGTGTTTCTCCATTCAAAAAAATGCAGTGAAAGAATACATATTTATATATAACGTGCTTTATTTTTTGTCTTGGAGACTAGGGCAGTCTTGGGGACTGGTTTGCTGTGCTGCTGAGCACATGGTATTTGGAGAGGAGTTAGGCAATTATTGCTACTTAAACTCAACATATGTGTTGTAGTGGCTGATTCCCCTCCTGGTCCCCCCAGCATGTTTGTAGAAATTTGAAAGGCCTGTGAATAGTAGACAATGAAAAAAATATATACCTTGAAAGATACACATAAGTGCTGGACTATTATTGCAGATTGCATGAATTTAAAAATATGTATCATTATATGAAGTTATTCCTCTTCTCTTCACTTCCGAAGTGTGGCAAACGTTAATAACCACTGGCAGAACCCTGGTGCAGTGGTACGTGGCCAGATGGCAGCGGGCTGCTTCGCATGGAGCTCTCGTGGAGAAAACTGTGAAACATCTGTTCTGCTGACAACTACCGCTTCTTGGTTTTGGCATTGTGTGTGTTCCCATAGTTGAGAGACTGAAGGTTATGTGAGTGCTTTAGAAATGCTTTGTTAATGCTTCTCTGGTTCTTACATTTCTTCTGTCTGCCTTTGTGTCGATAGAGAAATTCAAGGACGCCAGGCTTCCTTGGAGTTTCGTTTTTGTTTGTCTCCATGGGTTATGTAGGTTTTTCTGGGAAGTTTTGGGGTTTTGATTGTATTTTTCTCTCTGAGATGTTGTTTTAATTGGCTTGCTGCTGTGCTGATCTTCTACCCTTGAACGATTCCAAAGGTGACTGTTAGCATAGTAAGGCCATGGATAACTGAGGGAGATATTGATTGTTCTCTGTGTCTCATAGCTTTAACTGGCATTTCCAAGTAAATTTGATAAACCCAAAATGTTTGTCTTGCTCTTCTGTTCTTCTATAAAGAATGTACTTTAGATAAATTATCTAATTAAGTACTTAACAAAACCAGATTTGTCTCAACGGCATTCTTTAGTACAAAGCTGTGATGTGGGATACTAAAGGTGGCAGATGGGCTCAGGGCTCGAAGAGTTCCATTTTATCTTTTTGTCTCGGTGATTCTACCAGTGCCACTCTCACCCGTATTTTTACTTCTGTATTTTTATTTATTTATTTATTCTTGCTGTGTTGTGGCAGGGTGATCTGCAGCTGGAGTAGCTTTTGTTGGGTAGGGGATGAAGCAGCAGCGTCATGGTGCTGCGCTCTGCAGAGCGGAGGAGCAGTGCCTCAGAGGTGTGGGGAATAGTCTGTGGTAAAAGGGATGATTTGAGCTGTTGTGTCGCTCTCTGCAGCCGGCCGTCTGGATGGAGCTCCGTGTCCCCGGCTGTCCCCCTGCCTGACTCCCCTGTACTCTGGCAAGCCTCAAGAAGGGGCACAGTCTACAGCATGGTTTGCTATGAACAGCTTGATTGTCTTCCCTCAGTGACTCCTCCTGCCTCTCCCGTTCTTCCGTGGGATATCAGCAATAATAAACTTAAAGCCCTTGAAATGATCTGGTGGTTGAGCCTTATTAGGCAGGGGGACAGTGTTCTGTACCATACAGCTCTCAAATACAGCCAGACACCTTCATCTTTACGTTCCTGAGGCTTCAGCTGAAATTAGGGACGTGATCTTGTCCTTATCATTTTCTCCTACTTGCTCCTGTAAGCTCAGGAATCTTCCTGTTTGAAAAAGTTATTTTAATTTAGTGGAGTTGTCTGTAGCTCAGGGATTCCACTTGAATGTCCACAGGGACAGTGTGATTCCTGACCAGATGTGTGTTGTGTAGCATGTATTACTGACTTGTTAAAAGATCTAAAAGTGTCGTCTGGGAAAAATTTGAAATAGTAGTTTGTAAGGAAGATCTGAAGATGAAGTAAGGCAATGCATGGCAAGATGGACACCTTCTTAAAGATAGTGCTAGACAGGAGTGGGAATGTGGTGGAATGCTGAAAAGAGGCCTGGGCAGAATGCAAAGCAGAGAGTGAGTTGTGCTGAGGTGAGAAGGAAAGCTGTTGTCACAGATCAAATGAGGAGTAACATCTAGAAAATGTCTCTTGTTGATTCTTTATGCATATTGTATAAAGACAGCAAAGATCATAGAAGTGAAATATTTACTTCCTATTATTTTTTCATTATTTTTAAGAGACGATGGGCAGGGCCAAGAAAACACCATTTGCAGTGGCCTAAAGGCAATATTTTGATGCTTTGCTATGACCGAGTGAACCAGCCTACTTGACTTTGTAGTTTTCAGTCCTCAGAGCAGTCCTGCCACGCACCATCACCTCCATCTCTGTGGCACCTGCAGCGCCTGAGGTGGCCGGGCCAGAGCATGTCGATTGATACCATTCCCTACCAGAGAGAGAAGATGCACGCTGTTCTCAGAGCAAGTGAATAGGAAGTGTCTATGTATATCTCGGGTATTGATTGACAGCAGTAATTTATCTGTAAGTGTAAGCAGTGCCTATAAAGTAGATGGTGAAGCCAGCAGTTAAAAGTCTGTTTTACGAGGAGCTGTGTTAGCGTTACTGACTGCTCTTGAACTTTGTGTAGTGGCTGCATTCACTGGGCAAACGAACATGTTGGACATCATAAACCTCTGAAGAAAATTCATAGTGTTAGTGCGGAATACAGAGGTTAGAAAAGGAACGCAAACCCTAAGGAGAAGTTGATCTAGGAATCTAGTGTATGCTGTCACAACACTCACAGCAAGAGCCGACCTTTTGGGCTACAGGTGGCTGAAGACTACCTGCAGAGGTATTGAATTATTAATGTTAACTTGAAGTATTTCTTTGCATTCTACTATTTTTATCACTGTGGAGATGCACACAGAGATTTTTTTTTTCCATAACAATTTATTTCTCTTAAACTTTATATAAAAAAAAAATCCTTGAAACTGAAAGCTCTTCCTTTTTAGATGTTTTACCTTGCAAATGTTACAGGTGAGCTGCAGATCACTGGCATGTCTCTCTTCTTTTGGAATTTGGCCTGCTAAAGGGAAGAGTCATTAAAAAAGAGAGAGTGGCACTTGACTGTCAAGGTACCAAATCAGAGCTTGATGGTGAAGTGATGGCTCAAGGGGCAGCGCATGGGACAGACCCTGCTGCAGCAGCGAGGAGCTGGGTCCCTCTGCCTGTTTTCCAGGCAGAGGAGTCGTGTACATGTGGGATACCTTCTGCCAGAGTCGTTCCCTCCAGAACCCCTTCCATGGGTTTGTGTGGGGTTGTGTCATCAAGTGGACCAGGAAGGTCAAGGCTTTATCTGCCCGTTTAAAATTTTCAGCCTTTTCACCAGCTGATTTGCAAACTGGCATTCCTCAGCGGTGTTTTGTGCCTGAGCCCTGGGAACGGTGCCTGTGCTGTTAGGGAGCACTCGGACAGTGTTGCCACTTGTCACCTCTTCGCTGGGAGCCTGAAATGGGAAGTTGCCAGGGTTCAGGATGCCCATCTTCTCCCGTGGCTGATCTGCCGTGAGTCCCATCACCCCCAGAAGAGCCCCGCTCCAGCTGAGCATGTGGCTTGCTGCCGGAGGCCACCTTGCTGGGAGAAAGCCTGCTGGGTGTGGGTGCTATGAGTAAAAGCTTGTGAAAGAGAAAATGTGACTTTTCTGGGTGTTGCAGAATGATCTGTAACTGAAACTCCAAAGGGAGAACAATGTTTTGTGTTGCTAAATATTGCTGTTACTGCTCAGTGTTTAGAGAAGTCCTTGTTGAAGTATTTAATGGCATGGCTCCAAAACAGTTAATGTTTTGGACTTATCTGTGGAACATCTACCTGGTTTTGCCTTTTGGTCGAGAGACTTGTACTAAATCTATGTAAATGTATATAAAGAAAAATGTCCAAAGAAAGCCTTTAGGAAGGGAATGAAGTTACTGAACAAGCAGGCAGAATTGAGCCTGCTGGCCGATGAAGATTCCCAAATGAGACAGACAGGAAGATTTCTCAGTCTGGAAATCTGTCTCAGTATTTGTATTTAATTCTGGTAAGTTCACCCTCAGCTCTGTAAAATAATGTAGCAGCATATATTTTATGTTTAATGCTGAATTAATCTTGTGTTTGTGAAGCAATTTTAACTTACTGGCATAAACCCAGGCAGGTTATAATGGTTGAGTGTTCATCTGTGTAATGTTTGAACAGAAAGTTTCCAGCTTGCAAATTGCAGTGTAGAAATAAAATATTTATGGGTTTTAAAATGTCCATTCTAAAATGTTAGGTGAGGGTCTTACCACAAAATGCAAAATTTATCATAAACTGATTAACTGATTTGTTCTTGGTATTACTTAAACTAGAAGATAAAACAGTTATATGACTCTTTCTTAGTTGCTAACCCTGTTCTTACTTAGCTACAAGAAATCTTTAGCAACTGATGAAATGGGGTGTCTCACTTCCAGTCTGCACTGGAATTACTTCCAGGTATGCCACAATGGGATCAGTTCAACTCCCTGTGTTGATAAAACTTCAGGTTTTTGATCAAAACCATGCTTACGAAGATAACGTAATGTTTTTTCTAGCTGAAAATAACTGCAGAAATTGCACTCACGTTGGTTTGAGGTATCTGTGTATGATGTTACTCTATCTTTTGCAAGTCTGTTTTGTCTCAAAATGACATGAGGCGAATTAAAAATACTTTACAAGTCCTTTGATCTTTAGTATAATATGTACATTTTAATGTTAAATGCTTTAATAAGCATCTTCTCTTTTGGAGAGACACAGAACTACCTCTGCTCACCTGTTCCCATTCCTGATGGATTTGGGGTTTGACTTCAGGACCATTACTTCTCAGGCAGAGCTTTTTGACCGAATGGATTTTGCAATTTAAGTATTGCAGGTTCTGACCCAGAGTTATTAAATAATTTTAAATCGAAGGCAGTATGAAGTTGTGAATTGTATCCAAATTTTTTTTTAAATGCAAATTACACTATATAGAGAAGAGCCCACAGTAAGAGCTTCTGTGGTTTTGATCCTGAGCCTTTGCTGAGAAAGCATTTTGGATATAGGTTTTCCCAGAAGCTTGCCAAATATTCTTATGCTTCATTTTTTAATTCTAACAAAAATCCATTGAAATGTATTCTGGTGGATATATTCTTGAACTGTAGAAAACAAAATTTCCACTGTCTTAATGACAGATGGGAATGTCCTAGTACTTCTTGTGTTAAGGACCTTTAAATATGCTGGGAAGTTTCTGGTTGTATGTTCCAAAACAGCTTAGAAATCTGAAAAGCATTATTCTGTTTCTTCGGCTCAGGGTTTCTTTTGATCTGTAATGATTCAAGATCATAGATGGGTGTTGAGTAGGAGTCAGAGGGGAGTGTGAGAGCGCTGTAATTCTTACTGAAGATGTGCTCTTTATTAGCGGAACAAATAGTCGTGAAGTATAATCCTTTACGTCCTTTGTGGGGAGGTAGGCAGAGGGGAAATCACCCCATTTGTCTTTGGGATCAGTTAAACTCTTACTCTTCATTACTGGTTTGCTGTCTGTTTTCAAGGAGAAATGCTTATTTAAAGCACAGAACTTGGGAATAGAAAATAAATATCAGCCTGTTCAGCATAAGTCACAGATCAGACATTACCAGTAAAATATTGAAAAATAAGTCAGTATTAGACCACAAATGGGAAACTATAAATAAATGAGACAGAAAAGATTGTTTGGCAGGATACTTTCTCTTGAAAGAATGATTTGTATGGTTTCACTTCCAATAAGTTATTTTGTCCTATAGTTTCCTTCGTTTCCTTCTGGCTCTCTAGTGCCTGTTTGCCAGCGTGTGATTACTTTTAGGGATGCTCGTGCTCTTGAACCCGCTGCAGCACCATGTTGTTCTGAGGCGGCTGAACTGGATGGGGTGCCTCATGCTGGAAAGGCGTCCCTGTGTGCAGGGTAGAGCTCAGGCAATGCAAGTAGTTCCGTAAGCGTCAGCTGGTTTGTGGTTGTGTTGGGGTGCGGGTTTTTTGGGGGGTGTTTTCTGTTTTCTTTGTTTTTTTTTCATTTTCTCCCAGATCGTACTGCTGAGCACCAATATTCTCAACAAATGTGCAGAGTTGGTATGTAAAACTTCTATGCTACTTGAAATTGTAAAGGGTTACCTACTTAACATCTTCTGTTAAATGCTATTCATTTCTTATCTTTGCCTAGTGCACAGGTGGGTCACACCAAAAGTCTCGACAGGGACTGCGTGTCCCTGAGTGTTTTAAGCATATTCGATGGGTTTTGGGAAAGGGAAGGCAGGAGAAGATGACACTAAATAATCTTGAAAGGTGTTGCTTTCTAAATGAAATTCTTTCCTTATCTTATGTTATCTTCTCAAAAGGAATAGAAGGGTTTCAGATTGCATGTTGTAACAAGTACTTATTGCAATGTCAAATTAACGTGATGTTTTCAGTGGTGCAGTAGCCAATCCTGTACATGAAATAGGTGAGCAGGAAGAAAGCCGGGTGCACTTGCTGAGGAAAATAAGGCACTGAAGTACTGGGTGCCAGACATCTGTTTTACTGGGTAGAAAGCATTTAAAAAAATCTGACCCTTAGGTTTTAAGACTAAAGGGAACTGTTTTCATCCATTGCCACTTACGTACAGCAGCTCTATCAGGTATGAGCTGCTTCATCACTTTTAAAAATCAGGCCATTTTTATAATACACAGATTTCTTTACTGGATTAATTAAAAAATGAAAATTTTTGGAACTATTCTTTTACTAGTGCTGGGTATTGTTTTGTTACCTTGAAAATCATAGAACCATTTAGGTTGGAGGAGACCCTTAAGATTGAGCCCAACCATGAACTGAGCACTGCCAAGTCCACCACTAGTCCACGTCCCTCAGCACCACGTCTGCCCGGCTTTTAGATCCCTCCAGGGATGGGGACTCAGCAGCTTCCCTGGGCATCCTGTTCCAACGCTTGACAACCCTTTCGGTGAAGAAATTTCTCCCAATATCCAATCTAAACCTTCCCTGGCGCAATTTGAAACCGTTTCCTCAATGTATCTATGTCCTGAAAATAACTTCTAGCGTAGTGGCACCCATCCCTGAGCTGGAGAAGAAATCTTGTGTCCTTTGTGGGGGTCACAGATTCTCCGTGTGTGGTTTGGACCGGCAGGTAAATTAGTCAGGACTTGGATGCTGAAGTAACTTTGTTCACAAGAAGTGCACCCAGTTAAAAAATGTCATGGGTGGCTGTTACATTTGTAAATACGTTGGGTCATTATTGTAGTGACCCCCCAGTGAGACCTTTGTGTGGGGTTCTGTAAAACCAGGGTGGCAGTTACTGGATGACATTATTTTCTAAACAAAGGAAAAAAAAAAGAGAGGGAAGGGTAAGGTGGGTGTGAGCGATGTGACAAGGGTCAGCACCATGTTGGTGGCAGAGTTTGGTTTTGAGGGTAGCAGTTTGGTGTTGATAAAATAAGTGAAGTGAGGGGAAAAGAGAGATGAGGGTGAAAGATAAGAGAAGCAGATAGAGGAAGAGGAGGATGGAGAAGCCTTCCAGGGGAGAGGACTGAATCGGGCTGGCTCTCAGCACTGTGGCTGCTCCCCATCACCAGCCCCCGGGTTCAGTTGCCGGCATCCTAGTCTCGGTGGTGTTGCCTCAGGGCTACCCGACTGCGTCTTGCAGCTGACCCTCGTTTTTACCAGGACCTGTACTTTTACTATGTATTGTTCTTAATTTTGATAAAACACTCTTTGTACATGTGTACTTAGTGCTTAATTTCGGCTGTGGCCCTTTTCACCCGCTCTACGTGTGCTCCGTCGGGAACCCCGGTGAAATGCCTGTGAGGGAATCCCCATTCAGATTCTTGTTTTCATCTGCATTCTGCAAAGTGCTGCGTCCTCCTTGTTAACTCATGGGGATGAGTAACTCCTGCATGATTGCAGGGGTTTGTTAGCAAGAACATAGTTCGGGATGAAGTCATTAACCAGATTTCTTGCTAATTTTTTACTCCGTGTTCCCCATCGTAGACATGGGAGTGAGCGGACACTGCAGCATTTCTGTCCTGATGTAGAGCCTGTCCCCTCTTCTTGGTGTGAACAGTGTCTCTCTGCTCCAGTTTCTAGTTTCTTTATAAAGTATGTGTTTGTGTGGCTTTAGCTTTTTCTGTAAGTGTGGGGTTTGGAATTCTTTTTTTTCTTTTTGCCGGCTGTTCTGAATTGTAATGAGCACCCTGGGGAAGTGGAGATGCGGGTGGCCTTGCTTCAGGCGAGCAGGGCAGTGCTTAGCACTCGATGGAAGTACCAGAAGCCACGTTACTTCTTTTGTTTTCCTTCTCTGGTTTAGGTGTTGCGATGAGGGAGTTTAGCAAAGAGCATAAAGGTAGGAAATAATAATTTTCAAGCAATATTTTTAGCTGGCCATAGTTAAACCAGTTAGTCGTTGGTTTAATGCAGCTTTTTGGTCAGAGGTAAGGTATTGGTAAGTTTGGATTTTATATGTTCACGGGGCCCTGGTGGCTGCAGAAGCCTGTCTGAATGTCGGTTCTACAGGGTTGGTGCTGAAGCAGCAGCTCTAGGCAAGACCAGGAAGAGGAGGCAAGTGATGGATTGTCCTAAAATAAGAATATCCGGGATAACTAACATGCGAAGAAAACAAAACAAAATAGACTAAACATTTTGTTATGGTTTGGTTGGTCACTTGGGAGTTTTTCCCTTGTAATGCTTTTAGTTTTAATATTAGAGAGGGCATACTATATTCTAATATTGATCAGGGACCCTGAATAGCATATTCTCATGTTTTAATAATGTATTTCAGTTGGACAGTGACTAATTTAAAATGAGTAGCAGAAGTCCAGTGATATCCATTTCCATGCTCTATAAAAGAAGAATGGGCTCTGGAAATAATAATAAAAATAGTAACGTAAAATCTAAGTACTGTTCTATTTAAAAAAAAAAAAAAAAAGAAAAATGTAATCAGTCATGCCTTGCTTAAAATAGTCTGTGTTAAAGAGCAGATAACACATCGTTGTTGAAACCTTTCAAAAGTTATAGCAGTGGTAAAATTCCAACACAAGTGAAAATTGATTTTGTTTCTATACTAAGTAGACATTTTATTGTCTGTCTTTGCAGATGAAGACTGTTAGTGTTGCCTTAGTTTTGTGCCTCAATGTCGGTGTGGACCCTCCTGATGTGGTGAAAACCACTCCCTGTGCCCGTCTGGAGTGTTGGATCGGTAAGTCCTGAGAACTTCCAAGCTCCAGCAAACTCTGTTAGTCTTATAAGTACTGAGCTACAGCATATATAGTGGTCTTAAAGTGGTGTGTTTCCTAGACTTAAAACTAGGGTGAGCAAAAGGAAGTCTGGCATCTCATTTCACTGTGTTTACGTCAGTTAATTAAGTGTCCAGCAGTAACTGCTGCCATAGGTCATCTCTTCTGCTTTATTCTAAAATGAGATAGCATGGAGGGAAAAAAGCTGTTAATTAGCTACACAGCTTTCTCTTGATTGTTGTAGATTTATAAATATCTAAGGGAATCTTGGAGCAGTAACATCTTGAGAGTACTGTGATCTGCAAAGGTTTAAAATTACCCTGCATCATACAAGAGAGAAATAAGTTTTTGTAAAATGCATGGACTTTACTGCATGTTGAGATGGCTGCTCTGAGGCTATCTTAACTGGGATCATGAATTCAAAAGACCTGGAATTATTCCCAAAAATATCTTGCCAGCAGTTCCACCACGTGGGCTCGCTACTTTGATGCAGCGTTGGACTAAATTCCTAGTTTTTTGTTAAGAAATGAAAAGTTCCCCTGGGTTTGGAGATCAAATCTGATTATCAAGATGAGACAAATCTAAAGTAATATTAGAAGGAAATACCGTGTGTAAGAAAGCTTTCTAAGAGAGTTTTGTTCTTTATCTAGGAATTGGAAAATGTTCAGTCTTCAGCAAGTAATGTGCAGAGCGCTGTAATCCTAAACTCCAGGGTTTATGATAGGCTGCAGAAGCAAATTAATCATTGCACAGACTGAATTTCTTTTTAAAAAAAAAAAAATCAGTATGTCTCATTTCTAACCTTGCCTTACCTGCTTTGTGAATCATAACATCTCATTTTTTTTAACCTAAAAATGCTGATGACTTTAAATCAGTTAAAAAGCCATGAGCCTGCACTAACAAATACATCTCTTCAGTGGAGAGAACAGTTCTCATTTCTCATTGATACATGAGTAGAGAGCAAAGAGAATGAGGAGCATTGCAGGGTCATTAAAATAAAGTTATTAATGATTATCGTCAACAAAGAGAATTTTGAACACAGTTTTTAAATTAAATTTTTAGTGTGTATATCTACACAAGTACTCATTTCCATTTCTTTAAATTTTTGAAAAAGGTAATTGCAAAAATATCGCCTGTTTTTACCTCTTCTATACAACAGTTTCAAGGGAAGCGAATGGGGTGTGTTATGGGAACATGACGTCTTTGCCAGATGTGCAAGAAAGTGTGGAAATTGTTCTGGTGCAACTGCTGCTGTTTACAGCTGAGCTGAGATCACCAGGTTGTGAACTCCGGTGACAAATGGCCATTGCAGTTGCGGACAAGAGCCAGCTGCAGTTCTCGCGCTACCCTCCAGACTCACCCTTAGAACATCTGAAGTGTTTTGTTTTTCTCCAGAATTAAGCCTTAGCTGGTATCTGTGCTACAGTGTCAACCTGGCACCGTGTAAGGCGCAGAGAGCTCCGTGCCGTGATTATACCGAAGGTGTCCTGGCCTTCCCTAGCCTTATATATACACTCACCAGGGAGGCTGAAAGCTCACGTAATCACTGCGGTGGCATGAGCTATGTTTAGGAAAATAATTTGTTTCCATTGTTTGGCTCTTGGAATGGCACCAGTGTGCTTTTATTTTTGTATAAAGGGTATTGTTAGTAATGCTAATTACTCTGAAGGCGCTCCAGAGTCCACAAACTACATTCCTCTGCTGTCAAAGCGCATGTGAAGTAATGTTAATTTCTTTTTCTGAGCTTCAGTTTGGTCCGTTTAAGGACTGAAAAAAAGTCTGATGTGTTTATGCTATTTTTTGTTTCCTTTTTCAAATTTTAGCGGTAGCTAATGGCGTGTTAACTAAAAAAAGATGTTCTGTGGCAGTGTGGATACTTGTGGGGGATTACTGTTCGACTTCTCAAGGGGTTCTGCTTGCTTTAGACAGGGAGGGGACAGTTGCAGTTCAGAGGGACAGAGACTGCTGCAGTGCCAGGGAGTGCGGGGACCGGCTGCTGGTCCCCTGCGGGGGCCGGCTCTGGCCAGGCTGCGGGGACGCTGCAGACAATTTTACTGCTGTTTGTGTTTGTCTTGGAAAAATAGAAATGCTATACTGGTATTACCTTAAATCTTTCTATAAAAGTAAAATTTAAGTAAGATCCTAGCTTTCATTCATTTAAGAAAAATAACTCATAAAATCCCGCTTTCATCCCACTTACTATATTTTGCTTTTAACAGTATGAGGTAGAATATTTGTAAAGATTTTTTTAAAAATAACTTCATTAATTTGGATAAATGCTTTTAAAATAATGTATATTAAATTGGAAAATATTAGCTTCTAGTTTTTTTGAAACTTGTTGATAGTGTCAATTATATGGCCACGGTTTTTGAATAAAGCACATAAGCCGAAATTGTATCGGTATGTATGGATGGTGGTAATTATCTGGTGATAAAATTAACTTCTTAAAAATTGCAAATGGCATATAATCTCTGAAGCAATAAGCAAAGGAAGTAAATGAAGCAGGATTGTGCATTCATCAAGAAAAAAATGCTTATCATCAAATATTTAACCAATTTAATTTTTTTGTCATTATTTACTATGGAAACCTTTTTTCTCAGTATTAAAAGAAACAAATGTTATGCCTCTCCTGTCTTTCAAAACAAAATTGTATTTATTAACTTAAAGAAATCTTCAGAATTTGACAGTCTTGAATGGTATTTAATTTGTACTTGAGTGAGGAATTTGGGGGTAATTTTTGGGTGTTGCACCCAAGTAAATTCCATGAAGAATGTAATGTTTATGAATTTGAAATTGAATGCATGGAAAAAAGCTAAATATCATTAAACGATCTTTCTTGCAAGCAGAACACTGGAGAAGGGAAAGCGTGGAAGGCTTTTAGCCTCTTTCTTCTGCAAAGCATGGTGGTGTCCGTGCTTCGATGTAGCCTTTGGTCTCCGAGGCTGTAGATCTGGATTTTACAGAAACATAATTCAGAGTAGCTAAAGGTTTAAATGCACATAGAATTGGAAATAATTTCTGCCTTCTGTCAAGCTGAGTGATTCGATTGTGGTCAAAAATACTCATTTGTACTTTATTTCCTAGATCCTCTGTCGATGGGTCCTCAAAAAGCTCTGGAAACCATTGGCGCAAACTTGCAGAAGCAGTATGAAAACTGGCAGCCGAGGGTAAGTGTTCCTCGGGCTTCCTCTGGGCGGGTGTAGCTGTGATCCTCCTTCGCGGTAACATTCAACCTAGACTGAAAACTAAGCGACGTGTGTGGGCCGTGGCATGCTGGTCTGGCAGCGATTCTTGCTTCCTTCGTCCGTCAGTGTCAATACGTTCTCGCGAGCTGCCAGACTTGGGAGCTCCTCAGCTGATGCCCCTCTCGGCGAGCGCTTGCTTTGATCATGTCTGGGCTGTTTGTTTGAAGTACTAAGTCCGACAGTGATTTTTTTAAATTTAGGTTCCTCTGACTTTATTGCATTTTTGAGATGTTCTGAAGTTTTTCATTCGGAGTTTATAGTTTCTTCTGTTGTAAAAATGTGTTTGGCCTCGGCTACTACAAACTGTGTCCCAGCACTCATCAGTACTGGTTTTATGCTTTGGAACAAATGAATGTTGTACGGTTAGTAGCTGAGGGAGGCTTTGGGGTTTGTTGAAAAACAATTTCAGAGCTTTGGTGACTGCTAATTCTAACTGAAGTATAATGTGTGTATTTGTTTTTGAAACGGAATGTCTTGGATAGCAGTAGCACAAAGCAGGAGTTAAAGAAACAAGCGAGCTACTGACTATGTATTTCCTGGTTTGTAACATCTCACTTTCACCTTGGGGAAGTGTTTCAATTATTTCAATTCCATAGTTTCATGTGTGTCAGTAAATAAACTACAGAAAGAGGTAAAGAATAAAGTCTGCAGTGTTTTCCAAACAGATACAAACCCCAGACTATAGTACCATCTTCACTGCCAACGTTCCCCGGTATGTTCATGTCCCTGTCTGTACACTCTAGGCAGTTTGGCTCCAAATATTCCTCTTCAAAGTACCTGGACTACTGACTATTAAATCGTAAATTTGTCATTATAAGCATGTAATGTATAACCCAAACGGAAATAGTAACTTCACTGAATGAACCTACCTGTAGATTTGCTGTAGTATTTTTTTTCCTTACAATGTGGTGTGTGTACTGACCCAGTCTTCACTTTTTAAGGAGACATTGTTTCTTCTTTTCTTTTTAGATTGTCTTCAGTAATAATAATTATGTGCATTTTTGTCAGCACCAGGACTGTATTTTATAACATTGCTCGCTACCTTATTTAATGCATAAATAATCTACTGAGTGTCGCTGTAATGTCTCCTGGTACATAGTTTAAGAGTATGGTCTGCAAGTGGAAACGCTAGTGGTATTTTCCTGTCCTCTGCATAGAACGACTGGTTGGGAAGGCCTTCGTGTTAGCAGTGCCTGTAGGTATTTTTAATCAGTCTTTCAGTATAAACTGTGATGGGTTACATTCATTTACTTGTTTCTTTATAATTTATAAAATCAATAAATATAGATTGCCACTGCTGATGCTTTGTTCGGGTCTGGAACCTGGAAGCTCTGAACATCCCTGTTGCTGTGGGGGAACACAAACCCCACATTCTCCCTAAGTCCTCCATTCCTTCATGAGGGACTAATACCTTCATATAAAGGACAAGTGGCGTTGAGATTACCTTTGCAGCAGGAAATATAAACTTCTTTTGCCAGACATGCTGAGAATATTTTTGACCGAAAGAAGGATTGGCGTGTGTGTTGTGAAAGGCGGCTGGAGAAGCCGTTTGTTGTGTGCAGTGAGTCCCTCCTCCCTCTAACTCAGACTCGGTGGAAATAGTATATTCAGAGCAATTTGATGTAAATACAGCTCCTACCGGTTCTTCTCTCTTGCCTTTGTTTGATACTTCCCTGCCGCCTTATTCAGGATTGACTGGACTGAGTATCATTCAGTAAAAGCTGAATGTATTATCTGAAGGAGACGTACTGTTTTTAGTGGGTTTTAGTGTATTTATAGAAGAAGGACTTGTCTTGAAACATACATGGTATATATTTAAGACAAGAGAATTTACTTTTGTGTTTTTCCTCTTGGTACGTTGACAATTTTTTTTTAAATCTCTCTCTAGCAGCCCAAGAACTTGGCAGAAAATTCAAATAGTGTCTGAAACCAAATAGGAGGGTAACACAACTCGATGCAAAGGTGAAAACAAACCTTATTCTCCGCTTTTTAATGACAGAGTCCGTATTACTGAGGAATGAGGGACAGGCGTCGAGAAGCAGCAGGTACCCTGTGTGGGCTGACCTCACGCTGCCTTGTAGAGTTTGCACAAAACATGAGGCAATTACTGAGCTCAGATGTTTGTGTGCAAGGTGCCTGGTTCTCAACAGTAAATCACAGCCCTTTGAAACATTGCGAAGCTGAACACGTACCGGTTTATTGCACTCCACAGGGCTCTTGAGTTTTCTGCAGTAATAAAGAGAAGTTGATGTGCCATCTGCAATAAAACAATAGGAACATTATTGAATTTCCTAGACCTTTCATATAAATACTAATACATCTAGTTTTGTCTGTTTCTTAGTGTTTTGGAATGGTTGAGGAATTGATGGAAGGAAGACAATTTGGGGAAAACTAGGCAGTCTGAAAAAAAGACCAAATCATTAAAATCTTCTGAAACAGCCAATATTGCCGGGCTGTTAGTGTGAGTCCTTACACTAGGAAATGCCTGTGGTCGGTGTCTTACTGTGAATGCTGAAATGGTGCGAACTACTGGTAAATGGGTCATGTCAATAATAAACACTGTGTGAAAAGTCCTGTGACATCACTCCCAGTGCAGTCCTCGTAGGGTGTTGTTCAAATAGGTGTCTGTTTTAGTGAAATACAAATAGCTTTGGTGAAAAAGCTTTAGAAGAGGTAAGCATGAAAATTCTTTGTTTCTGGAAGCTCCCAGGCTGCACAGATGCATATTTCCTTCCAGGTCTTATTGAGCCCCTTTCTAAATAATTTATCAGCTTGCCATTGCTTGAAGTATTTGTTCTGATTAAATTTAAGACTTTGCTTTATTGTTGTGTAGCTACATAAATTTGTGTGCTGCGGGAGTAAAAAACACTTCAGCTGTTGTTTCATCTGCAAAATACTGCAGTTAAACAATATTCAGTCATTTCATTGCAATTCTCAAATGAAAATTTTACTGGGGGAAGAGAGTAGGAGATGACAAAGCTGTAGGCTTTATCTGTCTTTATAAAGAATTTTCTGAACGAGTAAGAGTTATTGCCATTCAGTGCAAAGATAATTTAGGTGCTAGTGAAAAAGTGGAAATAAAAGAAGAGAGCTCTTCTCTAATATTACCTTGGGTCATGGGTTTTGAGTTTCACTGGGCATGGAAGGGGTTAAACATGAGGGTAATCTGGAAAGCAGGCTCAATTACAGGGGATAAAAGGGGTTGCTTAAGCAGCTGAGAGTGAAAGGAGGAAAAGGTGGTGAAAGTTAAGAGCCTGGGACCCCATAATGGCCAGCCACATTGGAGGGGGAAACCTTCCCTGCCGCTGCTCCCCTGGCTTTCGGGGAACGTGCAGCCCGAGGGATTTGGGGATGGCTGGTGGGACTGGGCAGAACTGGGGCTTGCTGGTTACGGGCCCGGATTAAAGAGTTTGTCAGGCAGTGCCAGAACACCATGAGAAAGGAGAGCCTTTAGCTGAGACAGAACATTTTATCACTTTAATTGCCCCAAATAAAATACTTCACATTTCTATTGGGGATTCCTCACATGCTCTGTATTTAAAGTATTTAGGTAAGAAATCGATCACATTGAGATGGTATTTCTCTGCTTCTGATCTTCATTTATTACCCGCTGCAGAATACTGCCTGTGCTAGGTGCAATGCTGGAGCGAGTGACCAGCGAGAGCACTAGTTTGCTTGTGCTGCCAGTAAGTAGCAAATATTTTCCCTGTTGTTTGGATGCAAATTTAGTTTTCTTGGCAGCATGGCAAGTTATGCCATTCAAAAGGCAGGAATTTTCCTTAGCTTAAAAGTCAACAGACTTTGCTTGAAAATAGGAATAATAGACTGCGAATTCCGAGTGCTGCTGCAGTGAGATGGTTTATGGAGATGCAGTAGCTACTGGGGATTTTTATGAGCAGAAGTTACTGTTACTTAAGTCCCAGTTTACATCCATTTGCCAGCAGAGCCTGGGACTTGGGTTCTTTGCTGTAGCGTTCTGCAGGGCTGCAGCAGAGGGTTTAGTGGAGAGGATGAAGGTGTTACTCAGCTTTCTGCCGCTCCTCTGCACAGCTCGCTCTTCCTTTTCTTGTGGACTGGCTTTTGAGAGAGTGTGTTTTTCTGCATCCTCTTGGCTGGAGCTCTCTGAGCTGCAGTATGTTTGTATAAAAAGCACCAGTTACCCCTTGTAAAATGATCATTGTGTGTGGTATTGTACAGAATGCTACGAGGCGAGGTAGATCTGTGATTGCTGGCTTCGTTCTTAGGAGGGTGCCAGACTTCTTTTTTTTTCCCCCCTTTTTCTCATAATGGACATCTCGTTACTTGGCTCCCAGCCTTCCCTAGACAATAAAGTTTCCTTCGTTTCCATTCCTGTGTATATGCCTTTGAGAATGGGGCTGTGTAGCCAAAGGCAGGACTGTAGGTTGAATGATGCACGCTTTACATAATTCAAGATCTGGTATGAGGTAGTCTGGAGCATATGCTTATTAAATTTGCATGGAATTACAGAATTTTTTTCTTTTGGTTGGCTATGGCTTTTGACCAGTTTCTTTCTTGAACTCTAAACTGACCACAAGATTCACAGGACTTTTTCTTCCTTTCTCTCGTCTTGCTCAATAATGTTGATGCTTCTGTTGTGATTTCTGCGAGTCCAAATGAATCCCAATGGCACTCCTACACCAGGTGCTTTTTGCAATACTCTTCATTCTCTGACAGAAACTTTCCCAGTCCTGCCACGGGAGGGTCAAAGCTTGCTGTTCATAACTCTTCCTAAGCAGAGGTGAGGATAAGAAAGCTGTCTCGGAGACACTTACATTCCTCTGTTGCTCATGAAGTGCGTTCTTAACACTGGAGGAGCGGGACCTTGTCTCAATGAAAATTAATGCTTTAAGTTTTTCAAAATCTTCTTTTTCCTGAGAGTTTGTGCCATGTGGTGGTTTTTGCACAGCTAGTTGTGAGACCACTGAGAAACAGATGTTGTGACTCCTCTTACCCCCCCTCCTCTCCCTTTTTCTTTTTTAAATTCTACTCCTGTAGCACACGGGAGCCCTGCTCACTAGGGGGTTGTAGGTAAATTTGGTTTGCATATGAGATTACTGAAAGAAATAAGGTTTGGAAGGTGCAAAGGAGCGGAACAATGGTAGAGCTGGAGGAGAGAATAGGCAGAGAGTAATTACGAACAGCACGTTCTTTGAGCTGAAGCAATACGTAATTGGCACGTGCATGAGATCCGTCCAAGAACCTCGACAGCCTTGCTGCCAAGCGAAGCTGGACTGTTACAGAAAGTAGAGCTTCAGTTAAGGTACACAAGAGTTGAGGACCATGGATGGTTAGAAGAAAAGGAAAGTTGCATTCTCTGCTGTATTTAAGGTAGACTTTGGTCTGACGTCTTATTTTGATGTGTACGGAGGCTTCAGAGGAGCGGGAAAGAGCTTCACAGAACCTTGTGGCAGTTTGAATTATCCGTTGTCCACTGAAGCCGGTTGCAGTGGCACAAATTCCATGTGTCTGTGTCTCTAAAGCCATCTCGCCACCGAGGGGAGCGGGCATTTGCTCTTTGGGAGATTTGGAAATGAGCCAGTGAAGGCACAGAGGTACGAAGCTGTTCTGAGATCCTACAACACTGTTTTAGTGGGATCTTGCTTTTGCAGAGGCCTTTCCTTCAAGTTGAAGGTCAATTCTTGTATGGGATTTGGGATTTTTTACATCCTCTGGTAAGTAACTTAATGGAGTGTGAGCGGTTTGTGCCTCCCTGTAAATTTAACCACAGCAAGGTCTGTAATTTGTCATCTGTGCAACATCTATTTCCCCACTCCCCCCTGCCCTGTCAGGCCGGTAGCTCTGGGGCTTCTGTACGTCCCCTTGCGATAACCAACACCAGCACAGCCAAAGCTTTAAACTTTACATCCCAAAGAATTTTTTCCCCTTACGCCCCCTTGCCTAAATAAAACAAAGTCAATTACAGTGTTGATTTTTCTAGTTCAGGTGCTACATTGTTCTCTCCCTTTTTCTTCTTCCACTTCCTCCATTTTTGCCAAGGCAATCATCTGCACTATTTTGATGGTCTAATGGAATTAGCTGTATTTCATTGTAGCTCCACCTGAATGGACATCACTGGAGGCAAGGAGAACTATGAAGGGGGCTGAAAATCCCAGATAGAGGAAGGACCAGAGAGATCTAGAAGGCAAGATCAAATAAACTTTCAGAAAGCCTTTGGGAAGGGGTGGCTTGAAAGCAAATTGTGATACTTGAGAATGCCTGCATCTGTAGCATCCCTGGGCACTGAGGGTGGTGTGGCCACTGTCACGCAGCAGTTTTCTGGCTGTCCCTTATGCAGTTCTCTTCTTGATGCTCCATTACTTGCATTAGTGTCACTTATTAAGAGACAGGCAGTAACATATCTGAGCTCATTAGTCTGGCAGGTCTAGGCATGTTTTAGGTCTTTCCAGCCCATTTAATTTACCTGGTTGTACCCATTTTTTCACCCAGTTCAAAGACGTGACATAATCAAGGAGGAGCGACTGCAGCAATCTTTTATTGAAGTGGGCCCAAGGGAGCTGAGAAACTTGCTACTAATCCCAAGCAGGCATGGCTGGCCCTGTTATGTTGGCATTAATAGCAATGTTAGTTAGTTAAGCTATGGCTCTGTGTTGTCTTTTCCCCCAAGTTCCTGACGCCAGGTTGGGACTCTCAGCAGTATGTATGTCCCATTGTGCTTAACTAGGCAGGTTTTTAAATTGAGGTTTCCTTTTTTTTTTTTCCCCCCCCCGTAATCCAGTACTCTATGGTGTGTGATGCCTCTTGCAGTTTGCATCCACCAGGGAGTGACGGTCTCTGAGGAGACATCGCATACAATAGATAGATTATACTTTTTGTGGCAAGCCTTCAAGGAAACAGTGATGCTTTTCTGATCAAATGAGGCTGCTTCTTTCTCTCCTCTCGTCTGCTTCCCGACAGTTTTCTCTTAGTTTCAAAGGAAATGCAGCCAAGATACTTGAAACAGATAATTTAAAGCCTCTACCTTTTTGTGCATGTTTTCTGTTGTTGATGCTGTTGTTTCCCTCATTAGATATCTCTGGGCTTTGATACGGTTTCTGAGGTTTCATTCCTTGCATTGCTTCCTTCTGCCTAATTAATTGGTAAGTTGCCTGCTGCACATCAAAGGTTGAGCATTTCCTAAAGAGTAACTAGTTAAGCATGAAAACTAATTGAACACATGACCTAATTATTGGTCTCTCTGAGTCATACTGTTCCTTTATTTCTGTAGGGTTTTTCTTTTAAAACAACAGCAAATACTAATTGCTGCTGCAAAAGAAATATTGTAGAAATCCAAAGGGGAAAATGTAAAATGGAAAAACTTGTACTTGGTCTTCCTACTCTGCAGAGGTAGGAACATGTAACAAAAAATGATTAAGAACTAAAAAAAAAAAAAAAAAGGCATTGTGACCTTGTTTAACAAAACCAGGTTTTCCTAAGAGGCCTGCGTTCCTCGTTTTTATTTCCCAGCAGCCTCTTGAATTTGGCAGCTGTTTCAGGCTCTGCAAAATTTTGCTGTATCAATCCTTTGCTGTCTTGTTAAAGATCAACTGTCTTCAGCATAAACCAGCATTTTTTTCCGGGGCGGGGGGGGGGGAAGGCTGTGATAGAAGAGAGGTGAACAAGTGCAATTGCCGAAGCCAGGTATTCACATTCTCATTCTATCTGAAAACTTGTTGTGACCCTGCTGAGTTTGACTGTTAGCCGCATGCTCGTTTTGCAAAATATCCCTCTAGAAGAACTGGTACTTTAGCCAGAAAAGCACAAATGGTAAATATGGTGAATGATGAAAGCCACTTTTTTATTTCTCATGAATATAGAGAAAATTAGGGCAAATTAGGCAGTATCTGACTTGCAGTTTTCCTTTTGGTAGTTCTGCGAGAGTGATGTGTGACCCAAGCACCCGCCCACCCGCGGCATGGCTTGGCAGGGAGAACACAAGACCAGGGGCTCAGTTTAAACCATCAACAAAGATGCGTTGCCTTGAAGCTACTCTCTTTTGTGCCGAAAAAATCTGAACTGGACCACCTATTTTCTTCTGCTGTCGCGGCACTAAGCATCGGGAGGAAGTCACAGTGAACCACTGTGGAGCTTTTAGCATCTTAAAGCACTGCAGAGCTTCCCTGGAGTTTTGCAGCCTGGTTTGTAGCAGCGTATCTGTAGGCACTGACGGTGTGCCTGCCTTCGCGTGGGAGCAGCTGTACCACCTGTACAGAAAAACCTCCTGTGGCAATGGTAACTAAAGGATTTGGGAGCGAGCTGTGCAAGTGGAAAGCGCCCTACTGCAATTCTGGGGCTCAGTCTCGGTAGAATGCATGTTTTAGTTCTTTTGATAATGAGGGGAAAAGAAAATCTGATAAATCTTTACCACGCTACTAAAAATAAAGCAGAAACTGCAAAATTGTAACAGCATTGTACTTAATACTGATTTCTCTGAGATTCTCATGGAAAAAAGAGGCACAAAAAGGAAAAAAAATAGTTACAGGCACGAACTGATGTGAAGAGGCGTATTTAGAAGCTGTAAAGACAAGGAAGTGGCATTAAGCTGTTTTGTGAACTGAACTGCTCATGCATTGCAGATCAGCAGTGATCTGGCATTCTGGAACTAAGTCAACAAACTTGCAAAATCAGTTTAGTGGGAAAATCCTCTGGGTCTTGCCATCTTGCTGAAAGCTTCGAACGCTGCAGGCAGGAGTGACCTTGAATCAAGGAGATAGGGCAAAGGGGGAGCTACTGACGAAATCTGGAAAGATAAGTTTGAACCACAATGAAAAGGACATTTAACTTGTAAGGAGGCAAAATTTCTTCCCATTTAATCAGAAAAGGGATGCAGTAATGTGACTGGTTTGGTTAGTGCATCTCTCTGAATAGTGGCAGTCTTCAAAATCTCTGAACTTCTCCAGCAGCTGCCGGCCGACGCTGCCTGCCTCGGTCGTGCTCTCTCCGGGAAGCAGACCTGCATCGCTGCAGGACATCCCTCCACTATTTCTGCATGTTTTAAACAGCTCCCCTTGAAAATGCGAGGGGCGACCTGGTAAAATCTCCCCAATGCACGTTCAGTAAGGTCTGCTTGGCACGGCAGCAGCTAAGGGCATAAGGCCATCAGGAACCAGATTCTCACCGAACCTCCCACCTTCCCTTCCCTCACATGCTGCAATGGGCCCCCCTTGCCAAGGTGGCACATCCTGAGACTGACTCTGAACTGCTTGATCAGCCAGCGTCTGAACTCCTGTTAATTTTGAAATCCTCTATCTGAATGCAGTCGTTCAGTGATCATGCTTTCTCTTGCCTGGCTTTCCATAAGCTTCTGACAGTAAGATCCATTCACGTTGTATACTTCCTCTCTGTTTTGTTTTGTATTTTGTCATCAAAATGAGGCCAGAGTTGGCAGACAAGCGAGATTTGTGTATTCTAGTGTGTTTTCATATGACCATTGTACTCTTAATGTCAGTTTGTCCTAAGATGTGAAGAAAGACCTGATATTAGAAAGGCTTCTTGAAAGAGATAAGCAGCTCTGCCTGCTCAAATCTGATTAACGTTTTTCTGTAATTACCACCCAGCCTCTCTGTGACCTATTTAAAAATACCTTCTCTCTGTGTTGGTGAGAGTAGTGAATCGCTGGCGATTAGAGGCAGGAGAAGCTTCTGCAGATGCACTCGCATGGACCCTGGCGCTCTGGAGCTCGTAAATACCACCAGGTATTCCCCGGACAAGGGCTCAGTCACTGCAAACCTGGACGTGCAAATGGTGTTGGATTAGACAACTGAGGCTTCTTTCTGAATAGACATCAGAGTTTTGTGCGAAACTTAGAGCATTAACAGAGAAACTATTTACGTTTTTATTTATATTCCTGCTCATCTCTAAGGCAGAGTGAGAAAAGCCTGAAATACCTTGGTATTAACTCCTTTCATATGGACCATAGCAAAACATAAACCTCTGAATGATTGTTTTTCCTTCTTGTGACTCATTAAGCTGATTGTTAATGTGAGTATCAGTTCATTAAACAATTGCTTTGCAATTGGAGGAAAACCTCAAATTACTAACGAATTATTAAGTATTGAGAAAATGAACTTCTTGTCCAAGCATGAATACGGGACAGCGGTACCTCCTGTTGGGGATGATGCGCTTTGACCAGGATACAAAGACAGCCAGCTTGAGGATTCACTCACGCACCAGATTGTGGTCCTGCAGCCGAAGCTGGGCCCCAAGTAATAGCTACGCTTGTATTTAAGAAACAGGAAGATGTAGAGCCTGAAAATTTCAGGAGATCTTAAAATAGAGGTTATAAAGAAGGAATAGTACTGAAACGACACTGTTGCTTAGGAGTTCTGTTACTTGACTAAGTAGGTTTTAAAGATGTGTCCTGGTGTGTACTTAAAATCCTGTTAGAGCATTTTGGGATGTGACCCATCAAAGCCATCAAACTGTCATGAGTCTGGGATAGAGATCTGGCCAGAAATCTGGCAGATTTAAGTTCTTTTACAATTCCCTTTGTTTAAAATTAAACAATTATTTACACAGCCATCTCAGAGCATTTCGTTCTTTGGAAGAGTTAGGGAGGGATTCTTACCATACAGAGTAGGCTGGTGGCTATAATTTCTGTAAATCTTGGAGCAAACTTGTAGTGTGGAGCAGCCTGTAATTGCTGGGAAACACACCTGCCTCCCGAGTCTGCCTGCTGGAGCAGACAGTCAAGGTTAGTACTCTTCATTTTTGTCTTCCCTGTCAACATCAGTTCTCATGAACAGACTGCTCAAAGGTATTTTTTTGGAAGTATTATTGAATACTGAATCCACACAATGAGGATTAGGTACTTCGGAATTCATTTCACGTTGGACTTAAAAGCAAGGTCAAAGACTGTGGAGGAAAGGTAAAGTCACTACACTGCTGACTACAGTCAAGCGAAGAAATGTTCCACCCTTACGGCTTAGCTCTAGTAATGCATTTTGTCCTAGACATCTAGCAAATTAAGCTGTTTAAGTCTGGGGCTGCACGTGAATATATTAGCAAGTAGGAGACTGAGATGGATTTTTAAAACGCAACCAAACATCTCCAGAGAACTTGCCTAAGACTTGCCAGAGTCTTCCTTGTGGCTTGGTTTAGCATTTAAACTTAAGAATCTGTAAGTTATAGTACATCTTCACTGTAATTAATATTTTTCAAGTTAGCAATAACTAATAACATTATCAGAAACATTTTTCATGGCCCGCCTTAACCAGGTTAAGCTGTTGCTTGTAAGATCCGTTTGGGATTTCCAGCATACTCCCTTGTACTTAAATGTGCAGGTTTCGATTATCTTTGATTAATCCTCATGAATTTACATCAGGGTAATTTCATGTGCCCACAAGCTAGAATTAAAACACCTAAAAGGTGTTTAAAAAAATAAATAAAAAAGCCTGGAATCTGCGGATATGGTTCAGAATAATTTGTATTTGCATGCATGTCTCTAACGCAAGAGTTATTGTGGTCATATCAGCTTGGGCTTACAGGCAATTGAATTTATGATTGATTTATAGTAGGTATAAATTGAAATCACTTCTTACATTGCCGAATTGATCTCTGAAGTTATCACATAATGCGCTTTTGCAGCTGTTTACTTCTGGGCTACCCGCGTTTTGCAGGGCGATGATGTGGTGCAGCAAACCCCCTCCTGTTTGCAGGCACGGGGAAACCAGCAGCAAGCGGCATCGGTGCAAACGGGGTGAAATCCAGAAGGCTCCGAGAGCCGGCGTGTCCTGCCGGCCTCCCTGCGAGGCAGAGCTCCCCAGGTACTGTGGCACAAACTTCTCCTACCATCGTCCCTTCCAGGCTCTACAGCAAACTGGGAGCGATGCAAGGGCATGTGCTGCCTGGGAAGGGTTTCGTCTGACTGAGGTTTTGCTGCTGTTTTCTCTCTTTGGGCTGGACGTGGAGAAGAGCTGTATGAGTTCCAGCTCATCGCTTTTGGATAAACTGTCAGATGTCCTTTGGAGAAAGGGACCCACATCTGTTACAAGACATATTTTTTTATCGATGTAGTACAGGTTATTTTAAACAAGCAGTTGTATTGGGGTAGTGCAGAACACGTTGCCACATGAATTCCAAAGATTGAATATATTTTTGACTGAGTTCCTGGGGAAGCCAGGCTTTTAAAAGCATGCAGTGTGTGGTTGCATCTTGCACCTACCGTACATCCCAGCAACCTTAATGCATCACATGACGTTTTTAAAAGGGATGAGAATTCAGAATTTAAATTGGTCTTAAACATTTTGTGAAAAATAGCTGGCTGGAGGTAGGGGACAGGCTACGTTTTGTCACTCTCCCGGTCAGCAAAGGACCGGGCTGCAGTCTGTGCCTGGCTCTCACCGGACATCGACAGCTACGTATGGGGTGGGAAAAGAAAACACTGTTAACCCCCAAACCTTCAGGGAGATTTGCACCAGATGAAGTGACAGAAAATCCAAAAATGATCAGCAAAGTTGGGGGAAACTTGGCTGGATTCTGCCGCTCATGAAAGAATTCTTTTCTGTGTAGATTGTTCATTCATTGGGAAATAGTGCAAAAATAAAAGCGTTCTTGAACAGTTCTAAATTTGTATATTCTTTGATGTGTTTCCAAAGCCAGTGCAAACTCAGGATCCTAAATCTTTCTTTGATGCAAGAAAAAAGATGTGTTTTAGTAAGTATTAAAATTAAATTACGGTAAATCACAGGATTGAGATATTAATAACAGTCTTGAATGAACCAAAGCACAAAGTATTTTTGTCATGAATGAAGTATGTAGTTTTTCCACTAAAACAGCTTCAACTTCAGAAGACCTGGAAGTAGCCAACTTAGTGTCATATATAGAAAAAGAAAAAAAGGGATAACAACATTGTGAAAAATCCGTAGTAGTGAAGTTAATTGAAGAGAAATGAGTGGGTGTAAGGGCATTAGTAGTGAAAGGTATTAGGAACACGAACTGATAGTGTGTCTTGGAAGAATTTGTGGCAGAAGTGGCCGAGAGAGAACTGCTGGAGATGAAGAGCCTCAGGGGTCTCGGCTCAGTCTCCCGGGAGAGGGGTATCCCTAAGGTTAGTTCTAGCGCTGTCCCTGCCGAGACTACAGGCAGTGGGCAAAGATGAATCATGATTGGCAATTAAAAGCTCTCTGGGTAGGTAACTGGACTGGACCAACTGGAGAGCAGGAGCAGAGGAGCTGTGCTGGTTCCAGGACCCTGGCTGATGCCCCGGCCAACTGCAGGCGTGTAAAAACCTTCTGCGCGGAGCCTGAGCGTGTATCACACACGGTGAGTGGCTTTGGGAGCTGCAGGTGGACTCTTGGTGCTCTGCTGTCCCGCAGGTATTGCTCTTCCAGGAGGGTATGAGTGCCGAAAAGTTGAAAATGGTTCAAAGAGGTGATAGAACAGTGTCCTGTGGCAAGGACATGCTTGTCTCTGCAGCGTTTGGTTACGCTGCATCTCTCTGTTCTCTGCTCTAAACGTGTCAATGGATATTTTCATTTTAGTTTGCCTAGTTCTAGTGTTGGAAGAGATAATAACTAGCCAATGGAAAATGAATGAACCATAATTGGTTCTCATTTTACAGGCCGCTGTTACATGCAGCTCTGTATCGCTTTTCCTGGCAGATGAACCCTAGGGCATTTCATCGTTCCTCTTGGGAAAGCCATTGCACGGCTAAAAAACCCTAGACTGTCTTCAAGACAGTGGTGTTTGCTGGGTCTCTACAGTGGGTTTAGGGCTGCTTTCTTGCTTTCCTAACACTTTTTAACTGTGTGCTTGCTTTTGTGGCTGCTGGTGGGCTGATGTTTATCCGGAACAGCTCCTTACACTCCCAAGGTCTCGCTTCTGAGTGCCAGTACGCAGGTTGAGGCTAATGGTTCTCTGTGTGAGATCAGAACGCTGTTTCTTCTTGCAAAACTTTTACACGTGTCTGTATTGAATATCCTCTGCCATGCTGCTGCCGTGTTACACTCCTTACCGCAGGGTCTGCCCACAGTAATTCTGAATAACCCTCTGTCAGCGACAGGCTGTCGTATTTCTGCTCACTCCCTTTGCAGTAGTATTCATTGATGTGTTGGATGATTGGGGCTGCAAAACTGATCCCCTTGGAACGTCACAGTGACTTCCCTCCGTGGGCAAAACTAATGATTCTCCCCCCACCCGCCTGCTTTATAAGCAAGTCTTTATATATGGACTTTCCTCCAGATCTCGTGTTAAGATCTTGCTAAATGTCTTCTGGGAATCCAAATGGGTTTATATCAAAAAGATACTTTCTCTCATCTCCATGCTCTTTGATTCTTTAAAAAACTCTAGAAGATAAGAGTTTGATTAAAAAAAGTATGGCTTCTTGTTATAGATGCTAAATGGACTCTTCCCAAGGTGTTTATTCATGTTTCTGTTCGTTTATGATTATTCCTACCAATGTGCTCAGCACAGACGTCAGACTGCTCTGGATTTCCTCTGATTCATTTCAAAAAATGATGCCATGCTTACTGCTTTCTCATTCCTCGTACCTGGGCAGTGTTAACCTGCAGTTACAGTTCAGTAATTCAATACTTGCGTTAATTTAGTTTGCACTTTTAGTTCCGTAACCCCTGGAGCTGGGGTGGGATGTGGCCAGCCTGGTGATCCCGTTGCTGGTAGCCGATTGTGGCCGATAATGGCCGTGGCAGCCCCGGAGCTGCGAGCCCTCTGCGTCCGGCAAGTGACCCTCCGGCAGGAGCCTCCCGGGGTAGGGACTCGGGGTAGGCAGGGACGTGGGCTGTGTGTGGGCTTCCTCCGGGTTCCTGGGCTAGTCACCGTCTATCTGGTAATTATTTTTAATTCTCCAGAACACACCTTATAGATATAATTAAAGATTTTTTTGTTGGTCGTTGTAATATTGATCTGAACATTGATTCATCTAAAGTGTTTTTAATACCATGAATCAAAATGGCAGTCAGTCGGTCTTAAATCTTGCTAACCTTTTGTAATAGAATAACTTTCATTTGAAATCCTAAGGAGAAGTCGTCTCTCAGGCTCGGAGGGGCACCAGCCACCCCTCAACCAAAGCCCCCGGAGCCCAGCGGTGTGGGCACGGCCCCTGCGCAGTTCCTGCTCTGCGCGCTGGGACCCAGCGTGCAGCAAACAGAGCAGATCTTCAGCTCAGCCTTGGCTGGCTTAAACAGGGTTTATATTTTTTTTTCCCCCCAGCCAGACAGAGGAGATCAGAAGGGTGTTCAGGAAACTGTGAATCCAGTGTTTGCTAGATGCACAGCACGCTGTTTCCTCATAGACATTAACTTACAATTTATAAATACTTATAAATAGAAAAAAAAATTGTTGTGGTCTGTATTCATCACAGTTTTCTTACTTGCCGCAAGGTATTACCCAGGGGAGGAGAGCAGCGGAGGGTCATACGGCCCTTGCGCGGGCTTAGGCAGTTCTGCCAGAGAGCACTCCTGCTTTATCTGATCTTTGGTAACTACCCGAATTCCGTGCAGATACAGCTTGTCCGCGTATTCCTACTCATTTCGGAGCGTTAGGTTTTTCCCTTCTTTCTGCTCAACATCAAAAAGTTCCTGAACAAAAGGACTGGAGGTGATTGCAAAGAGTTTCTGAATATTCAGAGAAGAAATCTAGTGTGACCTTTAGAGAAATGGAAACAAGGGTGAATTTGAGCATCCAGTCCAGAACAATAAAATTGAAGTTCCAGTCCTTATAAAGACAAAAAAGATGGTACAAATCACTGAGCTTCCTTTCTGCTGCACTAGACTATGATTTAAACCTTTTGAGGAGCTTACTAAAGTTTTTTGACCCAACTTTTTATTTTCCTTCATGTCATTACGAGATGATTTCATAGAATGCTTTAAAAATAAGTAAATAAAAGTATGGTAACGCTATTCTCTTCTAATTTATCTAAGCTATTCCTATTGTATTTTAATTTGTTAATGTGGAAGTATAAATGCTGCTGTTCCCCTGCTGCCGCTTTATTAAGCGAGGATTAGTGTTTGAGGAATGTTTTAAAACAGAAGAGTTTATCTGTGTGGTGTATACTTAAAATGCCCTGTCTTAATTGTGCTCTATTATAATAGCTATTTTAGACTTCTCTTTCTCCTAAAGTTTTGTTCTTAATAATTTAAAAGAATTTATTTGAAATCATTTAACCTGGGATTTCCCAGGGCATTGTAGCCTCAGAGAGTGGAGATCTGACGCGAACTCCTCGCCAGGCAAAGCCAAACACACTTTTCATTCTCCGAGGCTGTTCCCTGGCGCTGGCGGGGGCTGGTGGCCAGTGGCACGGCGTGGTCCCGGTGGCACAGTGTGTCCCGCAGCGGGGATCCGGCCCTGGCACAACCTCTGTGCCCAGCCCCTGCCCTGTGCCTGCTCTCCTGGGGGAGCCACGGGATTTAGATACCCACAGAAGTTATTCTCTCTCTCTCTCTGTCACTGCGGGTAATTTTTCTGTCAGCTTGCCTGCTATATATTTATGCCGTCCTTATGAAGAGTATTTTCGTTTAAAGTCTTTTAATAAGCCCTCAGAAAGGTTGATGTTTACAAAATGTTCCCAGCCCATTGCTGTAAAAATCCAGTGCCCTGTAAGAGCTGGGCTCGCATTGCCTTTTTTTGAGGGTTTTGTTGAGGCAATTTGTTATCCAGCATTACTAACGGGGCAGGTACCGCTCTGGGATACTCCTGACGCACTAAGTAAAGCCTAGAGCAGCGCTGAAAGATTAGAATTGTTTTTTCCTGTACCATAATTCAGAATCAGAATTTAATATACTGGTGACTCAATTAAAAAGGAATTATTTCAGTTTTTCCTACCATACCTATTTTATTCTGCACTGTGAAAGTCACAGGATAGAAAAGCACAAAGGTTTTCGTTGTGTAGTTTCTCTCGTGTGTATCTCATTCAGTGCTGAGCATCACACGAAAACACTGTGAATGTGCATTGTTGCTCCTTAATTGATCATTATTATCTAATAAAAATATTGAAAAGAAAGCAATGGGACATAGGTGAAGATGTTTTGATTTTTGTCAGAAGTTCAATTGTAGCAGCTGGAATAACAATGGGACGTTGGGGGAGTCTTTGTGGTGAATAGCTGGAAAACAGTAAAAAAGAGGAGACATTCCTCATCTCTCCACTTTGTTGCTTTTGTGGAGACGCAGCTGGCAGAGCTCTTGCGCGAGGCTCAAAGTCAAGCCGGGGGCACGCGCCTGTCGGTGCGGTACAGGGTTACGTTTCTCCGGGGAGCTCCAGAGTTTTCACCATAACTCTTTTTCCTGCACACACCCCCGTTCTTGCTTTGGGCCTTTTAATTTTCTGAATGGTCCTGTTGCTCAGTATTTCTATTTGAATGTGTTAAGCTAAGTAAAAGAACGGTAACACCAGGCTTTGAACGCATGGTGTTTTGCTTGGGAAGAGCAGCGCCATCGTTCTGGCAATGCTCCTTTTCGTTGTCTTGTATGTTTCTAGGGTGTTAAATAGTTTTAAAGTAAGATGTTAGTGATGTTGCTTTGCTGTGTGGCACAACACAGTCATGCAGTTACCTGGCTGTGGAACTGTCTGACATCTATATATGCCTATTTTTTATGTCTAAGGCAGAGTTTGTTCCAGACAATCAGAGGAACGTGTTGCATCAAACTGGCAGTTGCCCCATAAAAGGTGGAATCAGAATTAATTCAATTTCGTGTTTTTCACCTAAAGGAAAACTAAATCCAGGATTTTTAGTGCTCATTATTAATAGATCTTCAAACATCTGAGAAACATCTCCAGGTTTCCTTTATTCTTTGCATATAAGATACTGGTCTGAATTCTCTTGCTGTGGAAGTGGTTGTTAACATGCTGTTATGCATGAGAGGTCCCGCGCTGCCGTACGGCCGGTGTCCTCGCTGGGCTGGGCTGGGCTTGCGGGGATTCCCCTGGGGACAAAGAGGTGGCAGTCGGGAACACAGGGACTCTGGTGGTGTCTCAGTCCCCGGAGCACCCTACCCTGAAGTGGGTGAATTCTCCTGTCTGTTGTAGGCATAATCCGTGTCTGAAGTTCCTGTGCTGCTTCGTTAGAACGGAGCAGAAGGAAGCGGTCTGGATTTGCATCCTTCCAGGGCCAGCTTCGCACAGCACCGTTGCCATGCCTTTCCGTAAGAGTGCTCAAAATTGTAACCTTCAGCAGTCAGTTTAACAAAGCTGACTACAGAACCTCTGTGACAATTTTCCTGTCATTTCAGAACAAGCTGTTAGGTCTGCGCTCCCCCTTTTTTTTCCCCCTGGTTTTCTGCTCCCTCGTCCTCACAGAGCACAGTAGCTACAGTGGCCTGTGGAGTAAGAGCGATGATTTTGAGCGGTGACCTGGATCCCTGGAGCGGCAGCGGAGTGGTTTGTGGGTGGGTGCTGGGCAGGAGGCTCCGGTCTGTGCCCAGCCGAGAGAGATGGCACGAAACCTGCGCGTCTCTGGCCCTTGGCGCTGCTGGTTTCATTACTCTCGTTTTTCAGTAACTTGTTTCTTTGTGAGGCTTTTTATATTTCTCTTTTTCAAATTTGGGCATTGTTCCAAAAAACAGTCTCTTGCAATGATTAGATTGCTTTGATTCCTTTTAATTAAATCATGTTAAGTAGGCTGTCTGTGTGCACGGCAAAGTCTCAGGTTTAACGTGTTTTCTGCATTTGGAAACTGGGATTCGGATCTGATCCGAGCCAGAGCACAGCAGCTGCACGACATCCTCCCATGTCCCATTTATGGAGAGGTTCACCTTGAACAGTAGAGCCGCTTTGAAGAATAAGGCAGAAAAGATTACAAATCATTATAAGGAAGAAATAGGCTATCTTAGGAAAATATGTTCATAGCAATAAGGGAAATGCAGCACTCGCTGCCTTGCAAGGCCTTTGGGCATGTGCGGTCGGAAGGCTCTGGCATGGGTTCGATGAGCAATTGTCAGGAGGGACACGGGTGTGAGCGATTCTGCATCAGGCTCGCTGGGTGGGACTGGGTTACTCCATGAAATCCAGCCCAGCTTTGCTTTCGGAGTTTATACGGGGCTGAGCAATGAGGCAGGAAGACTACTGCAGAATAGCAAACCCTTCAGTTCTTTGTGGTGTCCGCATCCCGCGCATCAACCGGCAGTTCTACCGGGAGCTTTAAAAACTCAAACGCTACAACTATAGTGATTCTATTTTATTTATTTTACCTGTAGCGGTAACTCTGAAACTGTATTTTTCTTGCTTTGTGTGCGCTGTTTTGCATGTGGGATTCTTTGCCACCCAATAGCTGTTTAAAAAAAAAAAATCTTCAGAAAAATAAAGCTTTTATACTCGAAACCATTATAGATTCTGGGTAGGATCATGGCATGTGGCTGCTTCTGTAAGGAGGTGTAAAAGACAGTCATTTCTTCTGTTGATAAATCAGGAACCGCGTGTTCAGGCGGTAACCGGAGCAGCGGTGCCAGCGGCTCTGGAGAGGAGCAGAGCTGCTTGCCGGAGCCGTGCCTGCTTTGGCGAATCTTTTCCCTGGCAGTGTGTCCGACGGTAAGGGTGATTTTGATCCTTTTGAGGAGAGATGGGAATGAGAGGAGGGCAGATACGAACAGAAACAGCTGTGATTTCATGGAGAGCTTCCTTAGCCCTTACACAATGAATTTTAATTGCTGGTGTGATTTAACCCCCTGCCCGCTTCTCTCAGGCTGTTTCTTGCTGGTGCCCTGTGACCCCACTCCAGACAGTCTTGTAGGGCTTCATCTGCCGAATGATGTCTAAGGGGCTCAAATCCTGCTTCTCCAAGTTGTGGCTGAGAATTTCTTAACTTTTAAGTGGGAGCCTCCGACCTTGCACAGAAGATGCCTGTTCTCTTCTCACATGAGCGCAGTTTTACCCTCTTTCCCTTCCTCGGAGCCGTACTCCCGGGCAGCAGGTCGGAGAGTTAAAGTCTCTGTAGCTGCTGGGGAAGTGATGGGGATCGCTACGTTCCTCAGCCCGGACTCACCCGAAGCATCTCACCTCAGCAGTACGACGTTCCTAGGGAAGGCAATTTTGGGATCATGTGCAAGTATGCGTTTTAAAAAGTGAAGTATGAATTTATTTGTATGGCAGTTACATCCATCAGGTTTAGTGAGGTATCTTAGGGATAGAAGGTGAGTGACTTTAGGCTTTTGTTATGCTGAATGCAACCAGGGCGATGATATAACTTGTAAATAGCAAAGTCTGTGAATGTCAACAGATGCATTTTACATATAGTTCACATCTGCTGTGCTAGGTGTTGCTACTCTGGCATTGACTCACACGCACACTGGGGTCTCAGTGCTGTGGAGCCTTTCTGGAACTGAGACCGAGGTCGTAGGCTGCAGGAAAATGAAAGATCAAGGCTTGAATTTTGTAACTTCGATTGGAGAATAGGTTTATCCGTGTTTTTTGTTTTTTTTTTTTTTAAGTGGAAAAAAAATTCATCTCCCTGATGAAAATGCCATAGCGCTCCAGCGTGCGTCTGTCACCCTGCTGGGCTGGCGAGTGCCAGCGGGGCTGGAAACCCGGCCCTTCTCCGCGTTGCCCGTTAATGGTTAAGCAACATCAGCAACTTAAATCACTTATTCCCACATTGTCACCTTTAGCACGCTGCATTTTTTCCTTTTCATGGGACCTGGTCCTGCGGTGAGTTTCCTGCCCTCAGCACCCAGCGGTCACAGGGGTTGGGTGCCGGTTTCTCAGCTGGCAGCCGCAGCCCCTTCTCACGGAGCTGCTGAGCTGCGGCCCCTGCCCTTCGGAGCGCGGCGTGGGGGCGGCCTGCCCCAGGGCCTGCCGCGTCCGCTTTTCCTCGTTCTTTGATTTATGGTTTAGCCTCATTCAAAGTAAAAGAAAAAAAAAACCTGCAATTAGGTGGAAGTTTCCAAAGCAGAGCCCTTAATTTAAGCACAAAATCCACCAAACTGTGGGAGTTAGTTTATGCAGCCAATACACACGGACATTTCCCAGTGAGAGAACACAGTGAATGGTTTTTCCCCTCCAGACAGAGAGGTTACTGCTATCACCTGCTAATCAGTAAACATGTGGGTGTTTTAGTTATCCTTTGAAAGAACTAAATCCCTCATGAAACAAATGGGACACTGCTTGTGCTTTATCGCCGCTGCTGGTTGTGGTTTGTGTGGGAGCCCCGGCGGCCGGCGTGGCCGAGTGAGGCATGGGCTGGCTCTCAGCTGGGCTCCGCTTTATCTGCCCGCTGCTGGTTCTCCCCTGGTGTTTTCCCACACCTGCCAATTGCACGGGTGGTGTCAGCCTCGCTCGCTCGTCCTGGTGAAAAGGGCACGGAGCTGGTGTAGATCCCAAGGATGGTTTTCAAACCAGATATAGCCAGAACGTTGCTCTTGTCTTGAATAAGGAAATGATATGATTTTGATAGATCACGTTTTTAGAGAATCCCTGTTTTCTCTCTTAGAGATGATTCCTTTGATTTTATTGTGATACGAAATTTGGAAATTACTTGGAAAGTAGTTCTGAGAGAGCATGTCAGTAAGCGATCAGCATAACTGCTTTAGAGCAAAACGGTCTCACTTTAAATTTCAGCATTAAGCGCAGTTAATGTTAATGGCCACAGCAAAAACAGCGAGCCCATGCACGTGGTATTTAGCCCCAGACTGTTTTCTTTTCCTGTTTTGGGTGCCACAGTTCTTCCTATTGAAGTGCCTCCTATTTCCCACAACTTTGTCAATACAATATTTTGTCAGTCCAGAAGTTTGTGGTATACTGAAATTTGACATGTCTTAAAAATTAACATAACTGTATTTTTAAAGAAGTATACAGGGAAAAGGTTGTATAAACCAGTGGGTGTTTCGTAAAAGTGTGGCAATAATACATAAACAAGCACAACTTAATTTTGCCTGCGTGAGTAGAATGATGAGGATAGTCCGGATCAGGCACCACAAAGTTACTGCTTTTGACAGGAGCTCTTCAGTGAGACACTGAGGTGATCAGAAAATCGAATTCACAGCAGAAAGCCAGCTGACAACACCATCAGCGATTCAGGCTTGTCCATCACGGCGCTCCAGTCGGGCTCTTCGACAGCTCTGACGCTCCGACTGCAGCATGGGCTGGGAGCAGCGGGTACGGCTGGGCATCCTCTGCAGAGGAATCGAAGTCTGGTTTGTCCTGTCTGATAATTGCGTTAGAAGCAAAGACTCCTCGCCAAACGCCAGGAAATATCTGCTGCCAACACCTAAGAGAGGGCAGGGAAGGCCAGCATGGTCCTCAGAGGCAATAACAGTCTGCAACTGGTCAAAAGCTCATGAAACCAAAGGGAAAACAAAACATAAAGCCTGGTTGTGTGTCTGTGTGATTTCAACAGAAGTTGCTGAGATTAAGCCCAGCAGACCTTTCCAGAGCTTAGGTTAGGATTTCTGTCACCTTTTGCACTAACGACTGCTAGAAAGCATCTGTTTGGAGGTGGGAGGGAAGGAATGGAGCACAGCATCACCAGGGAAGACAAAGGAGCGATGACGGAAGGAAACGTGGGAGGGTGACAAAGGGCAGCTATTCATCAAAGGGGTGGTGATGCTAAAATGCAAAGTTTTCATATGAGAACTAAATCAGTGTTTAAAAAATGCTTCTTCATACTGTGAACGGAAAGGTAAATCTGTTGAATCGGTGAATGCTCCTGGACCAGCTCATCTGGGTGTCGCCGTGTTAAACGCCACGGGACGCTGTAGGGCTGGTCGCCAGTAACGTGCTGGGTGGTGCTGGGTGGGGGTGGCAGCCCAGGGGGGAGCAAGGTTTTCATGTTCTATGTTTTTCTGAAAGACCTTCAGTTTCTGTAGTTCCGTTCTGGAAGGAGACGTTACTTTTTTTTTAACAGTTACTAAAAATAGCACCCTGTCCCACAGAGCATCACGTAAGAGTGAGCTCCTCCTCTCCCCCCAAAACTCGCGCCCCACACCCCAGTCAGATGAACAACTCCCAAGTGTTTCTTGTAATTGCTGGACTTACTCTCCTGGTATTTTTTGCACACCAATGAAAAAAGCCCTGGAGATACATTTTTAGGGGGAGGAAAAAAAAAAAAAAACAAAAAAAAAGACACCAGCTGGTCTAGTTTGTTACTCGGCTCCCTGTTTCTTGTCGTATGTGTGTAAATGATGTGCAATAAACCCACGCCTGGCAGTCCTGAGCCGACGGGAAGGACTGAGACTGTCTGCTTGGTTACAGGCTCCCTCCTCCCCCTTCATTCTTCTCAGCCTTGTGTTTCTCGGTGCACAAATAATATGTTTACAGTTTGGATCTTTAGATCTACAGGCTTTAGTTTTAGAGTATGAATTCACCTCCATTAATTGCGAGTTGTATTTAATATTTATGCTAAAAGGACGTGAGGAGTGTTCCAATGAGCGTGCTCTCCTTTGAAAAAAAGGAGCTGAAAAATTACCAACCACTGGGGTTATAGTGTCTTGTAAAGATGCCAGCGGGCAGAACGTGATTTAAGGTGCACATTTTGCAAATCAGCGCCTTCATAACAACAGTGAAAGGAGAGAGAAAGAGCTATGGGGGGTCTCTGTTAAGATTAATACAGCCTCTTATCTTTACTTAGTGCGGAACTTCCCAGAAAGGATGAGTGTGTCAGATCACTGGTTCTTTCTTAATATTTTTTCTCCTTTTGCTCGCTTTTCCTCGCTTTTCCTCGTTGTTGTAATCATGCAAATGACGCCATTCATTGTATCCATCTTGCCTATTGGCTTGAGATGCTGAATATTAATTGAACAGCACGATATCTGTTTTTCAAGCTTCACAGATAAGCAAAACATTTTTATATTAAAGTGCTTCATCCTCTTTTACTGTGGTATTTTAAGACTTTCTTATCTTTGTCATAGAAGAAAGCTAAAAAGCCCAAACTTCTGAGACCTTGATTTGGTTTATAAACAGGCTTTCAAGAGCAGATTTTGTCGAGGTACGTATACGATTGTCCTGATCTTAAACTTGGTTCTTTATTTCAATACATTTTTTTAAGCCATTGTGATTCTGGATTCTCAGCCTCTCTCTGCAGATCTCCAGAAGAGAGGAAGAAACAGGCTTTTATCTTTCAAAGGACAGTTGAAAGGCTTTGTTATTATTTGGCCTTGCTTCAAAAAACTGCACTTTGGAGTATGACAAACTAGACTACATGGGCATCTTGAACTTAGCCATGTAAAAATGGTTTTGAAGCATTGGAGTTTTTTAAGCTTTTTTTTTTTCTGAAACCCGGAAATGTGCTCTGATTTATGTACTTGTGGAGCTGTACGGCTGGGAAGGGCGATGGAGTGTCCGCAGCCAAAGTTGTGAGCACACTGAACATAAAATTCTTCCAAAAGCAAGAGGTGGTTGCCAAGGGCTCTCGAGCAGTTCTCCCTCTGTTTACCCAGCTGCGGGAACAGCAGATTCCTGGGACTTCTGTGCACTTTCATCTTGAGGATGGTGTTGTCTTAAAGCATGGGCGGGTGTTGAGGTGAGGTTGTGAGATATTGTTGTATCCATAACCCTTCTTTAGGGAGGGGTGTGCAATACAGTCTGGAGTAACCTGGTGCCTGATCTTAACAGCTAATAGTAAGTTAATTTGAAAGTATGTTAGTGTTACGCTAGATTATTTGATTTTTTCCCTGTTTTTCTCTATCACTGAATGTTGAATAATATGTCACATACTCGCTGATTGCACATTCATTCATTTTTCTGTAACTCTGTAGTTTTTGTAGTCTCTTTTAGTGTCTGCCGGTAAGTGGTCTGCTTTTAGAACTGCTGAGCGCTCGGTCGGCAGTCTTCTCCGTGCCTCTTCTGTGTGAAGAGCAGACGAGAACCACTGAGCTGTAGCTGTTCATGGCCTGGGGGAACCAGTAGCGGTGATGAGCTGCTGGGATGGAGAGAGCTGCGGGCGCAAAGCAGCCCCGGTACTGAAAACGCGCGTGGCCGTGGTGGAGGTAGACAGCTGCAGGCAGCTGGCCATGTTTCTTTTTGAAGATGAACTTTCTGCCATAAAACTTCTCACTGTGTCTGCTGTGGGTTGATCTAGAAAAGGCAAGACTCCGTCTAGCTTTAACGTTTTTGCAGAGGTGTTGGCCAGGCTTCTCTTACACTTGTCCTACTAATAAAAGGGGAACTAACTGGTCATGGCTTAGGAAGAGGATGAGGCTGCTGCTGTTCCTGTTCCACGAAGGATAGCCGTCTGAATTTCTCGATCCTTCACCCTGGTGGTGGTGTTGCTTTTAAGGCTTGAAGCAAGAGCTGTGTCCCTTTTCCAGGTGGGAGGGAAGGAACACTTCAGTATGAGATTTGAGGTTTACAGAATATCTGATTTCTACTATTTTCTGTCTTTAAGAGGGAAATTTGTTCAGTTGGAGATGGACAGGGTATGAATTTGAGGATCAGAGAATTATGCAGAGTTATTTTTGAGGCTGGATAGTGTTGAAAACATATGTGACCTTCCTAAGGCATTCTGAATGTCGGTAATCCCTGGGCGAGATGGATGGGAGTTGAGAGATGGCGATAAACTCAGTCAGACCTGTGTTGTTACTGCGTCTGCAATCCCACACACCAACAGCAGGCATATTTTGTTTATTCAGCTCTACGGTAAATGTTTTGTGTTTTCTTTTTCCAACATAACCAGTTTATATGCATGCTTCTATCTTAACTAGGTGCCTGCATCTTAAACAGATTTGTTTTTACATTTAAAATGATTATTTCACATTTTATGTTACTAGGCCAGGTACAAGCAGAGTCTTGATCCTACGGTGGATGAAGTTAAGAAACTGTGTACGTCTCTGCGCCGAAACGCCAAGGAAGAGCGGGTACTTTTCCACTACAATGGACATGGCGTGCCCAGGCCAACAGTAAATGGGGAGATCTGGGTCTTCAATAAGGTGCGTCTTCGCGCAGCAGTGCTGCTCAGCTGAGTCTGCTTCACCGCGATGTAAATTCTGTCAGAGAACAACTGCATTTTCAGGGTTTAAAATGTGTTCACAGGTATTTTTCTTTGACCCCCTGCTGACAGCTGTTTGCTTTCTTCCTGTTCTTGAAGTGCTGAGAGCGCACAGGGCGTCCCTCCCCTCCCGGCGGGCAGCGGGTCTCCTCTCGGGTGCGCCAGACCCCGAGGAGCAGCTCTTTCACATGCTTCGCCGCTCCTCGGGGGCAGCGCCCGGCTCTGCCCTGGTGCAGCAAGCCGTGGGGCTCCCCGAGGGACGTGGCTTTGCTGCCTTGTGTCACTGGCTGGCCATTAAGTTCTTACCATAAAGTTTATGCTTAAAATGTCTCCTGACTCTGACCAGCCATTGTTCAGGCCAGCTGGAGATCCTGCCTGAGGACGATAGACGATGTGGCTGGCTCTGAGCGGAGCGCAGGGTGCTGGAGAGCCTCGAGTACAATCCCATCGGTATCTTCTATTTTTTTGAAGACTTTTGTCACTTCTGCTTAGCCCTGGTTTGTAGCCATAACTTGTACATCTATGTAGATCACATGCAACACCTTTCCAGTAATGCCGAATGTGACCGAAATGCTTTCCCTTTGCTTTCCTTTTAGTTACGCTATTTAGTGTCTGTTAAAGGTGACTGAGTTGGAATAGAGTCTTAGGAAATGGAGAGAAACTGCTCGAAGCTGAAAAGTACATTCAGCTGACATAGGACTTGCATTCATTATTATAGTTGTGCTCCTATTTTATTTTGGGGGCTCGTTGAGCTGCTTTTCTCATACTTCACATGTATTATTTTTATAATTGAATGAGCATTCACTCATCATTTGAAAGAGCAGGGTCGAAGGGAAGGGGAGAAAGCGCAAGAGGGCATCCCTTTGTTCTGGTGCGTCTACATTGGAGACTTGATTAGTATTCAGGCCAATAAACAATTGATCTGAATGCTAACTCATTTTGAAGCTGAATTTGGTGTTTAAGAACAAATAGGAGTGACCTTCTTCTTCCTTAACAACCAGTGGGTAATAAATAAGCCAGAAAGAACGCTGGGCAGAGCGCGTTACAGCTGGAAGAAGAGGAAATTGCTGCTCAGTGAAGCTGTGCGTTGTGCCCAATGCTTTATTAAGAGCTGACGGGGTGTTTGCCAGTTTGCTGCAGGGTCAGCCGGGCAGTGTGGTGGGGACGCCGCTGGAGCTGAGGTCTCTCTGCTTTGTCTTACTGACTGTGGAAAAAACCCCGATTGTCACAGAGATTGGTGGGGAAAGGTGAAACTTAGTATTTTGCAGCACGTTACCAAATACTGGCTTTTTAAAAAATAAATAGTTGGGGTGGAACTTTTCTTTTAAGCAAAGGATTAAATTTAAGGGAATACTGGGGGAAAAGAGTCAGCATTGGTTAGAAATCAGTCCTCAGGAATTCGGTCTCAGATCTAAGCAGAAGCTCGTATTATAGCCCTCTTGAATTGAAATAGCGGAGGTGCTGAAATTTGACTGTGCTGACGTTTTAAAATTAGGAAGTCTCAGTTGTAAGAGTGTGAAGGCAGCGCTGCAGGGGACCTTGAGATCATCCAGGCGAGGGGCCAGAAGGGGTGAAACGGGCCATGCTGGTGGATGGGGCGTGTTTCAGGCTGACCTGTGTTTGCTGAAGCAAATAAAATGTGTTGGGTTTTTCCCATGGGGCCGGGCTGAGCATCTTTCTCCTGCTCCCAGGACTCGAAGCGCTGGGACGCGTGGTCCCGGGAGGCTTCTCGTGCCGGTCGCAGGGTTTGGGTGGGGGAGCTGGGGGGCCTGGGGGCGGCAGGGCGGGCGACATCGGCTTTAATTCAAGGGTATGAGACAGCAATGAGTTCCGAGAGTCTGTCCAGACATTTCAATATGCCCTTGTTCTTGGTCTGTACAGGCTCGTTTTTCCTTTCCTTTTTTTTCCTCCCGTAAGATTGGTGTGCAGCCATTGCGGGCTGATGGCGAGGTGGTGACAGAGAGGCCTTCTCCCTGCCGCGGCCGGCAGAGCCCCGCGGTTGTGCCGAGCTGCCGGTGCCCGCGGTGCCGGGGCTCTCCGGGGTGCAGGGACCCGCACACCCAGCGCCGACACTTGCTGCCCGTTTGCTGTGATGGGGGAAGAAGCGAAAGCAGCTTTGCAGTGCTTCCATCAGAGAGCCGGGAAACTTAGATCACCTTAGTGCCCGCTCAACTTTTGCTTTCACCCATGTCCCCTCTAACAACCAGCCATCTTTGGAAATCCTACTTTTGCTGTCACAACGCTTAGGTTTGTTTATTCCTCGTGTTTTGCGAGAGGCTGCGGCTTTCAGCTCCTACTCAAGCTTGTGGTGCCAGGAATGTCATGGTGCTGCCAGAACACCCCAAGCAATTCTGCGTTTGGGGCTGGAGGAGGGATGATGCGGCTGGGGGAAGGGCACGTGGCTGCTCATCTCATCTCATCTCTCCTCTAGCGCCGGGCATTGTTTAAATCTCCCGACACGTGCCAGCAGGCTATCAGAGACAGCAAATAGATGGAGGGGTGCAGGAGCACTTTGTGATGATGCTGGAGAAAGTTCACATAGTATTAGATCTTCATTAATATACTCCCCTTAATTTCACAAGAGTTGGTATTTTAAAATTAATTTAGATCTCTGCCCTTGCACAGTTGGTGCTCTGTGTGATGTTTTAAAATGGTAATATAAGGAGAATGCTTCTCTCCTATGCTTTATGATCTACTGTTCTGAAGAGCTGTCTGCTGTGTAGCGGGGAGGGTTCACTGACAGAGGGGCTGGCGCTGGACGGACGCGTCCCTGGAGGTGCCGCGGAACCCGGGGTGGGCGCCCTGCGCGCCCGGGGGGAGCAGCCGGTCCCCAGCCCTGTCGGAGGGACAGCCCCCATCTCTGCGCGCTGCAGGAACCCTTCCTCGCACGGCAGGAGTGTGCTCGGGAGAGATTAAGCGTGGTATATTCTGATATGTAGATTGAAGAAGATAAAACCTTCAGGCAGTATCTTGTAGCCTGATCAACTTCGGCTGCACATCTCAGTCCCTCCATCCAGTGACCAGTGCTCCAGTGCCACCGGAGGGAGGGGAAGAGGAAGGACTATGGGACAATTTGGATAAGGCACTTGGAAAGCACGTGAAGGCGTTTATAGTGCTTTAGTTTGTAATTTTTGCTTTGCAGCTGGACAGACAAAACGTTCCTGAACTCTTTTGGTTAGGGAGATAATAAGTTGTACAGAAAGAATTGAGGATGAATTCCCATAGGTTCATTGCCACAAGGTTCATTTCCTGCGATTTTTGAGGGATTCCACGGAGTTCAGAAATCCCAGGGCAGAAGCTGAACACAGCAACTTTCCAAGGAAGCTTTTTCGTTTTAGAGAGATCTCTTAAGAGAATCGCTTCAAGCATTTCATCTTAGATAGGAAAAGGAAAGAGAAATTGTACCATGCTTTGGAAGGGATGATTATTTTGAAAATCTCCTTTTCCTTCGTCTGTTATGTCTTATTGTTGCACAAAAAGACGTGAAATGTGTGCACAGTCAGAAGCAAGTTCTGCTGCTGATGTGAGAATACGAAACACAAAATGTGCCTCATCATTGTGTTCCTATTAAGTCCTTTGGAACCTGTTTCCATATCACTCACCCTGTCCCCAGCTCTGCTCAAACACCCTCCTCTTGGCCAGAAGGGCGCAAAGCCGCAGCCTGCTCCCGGCCGGAGCAGGTCGCCAGGGCTCGGTGCTCTGGGGACAGACATTACAAGCCAGTGATTAATTACGGAATTGTACGTTATTACAGAATTGTACGTTATTGCAGAATTGTACATTATTTTGCTGTAGGCGTCCTGCCCTGGCTTGCTGCTCAGTATCGGCTTACAAAGGAGGGGTTGAGACAGTCCTTGTCAGCCCGTTCATTTGGCAATATCTGGCGTTTTGCCAGGTTTTGAAGATGCAATAACATGCTTTTCATATATTTATTGTGAGCACTGCTGTATTAATGAGCAATGTCCTCTTTCTAGTTTGGCTTGCTGCTATTTTCTGAGAAAATCCCAACATGGTTTCAAAAAGGTAAAAATGAACCCACCGTGTTCCCCCCCCGACTTCAAACATGTTTATTCTGAAGTTCTGGGGAACATCTCTGCAATATATGATGAATGTGGTTTTTTGGGTTTTTTTTAATATTTTTGAGTTACTCATTAATCAGTTGGTTATGAAATCTGTTCAAAATCAGTTTCTAGTTTGGTTGTTGGTTATGTCATTCCTGTAAGCAGTCACAGAGGGGTGCTGGGGCTTGTGTTAATAGAGCAGAAACTTTCCTGCTGAAAGCCCCAGTCCGTGCTGAGGGCAAACCACAGGGACACGCAGCGTGGCTCCCAGCCCCAGCGGGGCAGGGGCAGGGTGAGCAAGCATCAAAAGAGCACCCTGAGCGAGCACGCTAGAGAACTATTAGTTAACACTCCTTTTTTCTTCAAACTACCTCATTTACATATCATTAGCAAATTTGATAAGTTGTATGTGACCCCCGCAGTAAAGTCGGAACATAAAGTTCTTCTGTTTTGAAATACCACAATATTAATCAGAGCTATAATCCGATCTTAACTGTAGCGGTATGCATTATAAAGTTAAAACAATGCATGCCCATAAAATCTCACCCATTGCACGTGTCAGAGCAGACTTTTTAGCATTTAACTTACTCTGATTGGAATGTGCTTAGAAGGAGCGGTGTCCTTCAAAGAGGTCTGCGCCGAGGGCGAGTTGTTCACCTCTCATTCTACCCTGCAAGGATTTGCAAAGTCCCCAACTCCCTAAAACTTTTGGCTTTTATAAACAATTTTTCCTATTAATTTTAATGAAACAGCCGAAACTGTTATATATGGGCAAAACTGGATTTTGAAATGACTTCCTATTTCCTACCTTACCTAACATATGGTTTATGATCACTTCTGTCTTTATATCCGCTGATATGTGTCCTTGAAAATTTGATTTTTGTGAAAGTTTACTGGTTTTATTACAGCTATTTTAAGTCTCTTAACTTCAAATGGGAGTTATGATCCCATCCGTCATGCTGCTGATGTTAATAGGAACATCGCGGCATTTATGGAGATTTTGGGCAGAGTTCGGCGCTGACAGACCATGCCCAGGTTCCCTCTGGCTGCGGATGGGACGGTTCTGCGGCCGCTGGCGGTTCGGAGGGACCTGCAGGCTCAACCAGCAGAAATCTGCTCGGGTTTATATTCAGTTCTGCCACTTGGCTTCGGGTGTGGCCCTTCATAGCTAATTTTAAAGGTCTGATTTTTGATCCTCCTTGTATTTTAAGAAGCTCTTGCCTCCAATTGTTTGGGGAGTTAAGGTGGAAGAGAAGGAACAAAATACTTCATATTTACGGGAACTAAATTGTCGGTACTTCCCTTTGCTGAAGGCAGGCTTTGTTGGTTTTAATTTTACTGGATAATTCTGAAGCACAGAAGTTAAAGGCTGTAATAAAGTTATGAAGCATCTCTCATTAAACTAGGATGAGGTAGCTGCTGATGGGCTACATAGCCTTAATTATCAATCTTGATTTATTGATGGAGTTTTCCGTTTGAGACGTTTGATGTTAAATTAAAGACAGCTGGTTTACATCCTTTATCAGTGTTGCAGAAATGTGAGATAAAATTGGACTGTTAGATGCTGGCTGGGGCTGTTAGCACATATCACAGCACTCTGAGTTCCAGAGTTTTAGTTTAGAGGTTAGCATTTCAAACAATACCACCATAAAAATCTTCTTGCCACTTGTGTTGGCATTGAGTTCGTAGTCCTCATTAGTAGTAGACGTTGATTGGTATTTGTGTTGATTAATATGCTCAATGTTTAGACTAGGTTTTATTTTGTGATTTTTAGAACTGGATTTTTTGGTGTGTGTCTTTTATTATCTCACTAGTGAAAGTTCTGCTGCTTCTCTGGCTCTTGGTAACTCGAGTGTTTCTTTTCTTCTTCCAGAACTATACTCAGTATATTCCTCTCTCCATATACGACCTGCAGACTTGGATGGGGAGTCCTTCCATTTTCGTCTACGATTGCTCTAACGCTGGCCTTATCGTCAAGTCCTTCAAACAGTTTGCACTACAGAGGGAGCAGGAGCTGGAGGTGAGATCTCAGGCTGTTGCAAAGGTTTCGCTGGGGTTTGGGCCGCAGGGTTAAGTTTAAGCTTGCTTTGCTCTACACAGCTGAAAAATGTGTTTAAAGCTATGTTGGAAGGCAAATTAATTTGCAAATAGTTTTGCCACTGCAATCTTTCTGGTTCAGTTTGCTATCCTATTAAACTTGGAACAATTTTTATTACAAGCGCTAATTAAATGGTAACGTTAATAGAATCAATTTGTACCCTAATGGTCTTTTCTGCCGAGATAAATGCCGAGGTGAACGAGACGTATTTATTTTAGTTGCAAAAGTCTAGTATCTGGGTATGTATTTGGATGTAGTTAAAGTTTTGTGCTGTTGAACTGAATGTAAAAATGCAAACCAAAATAAAAGGAACCTGATACACGGAGGGATTGTCACTGGTGGTTTCAGTTTCACAGGCTGCTTGAGTTTAGTGTGTTTCTAATGAAAAGCTGTCTTTCATTGCAAATGTAATTACTAATAAATTTATTGAAGTGAATCTGAAATGCAAAGTGGAAGGTAAGAAGACTGGATTCTTTGTGCAGCAGCTTGGGATGGTTCGACTCCCCATTGCCAGCAATTCCTGCTAGCTCTAGCTTGCAGGGAAATCACATTTTTAAAAGGTAAACTTCTTACACTCTCGTAGTTCTAAGACATTGTTTTGTTTGGTTTTTTTTTTTAAAAACCACAGCTTCAAGGAAGGAATATTGATTAATCAGGCAACTGACCGTCATAAGTACAACCTTCAAGCAGATCCTAACAGTATCCCTGGCTCTAATTCTTTTAATTCTAAATTCCGCTTTTGGAGGTCCTTTTGTGGTGACTCTTTTGGCAGGTGGAAATTCCATTCTGCTGACAGAAACCAGCCTGATAGCTTGAGATGTGCAGATTGTTTCATTGTTCCTTCTCTTCAACCAGGGATGATGACATACTTCGGAAAGATAAGAATCTTCCCAAAGTCTCTGGCTTGGGAAGAACATGAAACTGCAAGACAGAGATCAATAGTATGGGTAATAGATGCCTTTTGGCGATTGACATCTTTTTAAGTCAAGGAAAGTGTCTGGTGGTCGTACTCTGCTCTCCTTTTTCAGGATTTCCTGTCAGCTTGAGACTTTCATCGTGATATTTTTCAGAGCCTTTCTCTTTTGCTTGTACAACGCACCCTTCTGGGTTTTTGTTTTGTTTTCTCGTTCTGTTCCTAAGCAGGTTAAAAATGAGCCAAACTTTACCCTCTCTTTCCCTGCTTTCTTCATGAATTTCCTTTTTCCTTGGCTCTTGCTGGGCTCTGGACTGTCTCTGGAGCTGTTTGGGAAGGGAGGTGGCCGCAGGTGTCCCCATTGGGTTCTGCTGGGTGACAGGTTCATGGCTGGGGTGAAGCCTGTGCAGGGAAAGGCGGACAGAAGGCGCTGGCTGCAGCGGGGCGCTTGGGTACCGTGAGAGAGATGGGCACAGGTAACGATGCCAGCCCTTGTTCCAACAAAAATACTAAATTCCATTTGCTCTGGATTTTTTTTAATTTGCAAAACATGTGGGGTTAGAGAGGAAACCTGCTTTGGTATTTCTTCTCTGCAACACAGGTTAAAACTACCAGGTAATTCGATTACGAAAACACTTTCCGGGGTGTACGTCAGCTTTCCATTCTGTATCTTTAGATTTCCTCGCTGAAGTCTTACTGAGATAACTGCTTATTATGATAGAAAGCAGATTTGGTCACAGAGATAGAAAAGTGCCTACAGGGTCATACAGAGCATGGATGAGAATTCCTTTGGAAAACTAGAAACTATCGAATTGTTCCAATTCATGAAAAGTGAAGTAGAGCTGGAGCTGGTACTGGGAGGGGCTGCTAAGAGCGATCAAGATAATCGTCAGCCCATCTCACCGAAAGGAGATTAGAGGAGCTTGCCTTTCTCTGTAATCCGACCGTGAAGGCGGAGGGAAGCCATGGCTGTTTAGTTTATATTTTTTCGGGATCCCTTTTTTTGGATAGCACAGAGCACTGGCCAGGCACCATCAGGTTTTACAGTTCCACCAGAACTGTAAAAATTAATTACAACATACTTCTAGGTATGTTTGCAACCCCATTATATTTGGCTTTCATTGTTCACGGAGTATAAAGGCTGGTACTCTTTCTTAATGTAAAATCTCAATCTTGTTCCATCTCCAAAGAGAGAAAGGACAAAAAGAAATGAGAACTCGGGAGTGCTAGAAAAGCCGTTAATGCTTTTCTGAGATACCTGAGAAAAGCTCGTGCTGTAGCGCTGCGTGGTGCATTGTCTTCTTTACAGAGCTGCTCCAAAGTAGCACTTGGATAGTAAATACATTTTTTTCCCTTTTGTTAGTAAATAAAGTATGGCTAATGTGTGTGAGCGAAGAGCTGTGCAGATATGGAGGACCCTATGGGTTCCAGTAAGAAGAGGAGTTTGTATTCCAGAGGCAGGACCTGTCCTGCCGTCCCCTGGCGGACAGACTCCCATTGGCACCAGCTTCTGTCTGGGGGCGCGAGGCTGGCGGCAGATGTGGCTCTTGAAGGCACCAGAGCCAGCTCAGCTGCGACTGGGTTTTGGTGGGATGGGGATCGGGCAGATGTGGAGATAATTGTGTCATTTGATTATAGCTCTGTTATTGCATATTTATAGGGCAGCAATTAAGCTAATAAAGTCTGCCAGTCCCCATCGTTCCTAATATGCCACGGTGTTTCCAACTGTAAGTTCGGTGCTATTGATAGAGGGGCTGGCGCTTTCCCTGCACTCTGGTAGACGTGGACTGTTTCAGAGAAGTATCTGTGAATTGGTTTAATTTCCAACTGGATGGGCAGTTAAGCTAAGGGTTTGGTTTAATAACTAGGTAAACAAAAGTACATATTTTGCAGATAAGAAACATCCATTTAGCAGCGTGGTGTGGTTATGGTGTGTGATAAATTAGTTTAAAATTCAAAATTTAATTTTTTCCAGTTGATCCTGCCTTTATTTGTTTGGTATCGTCCTGATATTTGTATCAGAAAGCTTGTGTTTTCCTGCCCCAAAAGACATTTTTCAAACCTGGAAGCAGACCCTGGGTTATAGAAACAGGGGTTCCTGCTGCTGCTTTCCCGAGTGATGCTGGGTCTGGCCGGGCAGGACAGGGGTAAGGCCCGGGTGGATGCTGGGTGGGCAGAGCGCGGGGACGGCCATAGGAAGGAGGGGATGAGCCCGCGCTGCGGAGCCGGCGGCGACCCCAGAGCCCACCCTGGGCATCCACCGTGGGGCTCCGGGCTCCGCTCCCTGCCTGGGGTGGAAGGGGCGGCTCTGGGAGCTCTGAACCATCTCATCTGCTCGCTCGGGTGATCCTGTGAGCGGATACAAATGACCGTAATTCTGGAGAATTTAGCAGGCACTTTAAGTGTGCTGCACTAACAATGATAAAACAGTAGGCTGGGTATTTCTGATTAATTTTCGGTGTAATTGTGACATTGTGTTGCCTCTGACTCACACTGGTTTCATACAGCAAAGGTCTGTCGCCTTAAGGCCCCGGTTGAGATGTACCGCAGTGAAGGCTGAAATATGCCCGCTGTCTCCCGTGCAGCAGAGAACGCAGCTCACTTTTTGATTTTTCAACTTTATTGTTAGAATTTTTCAGCAGCGTACCTTGCAGCTGCACACCGCCTTGCTGCGTTCTTTGGCTGTGCGGGAGCTGGGCGCTGCGCTGGGGGTGCCGGTTGGTTTTCCCCATCAGCAGGGTACATGACTAACGAGTCCTAATTGGAGCTGAGGAACTCACAGCTTTTATTTTTCCATCTTCAACAGTAATTCTCAAAAAATTAGCTTAATGACAGCAGAGCAGAACGTTATCTGGCATTAGCATCGCGTCTGGGGGGAGAAGTTTTTCTAATCCACCATCTGCTGGGAGGGAGGAACATCCCCTTTTCTGTAGCTGCATTAACGCCTGCCGAGGGGAGGAGGGTGCTCCCAGCAGGAACTGGGTGAAGCTGGCAGGTCCGGCCAACGCTTCAAGTAACGACAACCCCTAGTTTCCCATCTTGGGGCAGAGTTGTTCCCAGGTTTACCTTGAACACGTCTGTTAATTCAAAAAGGCTTGGTTTTCTCTCAAGTGCTTGTTTCTCAGTCTAATTATATAGGTACGTAAATGTTTTCAGTAACGGTGGCTTAAAATCCGTGTATTATTTCCCTCTCTGTTAATTACAAGCGGTAATACTTGCAAATCCGTTAGCTCTTCCCCCAGATGGACACAGCTCTTGCAAGTAGCAAACCTGAGTGCTCCTTAGCTTGGGCAGCTGTAATTTGTTTTCAGAACAAATTAATTACCACCATCTTATGATAGCATATTTCAGTGTAATTGATAAATTAATATTTCCACTATTATTTTGTCTGAAAGGCTGTGGATTGTCAGTTGCCCTGAAATAGCAGTAGGTAACGCAGTAAGTACTCTGCTGAGGGTGAGGAGTTTGTCCTCCCAGAGCTCGCGCAGGAGGAGGCTGAGGCTGTTCCTGCTGCAGGAAGCTGGGAGTTAGTTACCGGCTGCTGCAAGGGCTGCGTCTACCTGATCGCTTCCAGGAACTATTGATATACGAAAACAACAATTACAGATTGCAGATAAATGCAAAATATTAATAATTTTGAGAACACTTCAAATACGGTAACTTTACATACTTTATTGACTATTTTTACAGTTGGGAATGAGTATTTCTTTGCCAGTTTATATTTTTAATCTTTCTTTAGGCTTCTACTTATTCCATATCTTGCCCTAATAAAAAGGTACATTTGTGAGGGAACCAAGCAATCTAGACAGTCTGACTTCAGTAGGTGTTCTAAAGATGCAAAAATAAATGTTCACAGTGGGCTTTACTCGTCCCCTTTTTTTTTCCCTTTTCTTTTTTTCTCCTTTCACACTTACTTTGTAAAATAATCTTTTGCTACATCATTATCCCTACAAGCCTGACAGCATCTGTAATTACTAGCTGGTATTGTACGTTCCCTTTATGGTTGTTAATAGTTCATCTCCTAATGGGCAAATATTGACACTGGATGTGTCACCGCTGCTGTAGTTCCTGCTGCCGCGCGGGAGGCAGGAGCTGAGCGGGTCTTGCAGGGTGAGCTCCCCCCCGACGGCACCGAGGGCTCTACCAGAGCGTGACAAACGTCAAGTCTTCAGTGTTCTACACTACTCAGAAGGCAGAAAATCTGTCTAAATGTGCTTCCCGCTTACAGACCCCATTCATGAGGATGCCCAAAGGGCAAGTCTGTCTTTAGGGAATGAGCAGCCATAGCTAAGCGGTTTGGCTGCTTTATATTGATAAATCTGTGACGAGCTGATCTTTTCCACAGTCTCTCATGCCTTTCTCCTCAAGTAAAAGATCTTTTCAGTATTTTAATTACCCTTTTTTTGTTATTGGTGTACAGCTTAAGTTTTATTGAGAAGTGCAGTAAATGTCAGTAGAGGACAAGCGCTGGCTTGAGCGTGGCTTCATTTCCACCCCAGGGGCGGTGGGAATCTTGGCTGAAAGCGGCTCAGCCCAACTGAGAGCAAGGACAAGTCTTGGCTAATTTGGGCAACTTGAGAAAGCCAAAGTGTGTCACTGCTGCCTCTGGAATTAGAATGGAAAAAAAAAAGTATTGAAAGAATCAAAAAACTTAATAGGTTGCAGAATTTGTTAAAAAGCATCTAAAACTTCTCCACAGCTTATCAGGGTGCTTTGCTAGACGAGAGGTATGTGATTGTGGTTCTGTTCCCCATCAGAGACACCAAATAGATTTCCTTTTCAGATAGGCAGAATTTTTCAGGTATAAAGATGGTAAAGAATGAATTTCTTCGTCAACTGTATCACCTCACTCAGTTGGCAAAAAAAAAAAAAAGAAACTGGCTGAAGCGTTGGTCTCTGAAAGAGCGTACTTCTGTTATTTTTGCTAACGCAGCACAGAGATGACTGATGGGTCTTCGCTTTCTAACTCGTATGTGAAAGGGCAATGAAGACACCGCATGGGTTATGTTTCTTTGCCCTTTTCCTTTAAGAACCTTTGAGTACCGTAGATCAAAATTTTGCGTGGCTGAAGTGTTTATTTTGTTTACTTGTTTCAGAAAGGTCCTGGAAAGATTATCTCTGTTTTTCATTGTGTGAATTATTAGTTTCAAAAATCATACTCTTAGTAATTTTAATTAAGAGAATCGCTGTGGTTTTGAACAACGGGAGTATTGGTATATATGGTATTTCTGCTTTAGAGGCTGATGTTTGGACAGATTAATTGATTGCCGTAGTGCAGGTCAGAATTTTGGAAACTCAACTCTTCCACAGCAAAATTGACCTTGATTTTAAAAAAACAGTGAATAAGCCCATGTGAGTGTCTGCTCGTTTCCTGTTCTTTCTTGCCTTTTGAAAATTGATCTACAGCATGTGGAGCGAAAGAGTTGAATAACACTTCTGCAAAGCTGGTTCTTGTCTGCAGATGAACAAAGGCCATCGGACCAACGCTCTCCATCCGTCCGTGGCTGGTGTGAGATCTGCACTAAAGTGTCTCAGTTTAAACAGGTGATAGTGCCCAATTGAATATAACCTAATTGACTCTTGGAAAATGATGTCTTGTTAGAACAGTTCTAGATCCTGAGATGCAAAGACCTTACTTCAGAGTTACTTTTCAGTGTAACACTCGCTGCGTAGAGCAGAAATTACTGTGTTTTTTCCTTCCAGAGGAATTATGCATAAGGACCTCAAAGCCTTTTACCAAAGCATTGATTAAAACTGTCATAAAACTATCTGCTGATAGGTTAATATTTGCATTGCAGAAGGCAGTGCACATTTCTTTTTCTGTTTTTGTTGGAAGATAGCCTGTCTAATTACATACGGTCGTTTTCTCTCTTCCTTTTCCCAGCTTGACCTTTTTGCTCTAGTGAAGTAGAAAGATGTGTGGGGAGAAACGCAGGGGGTTCAGTGTCCTCCTGGCTTACCAACAAGGTCATTCTCTGCCCCATGGCAGGGAATGCTGCCCAGCACAGCCGAATTAATTCCAGTTTTCCATTTGAAGCTCTTCTGCCATCTGCAGTGAATGGTTACGAGCCGCAGGAAGGATGGGTTTTGCTTAAAGATAAAAGAAAGAATAATTAGCCCAACTTGCTTCTACAGCACTTGAGTCCAAGCTGGCAGATGTGAACCGAAGACTCAGAAGTGGTGATCGCAGTTCAGTCTGTTGCAGGTTGCTGGTTTTGGTGTGTGGTATGTTATGGTAAATACACTTAAATACTGTTAGTTATACGTGAGTTAGAACTGTGACTGGTGCTACCACAGTTTTAAATTTCTCCGAATCCAGCAATCCATCAAACTTTGACGCTCTTCATTAGATATTTTCAAAATGATGTAGAAATTAACTTTACTGAATTCATCAACCGAGTAATTTCCTTGATCTCTCCAGGTGGCGGCAATTAACCCAAACCATCCACTTGCTCAGATGCCTTTGCCGCCCTCGATGAAGAACTGCATTCAGCTGGCGGCGTGTGAAGCCAACGAGCTGCTGCCCATGATCCCGGATCTTCCGGCTGACCTCTTCACATCCTGCCTTACTACGCCCATCAAAATTGCTCTGAGATGGTGAGTGTCTTCCCCATTATTGAAGGCAAGTACATAATTTGTGTAGCTTGTCTGTTGAAATGATAGATTTGTTAATCCGAATGTTTCACTTAACCTAAAATTTCTCTGCAATATTGAATTACAGGATTTGAACTATGCATTTGGGATGGCGTTTTATTAATCAGAACTAGAAAGGTGAAAATATCGTTATCTTCTACTTATTACATTTTAGATTCCAGCTCAATATCTAGGTTTGCTCAGATTAAGGGATTTACTGTTCTGGGAATTAAATATCTGTTTCTTCAGAGAGCAGAAATAGGACGTAGTGCAATACAACTTTTTGTAAATTGTCCTTTGTACAAATCATCTTCCAAATATTGCAGTTGCTGTAAACAATACAGTAGCATTAAATAATGCTGTAGTGAAAGAAATTGAGCGATAAACCAAAGAAAGATGTTATGGGAATGACATACCAAGTTAATTAGGCAGAAAGTTATAAAAGGCTGCTACAGAGTTTTGGAAGAGCAATGTTTTTTACCCAGCAGCAGAGGATCACAAACAGCTGTGGTGCGAGGAACCGGGGTGTGCGCCCCGCTACATGGCTCTGCCCGTTCCTTCTCTCGGCACGTTTCTCTTGGTCCTCCCGAGGTTACGTGTGGGCCAGAACGCAAAGCTTCAGGCCATTTCCTAGGCTGGGTTGAAGCAGGCGGGAGCCTGTAGATACTGCAGACGACGGCGAGCATTTGAGTCACCACAGCTTCGAGAGTCATTAGCTGTCTTTTGGAGATACTCGTCATAATTTACAATTCTTACACTCCATCTGACTTATATAAGCAACAAACTAGGTGAGTTACTTTGCCCAGGCCCTGGCTTAGACACGGAGTGCCTTCCACTGATGCCTTCTGCTCACGTGAGGGACAGCACGAGACCTGTTCAAGCTTTTTGTCCTGTTTTTGATTTTGTGAGCTCACAGGGTATTGTCGCACAGAAGAGAATCACAGCCTGTAAACGCTGGCAGAAGTCTTGGATAATTTTGCGAAGCAGGGCAAAGAGCCTTAGTGACTGTAGCAATATTTTCAGGGGAAGATTTGGAGAGAGGAAAGGAGAAAATGATTTTTCTAATCCAGGTATCGGGGATCAGGAGTTTGAAGTAACGGGAGACTAGCCAAGGAATGGCAAACCTCTAAATAAATTAGGCAGGTGTGTGCTCCTCTCATCGCTTTAAAATCCTTTTCATCTTACTTTTTCCTTCTTCTGTTGTAGAAACAAAATGTTATGTTGTTGTTCTAAGATACCGGTCTGGTAGCTATACTAACCGCTCACCAAAACTCACAAGTGAGCAGGTACGCAACAGGACTGAGCCTGCTGATTAGCCAGAGACACTTAATCTTAGCTAATCCCGAGAGAACGAGGTGCGTCCCTTCTGGGATAGGCGAGAGGAGAGAGGAGGTTCACTTCGATGTGGCCGCTGCTGGGACAGCCCTTCTCTGCTGCAGCCACTGCTGTGACGTGGAGCTTCACGAGCTTTCTCCTCCCGACGCTGGCACGGTGGTGGTGGGCTGGCGGGGAGCTGCCCGCTGCCTGAAAATTCTTAACCTGCCTGCACAAATCCCTCTCTTTTAAAAGCTAAAGAAAGTTACTATGTGGCAAAATTCCTTTAGGGGAACTTTGAGAAATACTGCGTTTTATAACCAGGAAAATACAGTTGCAGGGAGCTACTTTTATGGTGTGGCTGCTGTCGGATCACTGCTGTCCAAACGTGGAGGAGTTTGGATTTCTGCTGGTTTTATCTATGGAGAAGGACTTTGAAATTTAGCTGAACGTTCCACCTGATTAGCTCAAGGCTAGCAGCAATGAATGCAACTCAGTAAATACAAATTTGAATGAACAACCATTCAACAAAATGAGTTGTTGAAAGGAGTCCAAAACCAATAAATAAAACAAAAAGCGACAGAGGATTCAGCAAACGGGGGTTTGAGTTCAAGTTCTAGGGCGAATGTTTTCACCAAAACACCATGTTACTGTGGGGGGCAAACAGTTGCTTTCCAGAGTGGATACACCGAGGCTTGCAGTTATTCTGAATAACTCATTATTTGCGTGGGTGTTAAATCAATACCGTCAGGATGCAGTGGCACCACTGAATTATTGTTGTTTTCACTAATTCATAAAAATCTTTGTGGGAATCCCTACCGTTGGCTTTGATGCCTATTGAAGATTAACTGGTTTATAGCAAACTGAAGCTTTGTAAATGAAGTGAAAGCTTTTGGCACTGGGACTCGGGGTTCTCCTTCCCTTGCAATTATCCTTCCCTTCACAGTTTGTGCCGTAATTAATGTTAAAATGCGGAAGCTGTGTAAGAGGGTTGTGGTTTTTTGGTTTATTTTGGAAGGGAGTCCCCTTCAAACATATAAACTGCTGACACAACAGTGTTTAATGCACAGTTTATATACACCGAGAAAGGTTTTTGGGATATTAGGATCAGTTCAGGAATTTTCTGTTATTTCATCTCCATGGGAACGCGGGAGGGGGGCGATGGGGGCAGGTTCTCAAGCAGAGCTACGCCTGGCGTAAGCACCAGCGATTCTCAGGCTGTCTCTCGTTGGTCTGTGACAGGAGACGCGTTTGTAAAAATGCAGCTCAGGGGAAGGATTTAAAACTATTAACCTCAGCTGGTCTCGGGGCTGAGGCTGGTGGATGCCGTGCGAACTCCTGCATAGTGAAGTGTTTCCTACGACAGCTCATCCAACGGTGGTGCATGTTGCTTGCTGCACACCAAGAAATTCTCCTCTGTTCTCTGATGGTGATTATGCTCCCTTTATATTCCCTATTGATTGGCATTATTGCGGTTGTGGTTTTATCCGTGCCAGTCCTGTAAATAATAAGCGCTTGTTTGCAGAGCGTTGTTATTCACTGCTGCTAAACATACTAGTGCAAAGCCAGACCCTCCTCCCGCCTTCCAGCTGTTTGATGCAAACCGTATGTTGGTGTCCTAAAGCAGGCAGTTAACTGAAAATGAAGATGTAAACCTTTGTCATTAAAACTTCTCTTTTACTTCACTCTAGCTCTTTTACTAAAGCTGGTCCAGAACCCTGCAGAATTGCTTTGGGAATATAACATTTTTGCAATTCTGGACTGACAGGCTAATGAGGTTTCATTTACTGAATTTATGGGCAAATAAAATTTTGATGAATAAATTTCTATACATCCCATTTTATGCTCTGTATTTTAAGTAAACAACCGATGGACAAAATCACTTCTCAAATGGCGTTGTAGCTGCATCCACTTCGGACTAATTTCGGGGAGAGAAAAATTGATGCTGGTAAGAGAAGCCTGGGTCAGTCGTGCCCTTTTGGATGCGGTGCATGAAACTCTTAGTGACGGTGTCCGGTTCCAGGAATCCAGTGTATGAGTTCTGGCTTGATACTGATTATCCTGGTGTGTAGTGACTGTTGTGAGCTGCCTGTTCCAAATATATGTTGTAACTATATATAGCTGTATATGAGGCAAGCTTAAAGATAAGCCGTATGGATTGTTAATCTTGAGCGGTACACGCTAACGAGGAGGTAGACGCAGCTATTGCAGAAACAGGCAGACGTTAGTATATGTTAGGTGCGCTGCTTTACGCAGATCTGTGTCTCTCACGCTGTCTAAAACAAAAAGCAGCTATATTGGAAGTTGTGATCAGTAGTGCATCATATGCTTGTGTTACCATAGTCCCTTAAGACATAAACAAGCTGCAGTGTTTTCACCATTTTGCACATCAGGGAGAAGGCTGTGCTCGTCTGAATTCTCCTAAGGACCCTATGGCTTTGCACCATGAAGTCCCACTCATAAAAGAGTAATAGGGCTCCGGAGAAGTGCTGGAAAACCCCCCAAACCAGAAAGAAACAAAAAGTTGTGGAACTGCTCAGACTCGGGAGTTTCAGAGGTGCAGTTTGTACATCAGAACCCAAATACACCAAGGTTGTAAGTGCATGGAAGAAAGAGCTTGACCCGTGACACCTGATTTTATGTTGGGTCAATTAAGACAAACATTTAAAGTGTTCCTTTATTCTAACATGTTTACTTTGTATTTCTGCTTGAAATTTTGGGGCGTTAACTGAGCCAATCCCCTGTCCCACATTAATTTAGAGAAATTAAATTGAGTTTCAAAATATTCCTGTGATATCTGAGCAGAGCCCAGCTGAGCATTGTTATGTGTGTTTCTGGTTTTCTTTATTGCCTGGCATTTATTGGTGTGTTTACACGCGACTCTAACATTTGCCTGATGTTTGTGATGATGACACCAGCCACCACTTGAGACATCGCATTTAGAGCCGTGGAGCGATGGAAGGGGGTTGCAGACACAGGATGAGGAACATTTTGATTACGAGTACATTTTCTTGGCAAAATCGGTGGCTGTCAGAGAGGAAATGCAGATAGTCTGCTACTGGTTAAATGGGGGTTTAATGAACTACTCTCTTTCAAAACGTTCAGGGTGATGGTGGGTGCTTTACAAACGAAATGCTGTAGCAGGCCGGGCATACAGAGACGCAGCGAGCGCTGGCTGCTTTGCTCCCGCCCCGGGGAATATCGAACACATCCACAGTCAGGGCAGAACGGGGGGGTTTCACTGGTCAAACACAGACTGGTTTTATGCTGTTCTCCTTGAGGAGCCGTGAGCTCAAATGAAATAACTGAAATCTAAGCTTATTTCCATGTTGCCCACAGTGCCGTACCCGCAGCTCCCCGGGGAAGTGCTAAACGGCAGCTGCAGAAGGCGCTTGGATGTGAAAATCGCTGTTTACAGCTGCCCCTCAGAGCATCCTGCTGCGGCAGGAGTGGTAGGGAACGCTTGGCACGCTGGCATCTCTCCTGCGTGTGTCCTGAATTTGTGCATGCGTGGGGCAAGCTTTCAGCTTCTCATCCAACAGGCTGCAATCAAAAGCCTCGTGCTCAGGAGAAATCCTGGCAAAAAGGAGGCTGATGTGTCTGTCTGCCCTGTGGCGAACGCGCTCTGCTCCTGCGCGTCGGCTCTCGGCCCCGAGCAGCCCGGCTCTGCTGGGCACAGGGAGGATGCTCATCGCGTTTTTTTGTCATTGTGGCGTTGCAGCAACGTGCAGCGCTGCCCTCTTGATCTGTAGGCCTGTAAAATATTGCTGAGTGAGTGAGGTGAGGTCAAATCGTGGCTCAGGTGAGAGGCTTCCGAAGTAAGTACAAAATACCGCATGGCATGGTGACAGGTGGAACTCTCCTTTCCTTATAGAAAGCAAATGTGTGAGAGTACGAAGTTGTGCTGGCTCCGTTGTGGCCCTTTTACAGGTACGTTGTAGTGCAGAGGCGTTGAGCAGAGGAGCTGGAAAGTCTTTTGGCTTCCTTAGTCTGTGGGGAGGCTCCAGCCCGATTCCAGCGACCCAGTTCTGCCGTGCCGAATCCTGCCTGCGGGTTTTGTTTGAGCTGGGTATTTCCCTGCGTGGTTCTCTAAAGCACTGCTGTAAAATTTTTATATTTTAGAGGGTTGTGTAAGGATTTTCACAGATAGCTTTATGACTTTGCTTTTTAATGATGGATGGCGCACACGGCAGGAAAGCAGCCTGGAGACCACTTAGCGTTTCAGAGCCTGTCCCCGTTCTCGGCAGGAATGGATGTCCTGCGGGCGGGGGATGCCGCAGGAGAACTGGAGGGTCCTCAAGATTTCAAAAATGGGCTCTGCACATCTTGTCTTTAAAGAAGTAGTTGTTCTCTCCTTTCCCTGGGGCAGAGCCCTCTGGGTGTGGGTACCATGGCTGTGGTGGCAGGAGGACTGGGGCAGCCGGGCGCTCCCGGTGCCGCGGTGCCCGCGGAGCTCTCTGTTCTGGCACAGAGTGACGTGCAGAGGTTAAACACCAACTTGTGTTACGCTGATGGGTAAATTCTTCATTAAACAGAGAGTGGATTTCTGAAAGTCTGGGAAAAGGGGCTGGGAACGTAGTGATGTCGCCGAGGAAGTCATTCCTCATGTTGAACTTGCTATTTTTTCTTCCCAGATCTGTTGTTTCCCACTTCTGCCCTCTGGGCCAGAAAACGGGTCCCCGAGAGTTTCGGAGGAGGGGGAAGAGGCCTGGCAGGGTGGGCGGGCGGTGGTGCTGCCCCCCGCACCCGCGGGGGTCCCCAGGGGCAGCGAGGGGCAGTGCCGGGCGCACGCTGTGGCCCCCGGGGCCAGCCCTCCTGAAGGAGGGGGATTTGTGATGCTGAGGAAACGGAGTCAGCATTTTTTTTAATTAAATAACTGAGGTGTTTGAACTTGACGCCTCCCTGTCCTTCCCTCCCGCTCTCGCTTTCCTGCCTGCGGCGCCAGATCTTGTCAGGGACGCGCAGCCAACGCTAATCATTATTCCAGCAGCATAAACCTGCCGGGCTCCGGTGTTGCCGGCTGCTCCCGGGAGACCACGCTGGGTGACTGTGAGCCCTTTCCCCCCCGCTGCCTGTTGGAGAACTTGTCACCGTGACAGTTACAATACCCCAGTTTTGACACCTGACGATGGAAATCGCCGCATAATCATGAGTGTGACAAATATTGAGGGCCTTGTTTGATTCTTATTATGCTGTGGCAAAGTTTTCTACCCAAACACCATTTTAAAAGCAGAAGCACTATAATAAAGAAACCTTCTTCCATATTCCTTCTGCAGAACCTTGTCATTAAATATTCAATTAGTATGTTTTATTTTTATTCTCTTCTCCACAGGTTCTGTATGCAGAAGAGTGTCAGACTGGTGCCAGGAGTTACACTGGATTTAATAGAGAAGTAAGCCAAATTTTATTATTTTTTTTTTCCCCGTTGCTCTTAATTTCCTCATTATTTCTAGCATTTCTCTTACTTGTCTGCGAGGGAGTTTCTTTGGAAAGCTTTTCGCTGAGTCTGTACCCATGGTATTTGTCACCTCTTGCTTTGCTGTGTGCATCCAAGTGAGCGGGGCCGGGAGCTGGGGCTGCGCTGGGGCTCGTCCCCGCGCGTTCCCGATCCCGAAGCTCTGGCCACTTCCGCTGTCGTCCCGGACCAGCCCGAGAAATGGTGCTGCAGCCCCAGACCGCGGCCACGGCCCTGGGAGCCCAGCACTGAAACCCACGCGCGTGGCTGGTCTCAGCGTGGGTCTGACGTGGGGGCGGTGACAGGGGGGACGTGCTCGTACACCCCACATCACCAAAACCAACTAATGAACAGAAAAACACTTCACCAAAAATATGCTGTCCTGCTGTTCTTTGTCTGATGGCAGTATTATGTTTCAGACTTAACACCGTTAAACCATGGTATAAACCTTTTAGCCAGGCAATATTTGAGCATAATTACTGGTTGAACCGAGACAACTGTTCTTCAAATTCTACTTCAGTTTATACAAGCAAGGTAGACTTTGAGATAATAATAATTGTCCACTGTAGTCCTTGCTGTTTTGTAATATTTTTTATTTTTTTTTTAAAAGGAATCATATTCTTTAAGCCAGGGCGGTAGATGCTCACAGCCACTAGAAGCAGGGGCTCTGTGCTCCCGGCGGGTTGTTTTTGAATGCCCTATTCTTGGAACATTGATACACACACACAGACACACAAACTGTCTGGGAGAGATTAATCAAAGATCGTTCAATTTCTAAGAAATTTTGACTGTAGAAGTACCGTTGAGATGAGTTAGAACACACAGATGGATGTCCAGAGTCCAGTTACTGTCTTTGGTCTAAGATGAAAACTTGAGTATTGAAGGGCATCCTGAAAGGGGTTTGGAGAACAGGAATCTGGATAATAAGTGTGAATTCTTTATAGAAATATATTGTCATACTTTCTTGTTTTTTAATAAGCTTCTGCGTGGTGTAGCGAAGGGCAGCAATCATTCATCGCTTGTGCTGCCAATAGCAAATTATCTGCTACAGCAGAAGCAACGAGGGTAAGATTGCATCTGCTCAAATTTCGTGTTCAGTTTTTGCTTTAGTAAATCATTCCGTGTTAACTTGCATGTTTTACATTCAGATGAGGTTAAAAATGCTTCTCAAAGCTACTAGCTCTTCCACAATATGTATTTTAGAAGAGTCAGGCTCATCAGTAGTATGTAGGTATTTAATCATGCTAATTTTATATGTGAAAATGTGATTATCCTATTTCATCTCAGCTGGGGACACTAAGCAATGATTCTTGTAAAGCCTTATTTCAGAGGCACTAATCTTACCAAAACAGAAATAATTTTTCAGTTTACAACTAAAGTAGTAGAGCCGGGACCCCAGCTATGTGTTAGAGCGGTTTTCAGATGTGCGTCGGTCTAGGAGAAGGTCCACCACTGGATGTTGTTTTCTCTGAAAGCCCTTGTGAAAATGTGGTGAGTTTGGTATTAAGGAGACGAGAAGCAGCAGGAAACCTGCCCGGGTTAACCTGGCCGTGCCTGCGTACTCGCAGCCGTGGCGACGGCGTTAGTTGTCCTGAAGTTAACAGCTGTTTGGTGGCGGAGAGGTGGGTATTGCCCTGCCTGTCGTCTGAACGGCAGAGTGAAGGGAAGGGGTGTTGTTCCGCCGTCTCCAGCTGCTGCACAGCAAAGGTAAGCTGAAATTCGTCCTGAACCCGTGGGCTCATCATTGGCGCTGACTGAGATCACCTCAGGCCACGGGATAAATGTGTTCTGGAACAATGACTATATTTATGTTAATTGCAATTAACTTATTGCTACAAGAGTGTGTCTAATCAAAGAACATACGGCGAGGGTCAGTGAAGGTCTGAGCCAGGTCCCTCATGAATTGGCTTCACTGAGCACTCGGATGTGCTGCGGAGGGTTAAATACTCTTTAAGTAATGGTTTATTGGCAGAAAAAAAAAGGTATTTTATTCAGTGTTCTTGTTGGTAATGCCACAGCACACATGCGTTCTTTAAAGGCTGTCTTCGCAGAAAGCGTGCCAGAAGAAGGTTCCTGTAGATATCAAATATTTAAACCTCCTCATCATAATCTGCTACATATATCAATTACAGAAAACACGTGTTTTTTATTACAGTCTCAGGATAGGCCTAGAATTCCTGGATTGCCTATGTGTATATTGTAATTCATAATTTAGTTGTCTTTAAAACTGGGGAAAGAGTTTATATTGCAATTAAGCTGCAGATTTTGGGATGGAATTAGGCTGCAGCTTCTTTGAAGGGCTCAGATTTCTAATTGTCTAGGCTAAACCAGCACCCTGATGGATAAACGTGGGGTGTATCCTAACGTGCTTTTATATTACGGGTCTTCTGAGATGAAGCCAAAATAATCCCTACTTTAGAAATAAAGATCTTTGCTGGAACCAGACAGTAAAATGTAAAGAAAAAAGGAAGGAAAATGATGTTGGTGGGGTACAAGGAATTTGGGAACCTCTGGCTGCCGCTTCTTAAGACTCTTCGGTGGCAGCATCAGTGTCGGGCGTTCCTTGATCAGTCTTTTCTGCTTGATCACAAGCCACCCTGTCCTCTGGGCTGGCACAGTGTGTTGGCTGGCTGCTGGGTGAGATGGACTGGGACTTTGTTCTGCTTTTATAAAAAATTTGGAAAAAATCCTAAGGAATGGTTTAACTTGGTGTAGGGTGGGAATGCAAAGCTGGGTGCCAGGAATCAGGGAGGTACAACAGTGCTGTAACCTACAGTGCTGCAATAGGCTCCCTCTCCCGAAATCACGTTCTCGGGAGAGCAAGGCCATTATATCGCTTTCCTGAGATTTTTTCCCTGGGTCCATTTTGCAGAGGGAGGGAATTCTCTGAATTCTCTGAACAAAAATCCGGGTGATCTGAGAGCTGTTCGTGCTTCTCGTGGGGCCGCTTAGAAGACGGTCTTTCAAATGCCCATCTGAATACGGTGCCATAATTCCATTTCACAGCCAGAGGAGCCGGGTCCCGTGCTGTCAGGGTTTTGTGACAAAGGACCTTTTCTGAATGTCACCTCTGAGTCACGTAGGCAGGAGCAGTGTGGGAGAAACTCGTCTCGCTGCAGCGTGTGCTGCTGTTCCGAGAGCCCGTCTCTGGGCTGTCACTCACCAGCACAAAATCCATTTATAAAAATCGCTAGAAATAACAAATTTGGGACTAAAATAATTTTGTTTCCACTTTAAGTATTGTTGAATGTCACGGACTGGAAATTATTAATGTTTTAATGTCTATCGATTATTGATGAGTAATGGTTCAGTAGGAGCCAATTTAAAGACGAAGCAGGAAAAATAAAATCCCAAGATATCACCTGGCAAAAGTAACGTAATTGGAGAAAATGTAGAAATTAGGCCGTGATATAAGAAATGCCTGTGGTGCGTACCCTCGGAACTCGGCCCATCAGTTGCCTTCAGGATGGTAAGTGGGAGGGCAGGAAAGGAGGGCAGCTGGTTAGTATCATCTTCCCCCCCCCAGTTATCCCAGTAGCCAAAACCAGCAACTCCGGTCCCTTGTAGTGCCTTTTCCTCCGCTGGGCTGTGGGGGCTGAGGCTCCGCTGGGGGGATGGGGGATGCAAATGGTTTCCTTGAGAAAAGCAGAAGGACAAAACCCGTCAAAGGATGGTCACAATCTTACTGACCGCGCTCGTGTTTAAATAAACCAAATGGTTGTTGCTGGGTTAGCAAAGGAGGCCAAACGCTGAACTGCAGTCGGATTTCCATCCAGAGACAATATTGCCTTCTAAAATCCACTGCCCACCTGGCGCCAGGAAATGCGGGCAGAGCTGCGGGTATCCAGGCTTGGCAGAAATCACCAAAATTCATAACTAGATGGAGAAAGGTGTTTGAATAAAAGAAAAAAGTTATTTTCAGCAGGACTGGAGAGGGGCAAATCCATCGCCTCTTGGGAGAGACGAAGGGCAGGCGAAGGCAGAAGGATCGTTCTGGTGCTGCAGGACCCTGCTCTCGCCGTGGCAGGTCTGGGCCATCACAGCGGCCGCACATTAAGGTGTCTTTGCAGATATTTAATCAATTATGTGCTGGTCCAAATTCTGAAATACTGCAGCCTGTTTTTTTTAAATATTTATTATTTTATTTATGGTGGGAAAGCTATAATTCTTAGTTTGCCTTTGGACCTAGTTTAGGCAGCTTTCAGCCCCTTTACTTTCCTCTAGAAAATTGAGTCGAAGGCATTAGAGCCTATTTGGGAAGGTAAGTGTTTTAGTGAGTGTTATTAGCCACGGGATAACAGGGATACTCTGCCCCAGTGCCTGTTGGTGATGCATGGCTCATTAGTACTTGAGGTGAGGAAAAACTTTGCTTTTGAAGATGTTATTTTGAAAAGTTTCTGTTCCGTAATAAATCTGGTTTTATTGAAATGGAGTATTTAACTTTATCACCATTGTTACGGGGTATCAGTCTCCAGTGTAGGCAAAGCCTTTTGTAAATACAAAGGGAAGATCATACTCAAAAGGCTGGTTTTCATGGCAACACTTCTTTCACATCTTCATACCGAGAGATGACAGCATTGAACACTAGTGTACAAAGCTTTACAGCACTCTCGAACAAATAATTTAAGAACCTCAAACGTTTTGTCTTTCTCAAGTAGTTTGCCAAGGTTCCAGGAGCCCAATCACACCGGTGTCGTTCCCGTTATTTTCGTGATGGGGACGTGTTGTCTCCCAGCACACTAACTGCGTGGGTCCTGGCTAAGCAGCTCTTGCCGCTCCATGAGATTCCCACAGCAAATATCCCGCCTGCATTACTCTTGCACCCTTTGCTGTGGTATACCCTCTCCCCTTTTTTTCATGAAAGAGTGAAAAGTGAAATATACTTATGTTATTTTCTTTCCCCAAACTCAAATTATTGCGAATATTCGCAGGTGTAAATCAGTACCAAGCATCTTGTTTTCTGAAGTCTAAGTATGATGTTGCGTATCCCAGTGTTGTCTATATTATACCCCAAAAGTAGGGGTCATGGTGGAGCCCATCCAAAGGGGAAACCTGGCATCCTTTGAAGTAAATGCTTCCCCTGTAATTAAAGTGATCCATGGGATTTTGCTGAATTTCTGACAAGGACATCGATGGTTACACCTAGCGCGAGCTCTTTAGTGACCCTGACATTTTGTAGTCCTCACTTTTCACAATAGACTGCCGTGATTTAGGTCTCTGGAAAGGCGTCTGTCGGGAAGTTGATGGAAGAAGCGATCGAGAGTCCAGAGATGTTAAACTGCAGCGGGCAGCTGAGACAGCGCTGCCCTTTCTCCCTTTTCTTCCCCTCCCTCAGAGATAGTTTTTACAAACGAGAACTGCTTTGTCCTTCCTGTCAGAGGCTCTCGCTGTTGTCGAAGCACAACGCGAAAGGCGTCGGGAGAGGTGATGCCAGCGGCAGCAACGGGGGGAAATACCTTCTGGGTCCTTGCGACGTTCTGGTTATGTAGATGCACGCCCAAGCAGGAATTAAAAGACGCTTTAGTTTATAGCCACAGGGTGGGTTTGAAAGAGCACATTGCACAAGGGAAATGTACTCACCCCAAAATATTTTATCTAAAAAATATCATTAAGTAGATTTGTGTAGTGGAACTCTACAGAAATAACAAATAACTCTACCTCTTTAAGATGAGCAGTCCCATCCAGGAACAGAAAATACGCTGTTTATTTCCATCTCCCGATTTATAGCGCCGACTGCTCCAACCTCGGTGGATCCCCGTGTGCAGCCCAGAGCCCGTCCCTGCTGCCCTGCCCTTCCAGCGGCTCCCAGTCTGCGGGCGGGCTCTGGGCACCGGTGGAAACGGTCGCTCTTCGTTCTTGTGCCGTTCCCCAACCTCTCTCTGCCCTCACCGCTACCGCCTAACGCAGAGGTTTTCAACGCAGCGTTCACCCCCGCGCTGCCGGAGCCAGGTAGAGAATTAGCATCTTCCTGACTGTCTGTGAGGGCAGGAAGGAAATGACCTGAGCCCGTGGCACGCAGGGGTGAGAGTGGCGCCCTGGTAGTCTCTGCTTGGCTGCAGTCCCTCCGAGGTAGCTGTATTTTCTGTTAATCTTGCGGCCAGTCTTAGAAAGGACAGTTGTGTTGTGGAAAATTACCAAATGCATTTTAAAATGCAAAATAAAGTCTGTACTATACTAATGGATTTTATTTTAAGTACAAATGCAGAAATACAAAAATACAAAAATAAGCATACCTCTTTCCCCAAGAAAGTAGATACTCAAGTCACGAGGAGTTTCTGAGGCTGGGCTGCTAGCAGCAACTTTGGATTTCAGCCTGTCACTCTTGCTTAACGCCATCAGTAAGACATGTATCAACTCACAATCTGCATTTAATAGAGAGAATTTAGTATGAACTGTGCGCAGAACTCTCCGTCTGGTGTAAAGATTCAAACTCTACCGTGAAACACCCTATTTCAGTTTCCACTGGAAACTGGCTTGAAAGTGGCCATCAGATGGTTTGAGCTCAGCATTTGGCTTGTTGGGGAATCTCAGCAAGGATCACTTTGGTTTCTAATTAATAAATTTCTGACTTATGAAACGCTGCTATTTTGCTGCAGAGGGTGTTCTGCAATGCAAATATTTACGTGCAATCCTCACCAGAGCAGTGGTGTGGCCTTGTGTTCCCTCTGCTTGCTCTGGGGGATCCTTAACAGTTTCACAGATGTGTATTTTTCCTCTGATATCAAGACAGACAGGAATTTTTTATAAGATGCTAATTTCTAGCTGGTTTAGAAACTGTATTTATACAGGGGAATATGCTTCGTCTGAACCTGCCTGGCAATAATGCTGCTGTACACATCAGAGGAAGAAGTTGCCATAGAGAAAGCTCTTGCTTCATGTAGTTTGTCTTGATGCTTTTAATATTTGAAAACTCGTTACAGAAGGGAACTAGGGAGCATTTGGATTAAATCTGTGGGATGTCTTACTGGGCAGGTGCGTGTTTTTGAAGCTTCCCCATCCTCTCTCTGGTGCTTGCTCAAGGGGAGGAGAGCTGAGCTGGAGAGTGCCGGGCTGTGCCGGAGCCTCGGGGCAGGGGTAGCACAGCCCAGGACGCGCTGTTGGTCTGGGCTTGTTGGTTGGTTGGGGTTTTGAGTTTGTTTTTTTCCTTTTTTCTTGTTTTTGCTTTTGTGAGAAGCAAACAATCATTAGAAAGCATATTTGGGAAAGCCGATCAGGACGGAGACAGAAGCTGGGAGACGCTGAAGAGCAGTTTACAGCTGCGTGCGCTCCTTTAAGTGGTGTTGAGCGTGTGTTGGGTTGGAGTCGCAGCAGGGTGGCGTTTGGTCGCTCCAGACAGATGAACAAATGCAGTATGAGATCCTCGTTCAGTTCCTGGACGAAATAAATTTGAGTGACTTTTTTCAGTCTACAAAAGCAAGATCCTGGATCAGCCACGGTCCTGGCCCCGGGAGCAGCAGGATGTGTGGTGGGACATTGCTGTTCCCCCGTCACCGACTGTGCTTCGGGCAGGCCACTGCCTCTGCTGTGTTGGTGCTTAGAATAAGAAACGTTAAGCCCCGAGGAGCCCGTCAGTTTCTCTGCTCTGACCTTCTGTGTATCTCAGGATGCAGAATTTTACCAGGGTACTCCTCAGAAGGCTGAAATAACTCCTGCTCCTCTGAAGCGCGTGTGCCTTGAACCTCTGAAGGATGAAGATGGAATTGCTTCCCTTTCTTTCAATGGTCAAGTGCTCTTCCTCCTTTCTCCACTTGTGTAAAGTATTTGTTGGCACCAAGTTTTTTCTCTCTTGTAGGTGTTTATCCACAGTGTTCAAGTTGTTCCTTGGTAGCGTAGATAGAATGACCTTAAATCTCTCACTGTATTGACATCATTCACTTTCTTCTTTTTTTTTTAAAGTTTTTTTTCTGCATCTTCTATAGTTCGTATTAGTTTGTATGTTCTAAGCAGCTTAAGTGAATGCCAGAATGTGAATACTAGGCAAAACATTCCAGCGTCAGTCTCAGTGATACAAGGCAAAACCACCTCTGTCCGCTGCTGGCTCCCTCGTAGAGGACGCGCTGCGGGACGGCTCCGCGCTCCCTCGCCGCTCCGTCCCCATCCCCAGCGCCCAGCGCTTCCCTGGGGAAACTGGGCTTTCTTTGCAGGGGGCTGGGTTTTTGGTTTTTGCTACTTGATGAGTCTTCATGCACGTGGAAATTTTACAGCAGAGAGTCCCTTTTATCTATAGATATCCCTGTTGAAAACATAGCGGGCGTACTGCTGCAGAACTTGAGGGACCTGTGCTGCTGGCAGGGATTTTCAAAGGCAGGTTAACAACTCGGTGTTCTTAGAATCTTCTATTAAATGCAGGTTGTCGTATAGCCAAAATATACACGTGTATGCACAGAGAGGCCTTCCCTGTGACAAACCCAAGCGTTACTGCAGTCCCCCACTGCCTGCGTGTGCCATAATAACCCGCTGGCTTTAAGGGACTGCACTTAAAAGCATTTATTTATGAAATGCTGGTGTAACAGGCAGCTGGATCGTACCAGTAGAATCACTAGTTGGCCCTTTGCGTTTGCTTTGTTTGAGGAAGGGGATGTCTGTATGAATATTTCAGCTTTTTGCATGATTTGAGTTACTTTCTCCTATCTAAAATACAATCTTTAAAAAAGCCCAACAAACTCTTTGTTCGCTTTCCCTGCATTCGCTGGGCGTGAGCAGGGACGAGGGTCGATCGCCATCTGGAAAGCTGCCATGCCTGCTATTGATTAGCGCCACTTTTTTCCACTTGAAAATATTTAATAAAATGAGGGATTGGGCTCCAGCACTTTCAGTACCTTCCCACGCCACAGCTGGGCTCCCGCTGGGTGTTGCCGGCAGGTTCTGGGATCCTTAGGGCTGAAGCCGCGTTCCAGGGGGCAGGGAGTGGGACGTCCCTGGGGTGAAGGTTTTGACTTCAAGACAGTCTGGCTGGAACCATTCGCTGAGTCTTACTGGGGGGCATTTCTTGGTGAGCAGGCAGCACTTCGCAGCGACAGGGAGCTGTGACGTCTGTCTGTCACTGCCAGACAATTTTTAACAAAAGGACCGTGTTTTCCAACTGTTCTGAGCTTTCTGACTGTTTAAAAAATAATTGTTTTTTTCTGGAATATGATCACTCAAAAGGTCTTACACAGGGACGTTATGGATCATGAGCACACAGTTTGTAATATAAATTGTATTTATTATTAAATATTTCAGCAAGAAGTGAATAATGGATAAAATGAAGCAGGGCGGCACTTCTGAAGAAAAAGTCGTTCCCGTTGCATCGCTCAGAAATCAACATCATCTCTGTGACACCTCCCCAAATGTTCTTCCCTTAGCTCAGTTATCTATAAACAATTCCTTCTTTATCGTCCTTTATCTAGCAATTCATGTTACAAGCAAATTCATGCGTAATAGGGTTTGGATAAGGAAAGTTTGTCTAGCCACATAAATTCTTGGTTAAGAATTAAGGTTCTGGAAATGCTGTCTTTTGTGAGCCTTGACTGAGGCTTGGGCTTGTGCCTCTGTATCTAAAAAAAAAATAAATTAATAGGAAGCCTACTTGTTTTTTTCTTTCTGCTTGTAGGATTCCGGGAAGACTGAATGACCGGAGAACTCCCCTGGGAGAGCTGAACTGGATCTTCACCGCTATCACAGACACCATTGCATGGAACGTCCTGCCTAGAGGTAAGACTTGGGCAGGAGAATCAAGTTTCCATCAGAAGTGAGCGTTGCTTATTCAGAGTAGAAGGATGAAGAATAAGATAAATGAGATGCTGAAATAAGGAGAAAATTAAAGCCTGGTACAGAAAGAGCAGATCAGCCTGGATCTTAAGGCTAGTTAAATTTTTTACATTCCCTCTTTTCTACCACAAGCATTTCAGCAACCTGGTGATTAGAAACCAGACAGGTTTATTTCTAGTGCCAACACGATTGCTTTGGCTTGAATAGTTTTCTTTCTTACTGTATTTGTAAAGGGCAATTTCTTTTCTTCCAGCCTTTGTTAGTATCATAAATAAAGGTTTTTTTCCTCTTTGCTGGTAAGGCAGCCTGTGTTTCCCAGGAGTAACTTCATCCCGTTTCTCTACCCCTGTTCTGCTGTGAGTTCCTACTTCTGGAGCACGGGCGGCCAAATTTGTAAGCAGTTTCCAACTGTCCTCTTTCCAGTGCTCAGTGCAGCATAAATTCTTCTTTGCCTGTGTAGAAGCTGGCACATTTGCTGTCTTGTAGGATTCGTGTTGGCTTCTCATAAGCATATCAAACTGCCAGTGGACAGGTGTGTAGTTCTTGATGAAACAGCACTCAGAGGTCCTTTCCTGCCTCAGTCACTTCCAAACTTAGTCAGGCTGAGTTCAAGTGAAACACCAAAAGGGGCATTTTATCCAGAAAATGCAAAAAAGAACCTGAGGTAGAAAGTATTTAATTCTGTTAATGTAAAATAGAGAGTAATGGTGATGCTTTAAGAGAACTCAGAAGGCAGGATTTCCTTTCAATAGTTGTCATATCATGTCACTGCAAAACTGTTGTAGATTCCTTGTTATTGGAATAAAATGTTAATGTGGCTTTATGTTTTAAATGATTTTTGCATATTACCTACGGTACTGAAGTTACAAAGATAGGCATCTAGTAATTCATGCATCTCTCGCAGACCTTTTCCAGAAGCTCTTCAGGCAAGACCTGCTCGTGGCCAGTTTATTTCGGAACTTTCTCTTGGCAGAAAGAATTATGAGATCTTACAACTGCACCCCTGTCAGCAGCCCCCGCCTGCCTCCCACCTACATGCACGCCATGTGGTAAGTCAGAGCCTGCGGGCGGGTGCCCTGAGGAGACTTCAGGCACTTTGGTCAAGAAAGATTGTTAGTACTTAAATCTACGCAGCGCTTTACTGATTAAGTCGGTGGATCAAAAATGAAACAACATGTGGCAGCGTAATACCCGTCTCCAAATGTATTGCTTCTCTGTGCATACCTAACCATAATGTAATTCTGTAATACAGAAGCTTCAGTTCTTCTTTCACTCCCAATAGAAAAGAAATTGGGCGTGCGGTACCTTCATTTTCACAAAGTAAAGCTGCTCACCTGGGATTGCGGAGGGTGGGGAGAGCTGAGGGCCTGAGGGAAAAATTCTTCACTTGCGTTGTTGAAATAGAAGAAATGTTTTGCTGCAGAGTTCATCTGCTTTTACGGTTGCTTTTAAGATGATTAACGGAAATGGAGGTGGCACAGTTTTTGAAAAGCTCTTAAATGTGGTTTTGACTATCAAACAAATGTCCCATGAATAATAATAATAAAAATAATAATAACAGTAATAACAAAAATGCTTGCTTTCATTTTTTTATTCAGTATGATTAAGTATAGAACAGTACAAAATTTGGCCGAGTACAAACGGGTACAGTCAAGCTAACGTAGTTCCTGTGGGAGAAAACGATGGCTGGGCCGCTTGCTGAAGGGCTGAGGACGTGGCAGGTGAAGGGAGCTGTGGGCTTAATTTGCCCACTTTTTCAAAGTCCTTTTGATAAGTTTCCTCCGTAAAATAGTGGAGGACGATAAAGGTAGAGGAGGTATGGCGTGATGCTAATCAGTGTGAACCCGGTAGTAGCGTCGGTGAGTTGGGATGTCATGGCCTGCTCTCCCTGAGAGGCTGCGGGCGCGAGCGGCCGTCGAGGGAGCGCGGAATTGCTTTGGTTATGGAAAAGCAGGGAGGAAGAGAGGAGGCTTTGGGTGGAATTATTAGCATTTGGGCAGCCTTGCTCAATGTACCAAGCAATGTTCCTAAGTGTTGGATTAGCAGCTTTTGAGGAAAATTGCTTCGGTCGTTTGTAAATCGGGCGAGTTGTTTTATCAGTGTGTCACGTGAGGGACGGGGACGTTTGTAAGTGAAGAGCAGAAGAACCGCCAGGGCTCCCACGGCGTCTCTCAGGTGATGTTGCCACTAGATGTGGCAAAGCTTGAGCTGTAGAACTGTGTGTTTCCAGTTGCAGTACAGCAGAACATGTTTTTACAGAAATTTTGAAATTAAACCAGTAAATTTCTTAAGTTACTTCTAGCATGCTTATTGCCAGCATATTGAAAACCTCTATTTCCAGTTCCTTATGGGAATTTAATTCATTCTTATTGCCCGCGTATTAAAAGCCTCTATTTCTGGTTTCCCATGGGAGTGTGACTTGACTTGGGGTCGGTGTCGCCATCCTCGAGCTGAACCACAGGAATGAAGCTCGGGAGACCTGGGTCCCGTTCTGTGTCTCTCATAGGCCTGCGTGGCAGCATGGTGGATTCCAGAAACACATCCTGTTCTTTGCTTGTACCGTAATTCTCCGGGTGCACAATGGTGCTGCAAATACCTCTGTAAAGCCCCTCAGACCACGCCACAGGATAATGGAGTTGCTGCTGGTTTTTGGGATTTACCAGAAGAAGAAATTCCTTAAGAAAATTCCTTGTGAATCCCAAACACCAGCGAAGTAGGCAGCAAGTGAGCAGAGAATCCCCTGACACGCTTTATTCAGTGTCCTCCAAAAAATGTGCACTTTGAAGCAAATCTAGCGAAGGGGAAAATTCCACTTTTGTCAGAGGTGGCTCAGTTGATTATTATGAACTTTTAGTAAGGACAGATTTAGAAACTAATTTAGGGCTTGCCTAAATATTTTCCAAAAATAATCATCTGCACGTACTTATCACATTTCATTCAAGAATTTTCTAATGGATCCCTGATCTGAAACCTCCGTACCCACTTTACTGTTTAGATAAACGAGGTAATGTGACCGGAGGGCAGGAGAGTTGGCCAACGGAGTGTGGAAAAGAACGGAAACTTCAAACAACGTGGTGCGATGATCACATCGAATCTCCATCTGCATTGTTAGGTGGTGGGTGGTACAGCAACTTTTTGCTGATTGCTGTTTTATGGAGGCTTTTCCCCGATTTCTCATGCCCAGCAGGTCAGACGGTGTTTTGGGGAGTGAGTCCAGGGTGCCGCATCGTCAGCAATGGTTTGAGCTGCAAGCGGCGGGGCAAGAACACCCTCCAGGGCTCTCTCCTACGGTGTTATAAATGCTTAGTGGCTGCAAGTAGTGGCTCTGGCGTGTATCAGCCCCTGCTCCTCAAGGGTCTGACTTCAGACTTCAGGGGATTTCCCCAGCCCTCCTCCTCCTCCCCGCTCCTGTGCTTTTTGGGCTGTTTATTTGGGTTGGTTTAGGGCCTCCTACCTTTCCCTGGGATCCCGTGTGCAGCGGGTGTGTGTTCCTGACTCAGGGTTTGGTTTGCTGTTCTCAACCTGAGGCATGGTGCAATGTTTTAGCTTCTGCAGTACATATATGCATATATTCTCTCTTCCGTTACCCTCTGGATGCTTATCTGGCTTCTGGGCTTTGCTCCTCCGTTCACAACGGTAACACAAGATTCCCGTGTGTCTTTGCTCGTACGGCCACAAGCCGTTCTGCTGGGAAAGGGACTGAAAATGGGACGTACATACAGACGTAATTCATATCCCAGCAGAGGGCTGACTGGAGAAGCAAACTGCCGTTGTATGTTAGTACTTTTTGCACCATCTTTTGCAGAAAAGGTGTAAGGAAATGTCAGCGTTTGCTGGCTGTAGCGACATTCCCACCATCTTTGCGCAACTTTGCGTGCACTGCCCCGATCTCCCTCCTCATCACAGCAGCCGTGGACTGGCGCTTGTGCTGCTCCGTACCGGCCTCGCAGCTCCTTGCTGGGAGCTGGCGGGAGGGGAGAGGGCAGGAGGAGCTCCGGAGCTGGAGAACGGGGGTCCTGCCCCCCTCCCACCCTGCGGCTGAGGCCGGAGCTCAGCCAGCCCCGTGGGAGCCAGGGGGACGGGCAGGCGCTGCCAAATGCTCCTCACACGGGACGTGAGCATCGGTTTACCTTGTGCGGAATTACCACTGCCCCTTCTCAGACATTAAATCCGAACCATTTCCTCTTTATCTCTTTTGCTTACCTTTGTCTCTGCTCGTTTGATAACTCTCCCTAAGTCACACTCAAGTGTCCCGTGGTTTGAGGATCTGGCGCGGTTGTAATGGAAGCACCGTAGCTGTCGGAGACAGGAGCTTCTCTTCCTTTTGGTTTAGTCCTTTTGAAAACAACTTTTTAAAATTTTGACCTATTAAATTGTTGTTCTAGTCAGTTCATTTGGGAGACCGCTGCTCCCTGTTCTGTTAATTATCCTTTTTACCTGAACAATTGAGGAAAAATGGAAACTTATTTTTTGAGGGAAAATGTGACCCACAATCTGTCAATCTTTTTATTTCATCAAGAAGGGCACCCTATTTCGGAATCGGGAGAGCTGATCTCTGTGACCCTGCCCTGCTTGGTAGGCTCTTGACATGCTCGTTCCTTCCTGTCTGTCTTATTTTTCTTGGCTTTCTCTGTTTTTCCTGCTTAGGCACAAACCCTTCCGGGCATGGGCCATTTGTTTCTATTTGTACGGTGCCTCGCACTGTAGGTTCTTGGCTGCTGCAGGCTCTACTATAATACAAGTATTAATATTAATATATATTGATTGACTGGCTGTGCTGTGCAACTCCGAGAGCCGTTCCGTCGATTGTGCAGTAAGAATAGGAGGCCTGATGCTCTGTCAGCATCTTGATCTCTCTTGTGATGGATTATGGTTTATACATTACTGCTGTTGGCAGCAAGTTATATTCACGGCCTTTGAAAAGAGCTAATAATGTGTTTGGAAATAGTTCCTAACATAGGTCATGTATTAAAAACGAAGTACCTTAATTATGCTTTGGAAGAGCTATGATTTGTCCATAATAGAAATATTGCAATAGTCTGTACACCGACCGTGAAATTCTAGTTGAAAGAAAGTCATAACATACTGCAAATAGAATAAGCTTGAAATTCTAGCTGAAAAGAAACCCGTAACATAGGGTTTCTGCAATTCCAGGTGCGAGGGGAGCTGGAGGCTGCGGGAGCGCTGCAGGACGATGCGGGTCTGCTCGCCCTTGTCTCAGAGAAATGGCTCTCATTGAGCTCCCCAGAAAGACTAGTCTCGGCAAGAAGAAAGTGACTGTTTGAAAGGGTATTTGGAACTGCTTGACATTTGAAGGATCAGATTAATCCAGATTACACCGTTGATTTCACCAGATTTTTTGTGTGTGTGTCTGTGTGTTAGTCTCAACCCATGAACAGACTACAAACAGTTTAATGGGGAGAAATGTAGGAAAAAAGCAGCAAAGCGTGTGCTCTAAGTTGCGGCTAGAGCCGGGGAATGCATCGGTCGGAGAAAGAAGGATTTCATTGTTGTAACAAATATTCATAGCAAGAAATGTTTGTTAAAAATAGCAGTGTCTGAGCAGCTTCCCAGCTGTCTCCCCTGAAGCAGGCTTAGGGAGTTCATGGTGTCACTGTGAAGCAGGTGAATTCAGGCTGAAATCGGAAAATTCAATCAAACGCAGTATGTTGGTGATTGTACTTGCAGAAAAAACAAACATGAAAAATCTTGTCCAACATATTTGAAATATTTAACAGCTCCAGAAATACAATTCAAAACAAGCAGCTACCCCGGTGCCCGAGCCCCAAGACTACAGATGGCTTCAGCTTCTCTGCGGTTGCTCCTCAGCATGACTGTCCCACCACCAAATACTCATTTCCACTAATATACGTGAGGTGCAATATAGTAGAAACTATTCCCAGAAGAAGAGAGAACGTTAAAAGACATCAATATTACATTATAAAAAACGTGACGTGAGAAATGGAGGCAGTAGACATTGACTCAGCCCAGAAAATTTGTGTGTAAGAAAATCCGCCTTCCTGATGTGCCAGCTGCTGTACTGCCTGTGGGTGCAGAAAGGCTAACGCACGTCTCTGTAACCACGCCTCATTTCTGCTGTTTAAATACTACCGTGGGCTTCCATGACCGAACATTTCGTGGATTTGCACAATAAAACAGTCATTGAGCAAAGCTGGAACTCTCGCCCTTCTCTTCTTTGCTTAAAAGTCCAAACTTTGCAGCACCTCCAGGATGAGTTCACATTAAATTATTAAAAGTTTAAACAGTCCTAGTGTAATGAAACTGGTATCGGACTGAGGGGGGGAGATAGATAGAGTCTGGGGGGTGTGTGAATAGGGACTTTGTGCTGAAGGGATAAGAAAAATTGAAACTAAAATATAAAGACAAATATATGGGTATTTCTTTCACGGGAGAAGAGAGCTAATGGAATTCAAGGGAGCTCTTTCCCTGTTTAATTTTTATTGTGGAATTATGGAGGAGCAATGCCTTTTCAGTTTTACTTTGCCTGTACGCTGAAAGGCAGTGTCCTTTCCCCGGACGGTGGCTTGCAGCTTGCACGGAGGGCACCTCCTTGGGCTGGTTGCGGGGTGCAGGCAGAGGTGCGGGCGCTGTGGGCAGACTGGTTCCCTTGGGATGCTGCGCTGCTCTCCCTGCAGCGGATAAGCAAAAGCACTGTCTTGCCTGTTTTTTAACAGAGTCAATCTTCCAACTAAGCAGAGGATTTAATACACATTTATTCCAAAATATATATATATGGGAGGTGCCTGGGACTAAGTATGTTTTCTCCGTAGTTGAACCTAAGGAGTCGCCCATCCTGACGTAGTTGGAAGTCTGTGAATTTGACCCCTTCCTTTAACGAGGTTGCTCATGGCGGAGCGTGGAGCGCTCTAAAAGCGTCTGCCTTTTCTGAGATGTGGTGCTGTGAAAGTTGCCAGGTCTCGAGCAAGCATAAGGGTAAATATGGCCATGCTGTGGGGCTGATTGCTTAAAAAATCTTCTGAACTTGTGGTTTGAGGGCTGGTGGTGCTGCTGATGGGGAACTCGAGCCTCACCTCCGGCGGTGCTTCTTTCCAGGTTCTCTCGAGTTTCTGCCTCATCCACCGTGGGTCTGGACCACATAGAAACGGCCACCTCCTCATAGGTGGTGTACAATGGAAATCCTTTGGACCTGGTCACACCAGTCGCTGTGTGGGATTGCTTGTTTTTATTGCCCTTTTGGGGGAGACATAAGAGGAATGTTTAGGAACCCTTACATGAAGTGTGTGAGAGCTTCTAACTTAGCTGGGGTGTACGAAGAGGAGATGTCATCTCTTATTGTGCAAGGGCTCTATCAATTTGTTGTACACACAGCAATTAGGACAGTATAAATATCTTCATTAATGCATTCTTTAGTAACATAACGCAGTGAAGTTGAAGCCCTGTGATATTTCAGTAGGACGTTGCCCAGTGGATGCACCATAGTGTCATCTTCTTGCAGCGAGGGCTGCGGGGCCATTGGAAGAGCGCAGTGAGGGAGGAGGCAGGAGCGATGCTGAGGTATTGCCCGGCTCTTTTTGTACCCAGCGTGGTGAAACAAATCTTCCAAAGCGCTTAGCAAACAGCAGTCTCCGCCAAGAAGGAAGGGAGGTAGTGATCTCTTGGGTTGGCTTTCATAAATCACTTCTAGGATGCAACGCCGCCCATCCTTGTTCCCCTGCTGCTCCCTAATTTATCTCTTGTTTGTGTGCTAAAGTGGAATATTAGTTCCGCGAGCATATCTGCAGGTGCCCACCTTTCTGCTTCCCTTTGGCATATTAGAGCAGTCAATCACTGCTCCTCCTCCCCACCACCAGCCATTATTTTCACCGTGACTGTAACAAGTGTTTTTCCCCTTCTGTTTCTCCTCACATACTCCATGGCGTTAGTCCTTTACCATTCGTTTGTGGCTTCTTTTGAATCTTCTAATGATTGTCATGCCTGTTCAATGCCATCGTCTGTTTTGCCAACGCGGTGATTTACCTGTGTGGCAACTCGTCTGCAAACGTAAAGTCTCGCCAGCTGCGTGGGAAGGCTGGAGAACCATTGGAAGTGTTTGAGGTGATCGGAGTCTCGCGGGGATGCGGATCAGCAGCTCTAGGTTGCGATGAGCGGTGGTGTCAAGACTTTCTGTTGGTGGTTACTCTTTTGAAGGATTGAGTAACGTTGGCTGTGTCGCTATGTTGATTTTTAATGGTCTCTTTTTAGAAGCGTAAATAGAGATTTTGTTTTAATCTACTAAAATGTCTTAAAATTTTTGTTTGTTCGTTCTGATAACACTTAAAACCTTTGAGATTTGACCTTGCTGAGCTGATTTGGACATTTTTATAGCAATATTGGTGCTTCTTACCTAAAATGACTCTGAGGAGCTCAGCATCTTCGCTCTGTGCCTCTGCAGTGTAATGACTACGCAGAATCCTTTTATAGGCAGCCAAAATAAGACTAGATGTCTCTGATCTCTCACCCATTTTTCTCCTGTGTAGTAAAACTTCTCTCAAAGGCAGTATGTATTGACATTCTCTAATGTTTGGAGAATTTCTTTACATGTTATTGCCCATTCCTCCAAGACACGTGAAAGTCAGAAATATTCATTCTTTGCTTGAAGTAAAATTATCTTTATATTTGCACTAATTGACTTTGCCTCTGCCTCAACCAGGAATAAATATCTCCCTCATCAACTCTGCGTAAACATTTTGTCTCCAGCATGGGTCTTTATTGAGCATGTGGGAAGCATTTGTTGCCCGTGCTTTGATTATCTCTTGATTACCTCTTAATTATATTGGCAGCATATCGTCAAGTGGAAGGTGAGCGCTGTGAAGCAGAGGGACAGAGTTGGGGGCAACTAAAACAAGCTGCATCTCTTGAATCCATAGAAAAAAATGCAAGAGCCTTGTAGTTTATTTTTCCATCTAATTGGAGAGATTGTTTTGGGTTGAGAACAGCTGCCAGTTAGGCTAATGGGATGGATTTCGCTCGGCAGTTGTTCTAATGGAAGGCTTTGTTTGACTCAAAACAGGGTGATTTAAGAACTTATTAGAGCAGGTAACTAAAACACACTGTATTGATTATCACCTATGGCCTTATGTCTGCAAATGTTCCTAGGAGAAGAAAAATTGCTTAGCCTATTGATGTTAACACACGATGGCCACAAGCCATGGAAGAGCAAATGTGTCTGGAGAGTAAATCAGTTTCTTTTGCGTAAGAAACCCGGCGGGCGGTGGTTTACCTCACTCGCCTTCCAGAGTGCATAAATTCATATGGTAAAATGAAAAGTGCGTGGGCCGTCTGTGGATAGAGTAGGGATAATCGTTCCTGGGGTAAAAAAGTAACTGTTCCGCTTTCTTAGAGGTGTTTTAGGAACTTTGGAGACCAAATGCATTTATTTTAGTTTGTGAGCATTTTGAGGCAGACCATTAGCAAATTTGTTTGCGCTGAATCAGCCACAACAGGTTCTTTGGCCCCTGTACGTAATTTACGTGCTGTTATAACTGTAGCTCTGAAATATTGTAGATCACAATACTTTTGCCATTAAAAGTATAGTAGGTAAGGGTAAAAGCTGAAATCTTTAAATATTTTCTCGTTTCTAGTTTAGTGTACATCCCTCCATCCTTGGGGTGAGTCACGTAGAGCCAGTCTTTGTAAGCAAGGCTGTCACGCAAAGCCCAGCTTGGAGTTGGTTGGATGGGGACCGAGTTGGCGTCCTCGGCGCTGGGTGAGGTGACACGGTGTCTGTGGAGGACGCGGAAGAAGAGGATCGGGGGGGTGGTGGCGCAGGCATGTCCCTGAGCTGGGACTTGGCGATGCAGCAGGACTGACCGCATCGTCTGAGCCGGTGTGGCGGGGATGCGGGGGAGGTCTGGGATGAAGCGAGAGCTGTGTGCTGAAGGGTTATGGGTTGGAGCTAATCCAGGATTGAGTTCATTTTTCTAGTTTAAAAAAAAAAAGTCATCCATTTTTGCATGAGGACAGGTATATAATAAGATTTCAGTTCACTCTGGCTTCTTTCTACGTTACAGAGAGGAGCAGTTTCTGTGAAGTTCAGCGAGGGATCGTTTTACCTCGCTCACCTTTTGTTGCTCAGCCTGATACGATGCTGGACTAGACCTTCTTACTGTTTTCTGAATAGTTTTCATATGTTATATCTGTCTTTTTAAAAAAAAAAAAAAACTACAAAAGTAATATTAAGCATTTCTAAGCAAGTCAGACAACGTTGCTTTGTCCAGATACTTGTAATGATGAATTTAAATTTTCCTTGAAATTACTTACAGATAACTTGTAATGACTTCTCTTTCCTCTTTCACCTTTTCCTTTAGGCAAGCATGGGACCTTGCAGTTGATATTTGCCTTTCCCAATTACCTACAATTATAGAGGAAGGAACTGCCTTTCGGGTAAGTTGGGTAATGTCCTGAAATGTTGTGTGCCCAGTTTAACCCATTGTTTGAAACCTCAGTGCAGCCCATCACTTTTGCTTGTTGAGTCTCAAATTGTTGCAGTTTCGGGGTTTATATTTTTGGAAAATTGTAGATGTCTGCTCACCTCACTTAGAGGGATAGACTGGAAATCAGCTTTAAGTTCCTCACTGTTGTATGAGATGTCTGTTCATCCGCGCCTGTTGGTGAGGAGGAAACTCCTCCTTGTAGAAACAGTGCCTGAGACCCAACTGTTAACACTTCAGAGCACTCACTCTTGACTAACAGTATTGTTACCAAAAAAAATCCCAACGCGCCAGCGTGATTTTTGAAATGAAAAATTTTAAGGCAAAAATTATCTCTTACTTGATAAAAATCCCCTAAGGCTTTTATCCTCCCATCCCTTTTTTCCCCACTGTACGTGCTGTATTTTAAAATCTAAACAAATGCGTTGTTTCCTCTCCTAGCTCATATTCATTTTTATTTCAGGTCACTCACGATGTCAGTGGGTCTTTTTATACTAGTCTTAGACCTCATCTGGCTCTCGCTGTCAATGAGTTGCAATTCAGCAAATGTCTGTGTATTTCAGGGATGAGAGGAGGGGTTAGACAAGAGATCAGCGAATAAGAGTGGTCACTCGCAACTAGCGAGTGATTCCGGATAGGCTGGAAACAATTTACAAGTAGGTTTTCAAGCCTGGCAAGTGTAAATTCTTGTCTATTTTGACTAGAATTTGAGCAAGGTAGAGCTATCGATGCGCAGTCGCAGCTGGGAGCCTGAATTCTGCGAGGTTCCGAGCTCGCCCGGGCACCAGATGTACGGGCAGGCTCAAGTCCTGCTCTGAGCTCTTCCTTACGCTCTCGTTTAACATCCAGCGTGATCAATACCGGGCAGGTTTTGCCTGCTCTGGGGAGAGGGGGCAGACAGGGACCTGTTGACCGTCGCTCTGGGACACTGCAGGAAGGTGAAACGTGGCTGTCAGTTCGGGAGGGGGTGGAAGGGGCTCAGCTTGGCGCTGACAAATGGTTGGAGCAGGCAGACGGCTGCTGATCTGATCCTTGGGTTCTCATCAACGTTTTGCCCTCAAACCTCTCGATTTACGCCCGTCAACAAGTGCTGTCTGTCAGAGCTGCTGCTGGCGAGGCAGGGAAGGGCCGTGGTGTCGGGGAGGTTCCAGCCCGTTTGGGGCCGGGGCCGGCGGCGGCCGCAGCCCGCGTCAGGGGAGCCGCGGGATTACCTGCTGCCGGCCATTCCCGGCCCCTGGATAAAGCCATTGATAATCTCTTCAGGGCTGTTCTGTTTCAGCAGCACGTTATAAACCACGTGCATCGACTTCTGCTTATTCTCCAGGTGTTCTTTCCTAGTCGGACCTGGAAAATAGGATAACCTGATGGAGCAGGGCCTGCGGGCCCTTGCGGGGATGGCGGGGGAGCGGTGGGGCCTCTGGCGGGTTTGGGTTGGTTTGTCTCCCACCTCCCGTCTCTCCCCTGCCTCCTGCCCCCTCGATTTCTGTTTCCCTGGGGATTTCTAACTGGAAGGTGCTGTGTGCGTTGCTCAGTCCTTTCTCGTACCTGCCTGTGTCACGGGATCGATGGCGAAAGGAGGGTTTCTGCTGCGCTGGCGGGGGCGGCCGGTGGCCCCGGGGCCAGACCGAGCGCGCTGCGGAGCAGAGCAGTGGGGGGAACGAGGGTCACAGTGTTGCCGGTCACTGTTGGTGCTGGGGGGCGAGAGGCTCCCCACACACTTGAGCAGGCTCCAGGGACTTAAAATGTGCTGCAGAACGTCAGATCTCGCCAAGTAACTCCCTATTCCCAGCCAGTGTGGGGCACCCCCAAGCCACCACAGCGGCTTAGAGTAAGGCCCTAGTTAGGTCGGATGTTTTTCAAACTGTGCAGTATTTTCTCTACTTGTGTTTACTGCCCCTAAACCAGATTCCTTTATGTCTCGAGATACTACAAGCTGGTATCCTTTATAGTTGCTGGGTGCCGTTCAGATGCGTTTTGTAAAACAGCGTATGATTGTACTGTCTTCAGTACTAAGTCGAAGGCCCGCGTGGTAGGTGTTAGCTGATGTTGGGACTTCATCCCACCCTCGTATCTTTACTAGGGCACGGGTGTAAACTCTATTAAATACTGTAGCACTCTGCATGTTATTTTTATATTTATTTAGCCACGCTACTGAGACATCTGTAATTAAATTAGTTGGTTCAATATCTTAAATAGATTTTCTGATTTTTTTGTTTGCCTGTATGAAGCCCTTTTACTGCGTTACAGGTGTCGGAAGTGATGGATAGCTAAGTAAAAGGCTTGAATTAAAAAGCTGATAAATAGGAGGCAGCCTTCTTACAGCCCGAACCAGCGCGTCTGAATGGCCACCTGTTCGTAGGAAAGGTTTATGGCAGCCAGGGAAGACTGAGACGTGGGTGGACATATTTTTTGATATTTTTTGGATTGTATTCACTGTGGACTGGGCAGAGGTAGCACTGCGTGCTGCTACAGGAGTGAAGCTGCCTCTGCAGAGCAGATAAATCCACTGCTGTTCTCTCTGCTCCTTCTGTGGAAAAGATGAATCTGATTTCCCTGAGACCTTTTGTGATATCTTTTCCTGTTTCTCTGCTCTTTCCTTGTCCTTTCTTCAAACACTTCCATTAGAGAACGCCAGCATATTTAAAGGGAATTGTATCTCGTCAGTCTTTGGAAAATTTGTATACATTAAAGAAACCCCAAACAAATGTTTGCAAATTAAGAAGAATAGGTTTTGGAAACAACAAATGTGCGGGTCCATAGATGCCAAAACTAGTTGTTTCACATCTTTTTTTTTTAACCAAACCTGCATTCCTGTTCTTGCTCCCACAGCACAGTCCCTTCTTTGCGGAGCAGCTGACGGCGTTCCAGGTGTGGCTGACCATGGGCGTGGAGAACCGCAACCCCCCGGAGCAGCTCCCCATCGTCCTGCAGGTGAGCGGACAGGGGGCTGTGCGCCGGGGGCTCCACTATCAACCAGATGGCGTTTGGGTACATAAATTACGTGGGCTCCTTCAGGATTAATTAGAGCTGATTGCATGTTTACTAGACCTGTGCAGATGAAGACAAAGTGTTTTTCTTCCCCCACACCTTCGCTCTCCTGCTATAGTCCATTTGCAGCTTCAACAATACCCGGCTCTGCTGCCTCCTCTTCTGCTCTGAAGTAGTAAGACTTCGTCAGAGTGTAGCACATCTTTGTTGTTTTCTCCTGTAGTGTCTCTTCTTATATCCAGCTCTGTCAGGCAGAGATTTTATCTTCTCTCTGTTTTCAGAAAGTGGAAGTTGCTGTGGTGTAAATATTTTGGAAATGGCTCTTTATCTGTCTGGTTCCGCCTAGCAAGCCTTCCCTTTAATGCGATGCTGAGATTTTGCTGCGAGAACATAGAAGCAAGTCTCAGAAGACCATGCCTGGAAGCAATGTAGAGTTCTGGTAGGCATTTGCTCAGACTAGGCATAGTTCATACATATAAAGGAGAAGTAAATCTAGGAGAAACATAACACCTCATTTCAAATAATATTTTATGGCAAGGCACATATTGCAGTTGTCATCTGCTCTTGTCCTCTCCTCCCCAGGAGTTCGTATTGACAGAAATATAAACCTTCGTCAAGGTAGCTGTGGTCTCTTGTCTGCCAGGTAGCAAAAGTCTTTCTGTTTAGAGGAACGTGGTTCCAGTCACTTGTACAAGGATATGGGATATTTTTCACTAAGTGGAGAAGACTCACCTTCCCACTGTTAGCTACCAGCTTGTTCTGTGACTGGCAGCACCATCAATCTCTGTACGATCAATTCTTAATTTCCCTGAGCCTCCCAAGCCTTGAGAGATCCGTTGGATTAACGTATGTATGGTTTATCTCTGTCGCTGCAATAGGAGAAGGCAGATTTCTACTCAAGCACCAATTTTGCTGCTTTCCAGTGAATTATTTGGCACCAGAGGGCTCTGCAGGTAGCTTAACCTTGCAGTGGAATTGAGAGGTCACCTGGCAAAGGAACCTGCTTTCCTTCCTGGAGGAAAAATGAGCTAGGACAACGTAATTATTCTTATAATTAGAGTATATTAATTGTATAGTGGAATAAGATTGCTTGTTAACAGGTTTGGGATACTTTGAATCAGAGACCAACTGATGAAGAGAGGAAGTGCATTTCGGACCCCTTTTGAGTGTCTTTTTGCTTTAACCCCTTGGGAGGGCTTAGGCTACACTGCTGTCACCTAACAAAGGCTGATGCTGTTTTCCCATTTTACATGTGCCCCTGGGGAAAGAAGGTATCTGAGTGCCAGGGCCATGATGCCAGCCATGCAAAGCTTGGACTTGTCAAGGACAGGGAAAAGGTCCTTTGTGAATGGCCGTTTATTGACTTCAAGAAGTTGCTGTCTGATGTGAATTCTTGCTGTGCGTGGGGCAGGTTGGACACAGGTGGCTCCCTGGTGCGCAGGAGAGAGCAGTCATCAAGGAGCAGGGAGCACACGCACAGCCCGAGGAGCCCGCGTGGCGGGTGCTGGACGCTTGTGGAGGTACCTCCTGCTGTGCGAGCTCCAGTGCGCGTAGACAAGGGCTGCACCTACTCCACAGACAGCCGCTGTGGCAGGCCCCTTCTTCCATCTTGTGTTTGCCAGGAGATTCCTGCTAAAATGCAGACTGTTACTTCTACATTATCCTCTTGTGTCCTGGTTAATCTCTAACTTGCATGTGTGGACATAATTAGCTTTCCTATCTTCTGTTTAGGAATAATGATGGACAGGTGTCAGGGAGGGATGTGACGCAGTGCTGGGTGCATACAATGGCACAGTGTAGCAATTCAGAATTTCACTGGAAGTTCATAAATTATGCATAGGCTCCCCACATCCTCATCCACGTCTCTAGAATTTGTGTCAGTTTTGGCTTCAGGTTATTGTGCAAATCAGTTTGGAAAGTGGGAATATAAAAACCTGAGAGAGACTGATGGCTTTTTTGATTTTGAAAATAATGAAACGGAGCTTCTAAAATAAGACCCAATTTGATTTGGTTAAAGGTCCTTGTGGGACACTAGCAGTGTTGAGTGGGTTTTGTATCTTCACCTGGAAATCCTTTTCAATTACATCCTTTTGTTTTTCCCAGCTACCACAGAATTTGTGGATTTACTTGTTGTTTTCCGAAGGTCAGATATAATGCTGTTATTATCTGTGTGCCTCCCGGCTCTGCGTAAGCACCCTGCACCTACCCTGTTCTGTCTGTTGTTTCAGCTGCCCCAGCTTCACCGTGCCCTGGTTTCTATTATTGCTTAATCTTAAACAGCTGCCCCCGTTATTCCCATCCTGGGCATCTTTAAAGCACGTTGTTAATCGTGCCAAGTTCCGTAGTGAGTTTATGGAATAGGCTGGTGCCAACTAGGGCAGGATGACCAAAATCCTTTCTCTTATGACCTGTCCTGAGATCTGAGCTCTGCTCTTCAGAGGTGAAACGATTAGAGTAGTTAATGCATCCCCCTGTCTTCTTCTGGACTTTCTCTGCACAACTTTAGTATCTAGTATCTGTCGTCCATAGTATGGGACACGAGCCACGTAATTTAGTTATTTTTCAATATCAAACATGAAAAATAATTTAACGTGAATATGCAGTGTGGAAAAACACTGAGAAGGGGATGGAATTGGGGAGGTAAATTAGCGAGGCTCTTTCCCCGAGACCCATGCTGGGGGATGTTGCTCAATTGAAACTGAGGATTAAATGTTGCATTCCAATATCTTACATCTGTTAAGGAGATTAAGAACTGAAAGTCTGTCTGTTAATATTTCACACCAGGGTAGGTATAAGCCAGTAAACTACCACCTCATTATCGTTGTCAGACTCTGTTTTAATGAGATTTTTATTAACGACTGATGTGACCTTTTGCTTCCCTCTTAAGTCTCTTACATCGATTTGCCAAGGAAAGCAAAGCCTCTTTTTCTGCTTCTGAGCTGTTTTGAGAAATGGGAGGCTGGCCCTTTTCCTGCCCTTTGAATCCTCCCTGCAGACACGATCGTGTTCCTGCTTTGCTGGGGAAAGGCAGGTGCTACGGTGAGAATATTTGAAATCCATAGGGGCTGCTTCCACCTCGCAGAGCTGTGCGGCAGCAGCACCACGGCGCTCGAGAGAAATGAGCAGAGAAGTGGAGCAATGCCATGGGGACTGGGGATAGCTGCATTCCTCGGAAAACCTCTGCGGGTGTCTGCAGAAATGGCGTGACGGAGAGCGTTGTCAGGAGGGACAGTCCCCCCCGGTGACACTGCTCCGTGGGGTGACAGTTTTCGGCGGTCAGGGTTTGTCTTCCAGCTTTTTTGTTCAGTTTGTTGCAAGTCACATAACGATCCAGAGGTCCACTTGCGTTTGCGCCGCAGTCACAAGGATTTTTGTTCTTTGTAGCAGTAACTGTTGTCCCTCCCCTCTGCAGGTGCTGCTGAGCCAGGTACATCGGCTGCGGGCTCTTGATTTGCTGGGAAGATTTTTGGACCTGGGTCCCTGGGCAGTTAGCTTGGTGCGTGGATGTTGCGTATTGTCTTGTAACAGTCTAATTTCTCTCAGTATAGGCGATAAATACAAATGATGATTTATGGAAGGAAGATGTGGAAGATATTCCACAGATTTGACAAATGACCAGTGTTTTGTGTGTTCTTCATGCGTGTACAATGGAGAAAGCATCCCTGAAAGAAAAGTGGTTTGTATTAATCAAGAAGGCCAAATAGCTGTTCATTTGCGTTACTATGGAGAGGATTTCCTTGGGAATAGTTTAGTGTAAAATATTGCAAGGGACAAAACAGGAGAAAGTATCTGGGACAAATGAGAAGGTTTGTCATGTAAAATAAATAACACAAAAAAAGCACATAGGAGTATCATCTGCTCTCTCAGCTTACTGGCTGCATCATTTTCATTATCTATTTGGTCTCTGGATTTTATAAGCTCTTCTGAGAAGGCACAGCTGCCTTCTGCATTTTGGAAAGCGGCTAGCACAGTGTGGATAATAAATAAGAATTAAACAGAGGAGCGGTTTAAAACACTCTTGTAAATGGAGCTATTTGTTGATAACGATGTTGAAGATGAACCACCAGCTGGTTGTGGAATAGCTCTATGATGGGGCTTTTTACCGGTTTTCTTTACCTTCCGCCTTCATCTCAGCCAAGACTCCTTTCTCCTTGCTTTCGCAGACAGCTTAGCCCTCAGTGGTAGGAAAAAATTATGCATTAAAGGTGATTTTAAGCCCTCTGGGTTATAAACTTCTACGAGGATCAAAACAGAGCTGCAGGTCAGGCGCAGAGGCCTTTGCTCCAGCCTTTATCTCCTTTATGACGCCGGTTGGCCGTAGCGCTGGTTGGCCGTCCCGCTGGGCCGTGCTGGGTGGGTGAGACCCCCCCGGCGCCCAGCGCGGCTCGAGCAAAGCCCCCGCCATACCTTTCCTTTCCATTGCGCTCTGGGAAGGGCGACAGCGTCACGGGGGGATTCTCAGAGATTTAACGTCTCGCCTGTCCTCCTGTGAGCATCCTCTCTAGTCCCACGGAAAAGGCTTGGTAAAAAGTCTGTGTAAGGCGAGAGGCCTATTTAATTTCCAGCGGGAAGACTGTAATTATTGAGCTTTTGCAATATGTTTACTTGTGAGAGCAAATGGCCCCAGCTGAGGAGAGTGCAGCGTATCATGAAGCATAAAATAGCACAGGCTGTAACGAGTAAAAGCTAGTGCGAGATTAACTCAGAGTCTCTGCAGACCAAATGAATCTGAAAATATCTGGTGACATCCAAGATTAAAATGAGCAATAGACAAATACACAGGGATTCCCTCTTTACTAGAAATGTATGAAATTGTTTTCTACCGGATTTCTCACTGTGTCGTTAAATAAGCTGCATCTTCGCAGAGCGCCGGGCGCTGCCTCTGCGGGGACGCCGAGCCCCTCACCGGGCTTCGCTCTTCTCTCTGCCTCCCCAGGCCCTCTCTGTCGGCATCTTCCCCTACGTGCTGAAGCTGCTTCAGAGTTCGGCTCGTGAGCTGAGGCCGCTCCTCGTCTTCATCTGGGCCAAAATTCTGGCAGTGGACAGCGTGAGTACTCCTGAGCTTGGGTTTTCAGCAACGTTTGCTGTATCCAGTTGCTTTAGAATTGAGACTTTCTCCTGAGGTACTTCAGTGAGACACTGTATTGTCTGGAGACCAGCAGATTATCTCGTTAATCTATTCCACTTGGGTAAAAGCTAGTTTCTGGAACTTTTTGCATGGGAAGCCCCCGTTAAGGTGCTGACACCGGGTAGTTTGGATGCCAGGGGTGAAAGCAGGTTTGCTCTGTCTGTTAATGCTGCAGCGTCACAGTAACATCTCACAGGTCCTGGTTCCCCTCTGGTGCAGGGTGCAGGTGCTCCAGGTAAAACCCATCAGGTCTCACTGGTGGCATCTTTGTTGGGGAACACAGCGCTTCGCTGGCTGAAGGGGCTTAAAACGCACTCGTCCCTTCTGTCCCGGATTCCCAGGAGAGCGCGGGCGCACGCTCATGCTCTGCCTCAATTTGTTCACTTCAGATTGTGACCGAACGTGTTTTGCTCCAGACCATTCCTGTCAGCTGGCAAAACAGACGCGGGGTGGTCTTCAGACACAGAATTTTTCTAGAAATAAACCAAAAGTAATTCTTGGTGACTTTGACTTACAAATCCTACTCCAAGTCTAATGTACGTGCTGATGCATTGAAGGTGGGTGGCACAGAAGTACTTACCCCTCCAGAAGCCAGGTTATTCCTGCCATGGTCCGTGATTCTGGTCTTCTCTACCATATTTTAGCACCTTTCGGGATGAGGTTTAAAAAACGAGCCCTGACTTTTAAAGGTGGCCTTAGCCAGAGCTCTGTTTTATGGGGTTTAAAATAAATAATTAAGCAGGTAAGTAATCGCAGATAAATTTGTATGGTTGTATATATGACTCCATGGTTTGTGGGTGCAATTAGTTGAGCAATATAAAATTATTAGGAGTGATGCGCGCAGTTAATTGCAGGCACAATTATAAGCCATTATGAAATTGTCTGAACTGCTTTTAGAAGTTGGATCTTGCCTGTTCGGGGGGTTTATTTTTGTTACCTCTCTTCCATTTCAGTATGGAGAAAAAATACTGAATTTGTTGGAATTTTTACCCACTGTTGATCTAGCATTGTCAGGTTTAGTTTTATAAATATATTTTCATTAACATCCTAAGAGGATTTTGGAAAGCAAAGAAAATGAAAACTATTCATCTTAAAGCTACTCTTGAAAAGCTTATTTTCGATGCATGCCGCTCCGCGGCTGACGCTTCAGCCCCAGGTACATTTCAGAGTGGGCTCGTGTATAATTGACGCGGCGTGTGGTGCCGTCCTTCCCTTTCTCGGGGGGTGAAGCCAAGCTGAGAGGGCCCTTCCCCCTACCCTCCCTTGCCGCCATCGGTATTTCTCCCTCCCATCCTCTTATTTTCTTGCCCCGCTCCTTTGGTAGGTTGCGCTTTAAAAGAAAACAACAGCAAAAATGCGCTGAAATTTTGTATTAGGATTTCTGTCAGCTGCGTCACTCGCTGGCTCCACAGCTGAGGGCTGCGAGTGAGGAGGGAGGAGAGGGGCAGCTCCAGCAGGAAAAGGCAGCAGTGTGAGTTGTCACACCATAAGGGGACAAATACGTTGTTATATCAGAAGCTAAAAGAATATTTGGTTTCAGGAGAGTGTAGCTGATGAAATCACTTTCATTAGGACTGGAGTTGAGCTGATTGCTCATTCCTCTTTGCATTTGGATGTGACTGAGAACGAGTTATCCGAGACTTGCCAATGCCCTGGAGAGCAGAATATCCCGCTAAGATAATATTTCTGTTGTGGCGCCTCCCTCTCTGCGGGCAGGGAGGCAGAGGGAAGGTGATCTGACATGAGACAGCGGTGTGGGATGCCGTGTGTCCGTTGTGCGCGTGACATGAAGTGAAGAATTGTGTTTTGTCATAAAAATTACAGGATAAATCAATGGTGTTATAGAACCCTTGTACCTCAGACAGAACTGTTCGTGTGTGATATATAGGTGTCCTTAATAAGCGTTGGAATATTTAGATTAATCTGCTTTAATTGCCTGGATCACCAGATGATTTTTCATAGGATGTTCATTGAGGACTCTGGTCAGAGCATCCTCCCGCAGGGCTGCGCAGCGCTGCTGGGTCGTGGGCTGCTGTAGGTGTCTCAGGCTCAGGTCGGGGCAGGAGCAGCGCTGTGTGCCGAGATGGCTGTCAGCCTCGCTAGTACAGGTTAGGTCAGGCATTGGCTACATGCTACATTGATAATGTTTGGTAAACAGCACCATCTAAATCTTAAATACTTGAATTTAAAGGGAAAAATAAAAAAATCCCCCCACCTGTTATAAGGATTATAATCGGGGATTTAAGTAAGACCAAAAAAACCTGCACATTAAACAGTGCTGAAAATGTGAGTGCTACTAAAGTAGGACAGTGAAAAAGAGATCTTACTGCTCCAGAGAATTGGCTGAAGACAATAGAAAACAAACATTTCTCATACTTTGTAAAGCAATGGAGTGACATAAATAGCATGCTTACTTTCCGGATGTGTCCTTTGTCGGCAGGACTGTGCCCCCCACTTCTCATCATTAATGCAAAGACACAAGTTAAGTGTTCCCGGAGGATAATTTGGTAAAGCTGCCCATCTCGGGGGGAGGGTTCACTGCCCGGGACAGCCCGAGCTGCGGCAGCGCTGCCCTGTTCTGGGAACTCGTGAGATTTTTCGGGACAAGTTACAATGCACACGAGTTGTATTAGGGAGGCAGAGGAGATCTGCGCTCTGGTCCCTCCCCAGCACTGGGAACTTTGTTTTATGTAAGATATGAACTCTCACACTGAGCCTGCAGCTTGTTTTGGCCTTGTTGTAGTATTATTCACAAGTGGAGTTGCTTATTCCTCGAGGAGGAGGTGTTCCTGGGGCCGGCGTTCCGTGGTGGCCGCAGGGTCGGAGCAGGGAGGGATGGAGCAAGTGCGCTGGCTCCAGAGGAGCTGCTCCCACCCTCCTGCCTCCCGGCTTTGGGTCTCAGTGGCAGCACAGACGATGTGTGTGAAGATGCAGAGTCTTCTCGTTGTTGCTGTCTGTGTGCCCATGTTATAGCGAGGAGATGGGGTTTTGTAAGGAACAGAAAGTGTTCCCACGGAGAAAGAAAAGGGGGAGAAAAGGAAGCCTGGGTTTTGTGCAGCATTAGAGAGAAGTCAGGAAAGCCTCTCGTAGCTGCAGCCTGGCAGCAATCCATTCCCTCTGCTCTTTGCTCTGCCAAAAGCAGCATCTTTACTCCCTTCAGCAATAAAATATTCTCTTGCATCTCTGCCTTGCCATCCCCTCTCCTTTCAACAATTAGTTCCCTCCTTCACCTTCTACACCTGATAAAAAATAAATGATCCCGTCTGTGGCGTGAAGCACACAATAGAACCAGTCACGGGGGAAGCTGATTGCCAAGTCAGTGTTTCCTCCCTTAAATTTTCACTTTCGTAGTATGTATTCTTTCGGTTTGACCCTAAAATGTCAACTTGAAGCCTGAGTTGGCATGGTAGCAAAGCCGTGGTGTACGCCGTGCTCTTCACTGCTGATACTACCCCAGGAAAAGCTGCATTATTCTCCTTACGGGCTTTTACAGACAGTGGAGTTGCTCTGCAGTTTGCGGCTGTGCGTGGATGGAGATCATGCTACCACATGCTACTCTCCTATCCATTTAATACACCTTAGCACTTGGCCAAATAATACAGTGATTAGTCTCGTTTGTGGAGATGAGTTGAAATCTCATCAAACTCTAGTCCTGCCTAGGCAGGGGATTGGACAGAATATAAAGAATGAATGTATAAAGAATGAGTAATTCCTCCTCCGCCCCCCACCCTCACCGATTTACTGGTAATGGCTGAGCGGTGTGGGCTGCTGTAAGAGAAAGACGTGCTGGGTTTATCACAGTCTCCGGGAGTGTCCTGCTGGTGGAGGTGGCTCTCGACGCTCATGCCACGTTGCCGTCCCTGGCTGCCCCTGCAGCGGCGCAGAGAGAACCGGGGAGGGCTGTGCCACCAAACCAGCTCCCACGCTCACGGGGAAGGGGGGGCTGCGTTTATTAAAGAAGGGGGACAAAGCAGACTCGCCCCAAACCCTCCCTCGCTCTGGGGTCCTGCAGGTGAGACGCGGGGGCAGGAGGGACACCTGGGGCATCCGCAGCCTCTGCCGAGGGCTCCTGCCTCGGACGCCAGGCATCAGCGCGTGCTGCCTGGGCGCCTGGTAGCCGCTGTGTGACCATGACGGCCTCCAAAGGGAGCGCTCAGGGCACGTGCTCCCTGCCGGGGGAACTCACAGGTTTGGCCAGGATTTTACACTCCTTAGGTGGATATCGAACTGTTCAGCTAGAAGGTGGTGAGCAGCAATTATCAGCAAACCTGATCTATGGTAAGCTAATTGCCTTGGCCTGGGATTGGAAATCAAGTGGAGAATTTGACAAGGGGCTTTTAGAAGATCAAATCTTACATAATTTTGTTAAATGTAAAAATAAAAATAAAAAATTAATTGTATTCCTCCTCAGTTTTGCCTTTGGTGGCTCTTGAATATTGGTGAAGGTTTAACGTGGGACAGAGAGATGGCAAATCTAACTCTTCTCCTAAGCAGGAGGCCTTCTCCTAAGCAGGTTCCAGCCTCCGTTTGTGTCGTGCTGGGGGTGGCAGAGGGTTCCGTGCTTCAGACACCGCTCTCCCCCGGCAGCCCTCCTCCTGCGGGGAGGTTCGGTGCCAGCCCCAATGGAGGACTTGCGCTTTCTTTTGCTTCTTAAATGAAAACAAGATTTGAGAAAAATTATTAGGACATGAAATATTCATACATCATTGGAGGAAAAAATATTTTTATGTTATTGTACTCATTGTGTCTTTCTCTGTCTCATTTTTCAGTCGTGCCAAGCTGACCTTGTGAAGGACAACGGTCACAAGTATTTCCTTTCCGTTCTGGCAGATCCTTACATGCCAGTAAGCACAAGTCATCTTTATTCAGACTCTTCTAGCATTTGCTTAGCTTGTCTTACCTGCTCTTGCTGGCAGGACGCAGCTGGTGCGGAGACAGGACTGTGTCCCACCTCATCTCCTGTGACCCCCCCGCTCTGCTGGGGACGCATTCGGAGCTGCGGAGCCAGCGACGGGGGGAGTTAACAATGCTCTTGCCAGGTTCCGTGGTAGAGAGATACAGACCAAACAGGAATTTGCAAACTTGTCTAAAGTTACAGGAGCGCGGGTTGCTGAGCGGCGGTGATGGGAGCTGGGGTTCCCAGGGGCTGGGGGCAGAGGCAGCCGATTGCGCTGCAGTTCTCCTAATGCGCTCTGCAAAAGCTCTGTGTAGGTTCCCGCAATAGGTGTTTGTTGTACGCCTCCTCCAGAGCAATAAACGGGGGCTGGTTGGGAGGATCGTTCTGGCAGCCTGATGAAGTGTCTCAGGTGGGACTGGTGACAGGACTGCATGACAAGAAAATTCGAGCTTGCTTTCCCCTCTCTTGTTCTGTTAATGTGATACAAACTGTACTTAGAATAATCTCATGTTTCAGAAAGCACGGGATGTAGTTGTTCTCTGACCTGTTTTCTAGATAACAATTAGTTGTATATTGTTTTAAGGCTGAACACAGGACAATGACGGCTTTTATCCTGGCTGTGATTGTTAACAACTACAACACTGGCCAGGTGAGTCCCAGCATCCTTTGTCCTTTCATTCCCTCCTGGCGCTTCTCTGCATTGTGCCCACACTTTGGTAAAAGTGTCCTGCCTTGCATTAAAGCACAGCCCTGAACTGGCAAACTGAAAGAGAAGATTGCTTTACATTATTTTTGTGTGGATTAAAAGAAAAATTGACCTGGAGGTGTGACAAACACATTCTGTACCTGGCACCTGGAGGTGGAGGTTAAGGACACAAGTCACTCCCAGCTGCCCCTCCAGCAGCCGCTGCCGGGCCATTAAAGAGATAGTGGCTGGTTCCTGTCAAGTGGGAATGTGATGGCTGTGATAAAGTTCTTGGGAAGGGTATGTGGAATGAGCCATAAACCTTGGGGCTCTGACATGTGCAAGGAATATTTCCAATGAGGAAAAAACAGGCTTTATGCATCACAGGAAGCATTTCTAACGCTCAACTATTTAACTAGCTATAGCAGCCTGTAGTTGACCTTCCCTTCATGCTGCTTCCAAATGGTATTTTGTAACAAAATCAGTATATAACCACCAAATAATTATTTTCTCTTGATTTCCTGTCTATTTCACAAATAATCTTCTTTTTCGGTGATGAGGTGGGAAGCTGTCATCCAAAATAAATTGCATTGATTTGTGTTTTAGGAAGCTTGCCTTCAAGGAAACCTGATTGCCATTTGCCTGGAGCAGTTAAATGATCCACATCCTCTTCTGCGTCAGTGGGTGGCCATTTGTTTAGGACGTATTTGGCAGAACTTTGACTCAGCCAGGTGGTGTGGTGTAAGAGACAGCGCTCATGAAAAGCTCTACAGTCTCCTCTCAGATCCAATCCCAGAGGTAAAAATCCAACTTTTTAAATAAACGCCAGTTGAATTGTCAGACATCTGGCAGAGGGCTACAGAAGTGCTTACAAAACCAGGGCCTTCAAGAGCTTTGTGATTGTGTCTGGCTCACAGAAAGATCTTACTGCTCTTTGTTCAAGGTGGTGCAAATCATCCAGCCCTGCAAGAGAAGTAACCAAAGAGATGCAGGGGGAGTTCGTGCAGCCCTTGGAATCCGGGCACCGGAGTTAGGAAACGCCATGGGTTTTGCTTACCTGCGTATGAAAAGCTTGTTAAAAATGTGGTCCCAAACCTCACTGTGTGTTGCAAAAAACCCTCTAGTCTTTTTGTCCAAGTATGAAAACTGTTCTGCTCCTGGTATGTGTGAAAATACATCTTTAGTTGAATGTGCTTTACCTTTATGACAAACTCTCCAAGAGAGAAGGGACTCTAGTGCGGAGCCTGGCTGTGATTGACAGAGCCTGTCAGACCCCGGTGAAATTACATCGCGCGTGGGAGAAGGAAGCCTGGAGATAAGCGCCAGTGCTAACGTGCAGGGATTGAAGATCAGATTCCCCTTTACATTCAGTCTTTCTGTCCTGCATCGTCCACCTCGTCTCTCTGGCGCCAGCTTTCCCCATTTTCCGGGCGGGATCTGTGTGAGGGCCGGGCTGGCCATGCTCACGGCACACCCGGACAGCTCTTGGAGACGCTGGAGCAAGCGTTTCTGCTTTCCGAAGCACATCCCGCAGTTGCCGATTATGCCGTGTCCCCGCCGTTTGCAGCCTCTGCCAAGGCAAGCTGTGAGATTCCCAGGCCATCTGATCCCTCTGTTGTTGGCGTGATCTGGCAAAGTTTACCCTGATTTGAGCTGCTGTCATTTATCCTTTTCTTTTTTCCATCATCTTTCTGTAAGCCTGTGTCTGAAGACGGTGGCTCAGCACTCTTATTAAAGAGATTCGCATCCCAGCAGTAACTCCCTGTGTACCTTATTCCTGTTAATTAATATTCTAGGCAATGTGAACTGGAAAAATCACCCATGGGAAGGTCACCGAGTATTCTGGGAAATTAAATATACTCCTGCATCTGTGAATACGTAAAACTCAGTGTGTTGCTGAATCTGTTTTGGTTTTTATTCTCCATGGGCTTCCATTTAGCCCTCGCTATTTACCTGACACAGTCCAGGTTTCCAGAGACGCCATTTGTAGGGATGAAAAATCCCACTGGGAAACTTCGAGCTGGAAACAGGAGGAAAATAATAATGAATGTTTGTGTCTCGCAGGTTCGCTGTGCTGCAGTCTTTGCACTGGGAACGTTTGTGGGCAACTCAGCTGAACGGACCGATCACTCCACCACCATCGATCACAACGTAGCCATGATGTTGGCCCAACTCATCAACGACGGGAGCCCCATGGTCAGAAAGGTACGGAAAGGCTGGCGGCACCCAACTCTGCTGGATCCATGCTGATGAGCTCTGCACTGTGCCTAATCAGAGCGTGCATTATTTAATGACTTCTCAATGAATGTGACTCATTTGGAAGTGTCTTTTTCATCATGAAGTCTTTTAACTTCACGTCCTGCTGAGAAGCACCACGCACGCGTGACGCCACCGGTGAAAACCGCAGCATCAGCCCAGCGGGGTGGCTGAAGGCTCATCACCGCGCCCCGCGCTGCACGCTCAGGGTCACACACAGTAGTGTTCTGGGATGCTCTTTCATCCGCTTGCCCTTTTTCAGTGCACATGTTACAGCATTTCGTTTACAGTTTGCAATAGAAGGAGCCTATTGACAGGGATAATACGAGTAAAGTGTAGTATGTCCTAGTGTCCAGGTGTTGACAAGATTGTTGTTCAGATCAAAATGTTTCTTCTGTTTCACAGTGGGCCTTTGATTTAGCTCATGTTTTGCACTAAGCAAATGTCTGAAATAGGAGTAACAGTCTCAGGGTTTTGTGGGAATCTTTATATCCTGGTTTTTTTCATTTAAAGAGAATGTGAAGACAGGGATAAGGGAGGAGAGAAATTACACTGGAGTCTTTCAGGTGCACAAAACACTGAGAATTCTTGCTGGGCTACTCTTCTTCTAATGCTCTTCTGTTGATTACTGTTTTGATTGCAATATTTTACCTTACAGGATCTCAGGTTTTAAATGAAATAGTAATGTGTTGCTAGAAACATGGAGTATGTGGCAGTCCTAGGGGAGGAAGAGGAGAGGGAGGAAGAGTGCTGTGGAGAGAACGAGAGCTCCGTTCACAAAAAAGATCTTGCTGCTTTTAGAAACCACAAGGACGGATGACAGTCAGTTTCAAAGTAATTCTCCAGGTTTTGGAGAATTGCAATCTCTGATGCGCCATCAATAGTACATTAAATAGTTTTTGACGTTCTGGATTGTTCTTGATGAGTGTACTTAGGCGTCCTAATGCTTGTGTTTACTTAACTGGAACATCAACACCCTGACAGTTGTCACCAGCGTTGTGAGGATTAATTTTTGTTGTCTCGTTCCAGCATTTAATCAGTTTAATTCAAGAGAGAGCTGCGTGTCACATGGTACGCTCTTTGAGATTCATAAATCTCTCTTTTGGAGATTAGTCCCCTGAACAGAGAACAGCAACCACAGCCAGCTCTCCCCCCCCGCCCCCGTTTGCTGTTTCCAAGTGCCCAGCAAGCCCTACCTAATTGAGGGTCTGAACTTCACCTTCTCTTCCCTCCCCACCCCACCCCGGTAATTCAGGTTCTCAAGTCGTGGGTAGGAGAACGGACGGCCTGATGATCCCTTGCAGTGGGCAGCACCGATCTCACGTCAGCGGCTGACATTGCGGGTCAGTACGAGACTCTGCGGTTCAGCGGAGGATTCAGACGCCGGGGCTCTTCCTGGAGGAGCTGAGCCATGTCCTCAGGGGCCTCTTGTCAGATTCTGTTTTCTTCAGCTCGGAGCGAATGTAGGACAGGCTGTAGGACGAGGGCTCTGCTCCATGTGTACGCCTGCAGCACAGGGAGAGGGCTGGGGACACCGATCCTGGGCACAGCTCGTTGCTGCTCTGCAGGGGACACACGCTTCTCATGGGCGAGAAGCTGCGTGCACAGGAGCGGGGGGACATGGGGGCTACTCGCCAGCTCAGTACTTTCTGTGACACCGTGTCAGTTTGACAATATTGGGCGGAATCAAAGAGTAGCAGGAGCCTGTTCAGGTATAAAAGACTTGTGAAGAATTAGGTTTGAAACAGAGTGCTCTGTGAAGTGAAAGAAAAATTGTTAGTCTGGATGGCCACCCAACAGTAATGACCATATTGTTCTGTGTTTCCCTTTGGTCCATTGTTTCTGACCTACGTAACCATGAAATACCTGTTTCTTCCGCTCTTTCCGTAGGAGCTGGTGGTGGCTTTAAGTCATCTGGTGGTTCAGTACGAGAGCAATTTCTGCACCGTCGCCTTGCAGTTCATGGAAGAAGAGAAGAATTACCCTCTCCCTTCTCCAGCTGCCACAGGTAGGTGGTTTGTGTCTGTGTGGGCAGGAAATGGGTAGCCTGAAAGCGCTTGGGAACTTTAATTTAGAGAATTTTCCCCACACAATGAAATTCTTGCTGGTGGTGATTTGTCAAACAGCACCGTTGCTACAAAGCTGAGTGGCGTGGTGGGTATCTCTGCTGTCTGTTTAGCACTATAATATATTGCACTGGAGAAGTGTATCCTCTGCGCAGGCTCTGTCTAAAACACAGCTCTAGCTCACCAGCAAGATGGAGAGACTGAACACCCTGTCAAATTCAAAGGGATTCCCTTCAGATCAAGGTGGAAGTATATTTGTCGAGGCAGTACACAGGCTTACCAGACTGGGGTTTTCCCCTCAATTATACCTGAAACTTCCGTGTCATGTTGACCTAATGAGAAGCTCACCACACAACGCTGAGCCAACCAGAGTCTTTGCTACTGTAAGGCACCAGATGAGAAGCAGTGAAGAACTTTAGGCTCTGTGCCTATGGTCCCGTCCCTTTTGCTGTTTCTATTGCTTTATGTAAGGAATGAAAAGCCCTAGTGAAATTGTTGCTAACCTCATATTTTCTTTAGGTGTTAAGTACATTGGAAATCTCAAAGGATTACGGGACTGTTGCAATGGAAACTTGGAGACAAGATCACGTGCTGTCTCTGCAATGAGTAGTTTAATCTCCCGATTGTCTGAGTAACTAAATCATATTGGAAAATAAGCTTCTCCACATTTGTCCTTTTTGCTGCAGGAAATAAACATTACATGCAGTTTATTTCCTTATCCAAAAGAATCCTGAAGCAGGATGCACTGCAAGCTTCAGCCCCCCCACCACCATGCAGCCACCTCTGCAGTGACATAAAATAGCTATTCTGAAGCCATGTACTGTGTCTGTATTCAGGAATGAAAATGAGAAAGTTTGGGAAATTATAGGTATCCAGGTCATGGGTGAAATGTGAGTTGAAACCAGGCCTGAAATTTCGTCAGGAAACCAGGGTTTTCATAATTCTTTATATTGAGAAAATTTACTGGATTTTTAGTGAGCAGAAGCAGACAAAAGCCTGCAAATGCTGCCTGCTGAATGGCGTCTGCTGGGGCAGCGCGTCCTAGCACAATGTCTGGGCAGTGGCCCAGCACCGACCTGGAGAAGAGTCATCGTCCCTCTCTGGGCAGTCTGCAGGCACTGGCAAGGCTCAGCGCACCTGGTCTTATTGGACGTACAAAAATCACGGCCTGAAGAGCAGAGACACATGGTCCTTGCTGATCGTGTGCGCAGAGGATCCTTTGTTATCCCTCATTCTGTTTTAGCGTAATGGGCAATGACTAAATTCTGTTCATATCGGTAGTATTTTAGTTTTCCTATTGCTTGGAAATAAGTCTGAAGTCTGCGGTCGCTTTGGTTACATCTGTAATTGTTAATTTTGCATCCACAGAGGGTGGGAGTTTGACACCAGTGCGAGATGGTCCGTGTACGCCGAGGCTGCGGTCCGTCAGCTCTTACGGGAACATCCGAGCAGTTACCACAGCTAGGAACCTGAACAAGTCCTTGCAGAACCTCAGCCTGAATGAAGAATGTAAGAGATATTTCAAAATTCTTTTATTTTCTTTACCTCTTCCCCACCCCACCCCTCTCCCACGAGCTGGGAAACGCCACGTGCAAGACGACATGAGCTGAAACTTTAGCCCAGATTATCCAGCTGCCAGCTACAAGGGCTTAGATGAGAAGCCCATCATAATTAGTTTAAATTTTCTGGTCATTAGTATTGATTTTTCTGAGTGTTTGGGGACCAAAAAGGTGCCTTCCAACTTCCTAACATACAGGATTTTTAACCGAATCTTTTCTGACCCCCCAAATTCAGTGTTTAAAAGGGGATGTTGCAGTTTTACCTGCACCTTCATTGAGTGTTGCAGGGTTCAGGAAAGGGCTGTTATGCCTGGGAAAAAATTGTTCTCTCACCAGTTCTTGTGTCGGCATCTGCCCTCTTTTCTTTTGGCAGCTGGAAGCTCTGTTGCGTTTTCTCCTGGGAATCTCAGCACCAGCAGCAGCGCCAGCAGCACCTTGGGCAGCCCTGAGAACGAGGAGTATATCCTGTCCTTTGAGACTATTGACAAGATGAGGCGAGTCAGCTCTTACTCTTCTCTGAATTCACTAATAGGTGAGTAAAGACTCTCTTACCCTTCTTTTGGCATCCCCTTTCTTCACATTCTTGCGCTAGCTTTTGTGGAAAGTTTGGATCTTAGCTCCTGTTAGATCTTACTCCAACAAAACTTCTCGTCACACTAGAAGTGCTGCTCTTGTGTTTGGTTGGGCTCCATGCGGGGCAGAGTCCCTCCTGCTCTGATGGAGGGACTGGCAATGAGAGCTGCTGGCTCCAGCTGCACGCTTCGCTGCGATGCACAGCAGTCCTGTTAGGAATTTGAGCACAAAATATAGCACATAGAGGAATTTCACCTCCACTGCAGTGCCACTGGCTAGAGACTGAAAGCCAGGCCTCCCCGTGCCATGGGCGGTAGCTGGGCACGCCGGCACTAACTGCTGCCCCTGCTTGTTTTTTCACGTGGGTTGTATTCCCGTGCAGCACAGCCACTTTATTGTGTTACTCATCCAAGAAAGCCTTACCTAGCTGATCTCCTATGCAGGTTTGTATGTACATTGTTAAAATAAGACATAAAAAAGAAGAAATCCCAGGCTGTGTCTTAAAAGCATAAAGACTGAGTGTTTCATAGAAATCTGCTTTTGTGCAAAAAGTTCCATGGCTGGTCCCACTGCCTCCGACCCCCTCTCCATTATTTGCTCCCAGAGAAGCCACTCGAACATCACTAACGGCACTGAACGTTTTAACACCACTCAACAGTCCCTTTCTCTCCCGGCGTCTGGCTCTGGGTAACGCACAGAGCTGTGCGGAGCGCAGCGCTATAGCACAGAAGGAAGGGAAATTTTGCTTGTATTTATGCAGCACATGGCTGATTTGTGTGTAATGGATTATTTGCATTTCTTTTATAGAAAAAAATTGGAATGTTTATATTGAGCTAGTTCAACTGAGTTGTTTTCCAAGAACTTTCTCAGTCATGTCTGTTTGCTACGATGGCATTGCTTTAAACTAGCTGTAGTTTTTCAAACAATCTAAACCATTTGGGGATGGTAACACAGGCCAAGAAGGACCGAGCTTTGGGAACGGCCTCCCTGGAGGGAGCAGGGCAGGCAGCACGCAGCAGAGAAATGCCTGGGGAGACGCCTCTCTATTTCCTTTGTAATCAGCAAATGTGCCCGTATTTTTCTAGCCTTCAAAAACTAGTGAAAAAAGAGTGGTGTGGCTCAGAGAGGAGTCCACCTTGGTGATAGGCTTGCCTTGACTGAAGAAACATTTTGCTCTACTCTATTTTCTGGAAGAAGTAACAGTGACTTTGCTCTCCTGAGCTGAAACATCCTGGGGCTTCATTCCTGAGCCCCTGTGGCAGTTTAAAGCCATTTGTTCCTTAGAAACTTAATTCACTCATTTGCTTTTGATTGTAGGTAGTGAAATTGGATCTTCTAAAGCGTAACAGGAATGTTAGGAAATTTCTCTCCCTCTTAAGCTAGAACTTGAGTTTTCCTCATTTCTACTGGTGCAAACTGGTGTCTGCTTGATGGCTTGTGCGTGTCTCACAAGAGCTTTACAGCACAGTTGGAAAAGAATCGAGATGAGCTGGAGATGAGTGATGGAGACCTAGGAAAACAAAAAGAGCAGTTCTCCAAAGATTCCCTCATTCCTATTCAATCGGAAGAGCTCATATCCAGCTGGAAATGACAGAGCTTATAGAAGTGTTTAAAATTCATAACTCACACAGAATCCCATTACCTTCAGCATTTGCCTGCTGAAAGCCAGCCTTGTTTCATTTCTCCTGAAGAATCACAAGCTTCCAGCCTGCTCTCTCCGGCTCCCCAAGGAAAGAGATTTCAAAATGCCATCAGCTCCAGCCACCCTCAGTAGCGCCGCAGCCGCCGCGCAGCCAGCCCAGGCTCACATTAACCCCTCTCTTTAAAGTTTTAGTGTGCAATAAAATACTGCTCTACAGCTAGCGAGAGTGGGGAACGTGGAGAGGAGTCCAGCTGGGTGATAGGCTTGTCTTGACTGAAGAAATGTTTTGCTCTACTCTCCGTCTTTTGGAAGAAGTAATGGTTATTTGGCTCCGCAGTAATGACTCTGCCAAATACTTGAGAGAGGCAGAGCAGTAAAAAGGAAGCTTTGGGCACACGGGTAGGCTCAAACCAAAGCAGAAATCTAGTCTGTAATAACAAAAGTGGAAATTTTCAACCGCAGTTTAATTCTGTGTTCTGTACTCTGCATTCCCTCGGTTGATTCACTGATGTTCAGGGCTTTCTTCCTCTCTTGCGATTTTAGGAACATGGTGCTAGAGGGATTATTCTGGATCCACCTCTCCACTGACACTGCGGCATCATATGATGTTCCTCTTCCCATAAACTTGAGGAAAACCTCTCCGTTCCTTCTTGTGCCATTTTACAAACAGCTTCTAAGCTAACTGTAAGCCTAGCGCCCCCATGTAGTGCCCCCCCCCAGTGCAACAGGCGCTTTTTGTCTAGGTGTGCTGTTCTCTGGCTGTTCCTTGGCCAGTCCGTCCTGTTACCAGAAGAGACCTGTATTTCTGGCCCACATTTTCACGCTGGCAAGAGGCAGTTTTTGGTTAGTCAACAGAGACATCAGTTTGGCTGGGAAGCTGAGCCTTGCTGCTTTTTCCGTACACCTACTCATTAATCTTGATGTCCTGGAAACTTTTAATTTAGTTTAGTTTTCAGATAGGAAAAGGGAAGGAATTAAGATGGGGATTTTGCATACCTTGAGGCTAATTATTCATATCCAAACTGCGTGATTAAAGTCTTTGTCCTACAGAGAGCATCGCTGGAAAGATTATATTAAGGAATGATCAAAGAAGGAGGAAAATAAATCTTGGAGGGATGAAATGCTGGGGAATAGTTCTCTTTTCCAGCAGGAGAGGCTGGGGGCAGGAAACTCTTTGCCGTGTCACAGGATCCGTCCTGAAGAGCTGCCTCGAGGTAGCACTTGCAGCGGGAGGTTACTGCGGTGAGGATGAGCAGAGGTGTAGGTGGGCAGTGAGCCGCAGCAGCTCAGAGAGTGAGTGCTGGGACAGGTAGAGCCTCCTTCTCTATCACAAGGAGTATATTTAAATGCACAGACATAATGAGCGGTAACTGGTCAACCTGCAGTATTTATAAATAGTAACTTGCACAGTAGGAAAAGGCAGGGAGCTGAGTGGCTTTTGGAAGTGGAAGCTTGAGGTAGGGGCTGGCCATGGTGGGCTGTTTCGTGTTGGCTATGGCAGCCCTGGCCCAGGGCAAGCACTGGCTCTGGGGGAACATGCCTTTTCCTAATGAGCTGCTTCTGGTTTCTGTTGAAATGTGAAAAAGCTCATGCTTTGCCAGGCTGGACGGGGCTTGGAGCAACCTGGTCTAGTGGGAAGTGTCCCTGCCCAGGGCAGGGGGTTGGAACAAGATGATCTTTAAGGTCCCTTCCAACCCAAACCATTCTGTGGTTCTATGATTTGAATCACCATCAGGGGTTGGAGTGTGCAGGAAAGCCTTTGCGTGGCCCCATGCAAGAAGACCAGCTTGCAGACTGTCGGGTCTGTGCAAGAAACGCCGATTTGCTGTTCCTGCAGGGAGCGGGCCGCTGTCTGCATTTGTCGAAGTAGCGTTCAGCGAGCAATCGGGATTTCAGGTGTTCTCTTCCCCCCAGTAGCTCTCACAGGACCTTCTGTGCCACTCGCAGGACGAGGAGAGACTTGTCGGATACACTTTTATGTGGGATTAGTGTTGGTGGGAAGCAGGTACCCGAGTCCTCGGGTACTGTTCAACCTGAAATACTTCAGCTGTACATTTCGTGGCGTGCCCATCTGAAGCTCGCCGTGCCTGGGGCTGTGCAGGCGGAGGAGCTGCCCGGGCAGCTTTGGGGCAGCTTTTGCTGCTGCACCTTCTTCTGGAGATCCAGGCTCAGAACCGCTGCAGGGCTTTTTACAGGGGATTAGGAAGAAACACCATCAAACCCTGGCAAGTCAAAAAGAATAAATAAAAACATTAGCATTCATTTTTGCATCCAGCGTGGTCCGACCCTTCGTGTACTCGCTGACCCAGCAGCAGGACCTCAGCCAGGTCCCTTCCTCGGGGCCGCAGAAGGTGCTTGCTGTTAAACTGAACTAAGAGTTATGCATATGCAAAGAAAATCAAAGTCGTCAGTAAAGGCAGGCAATTTATTTTTGACATTCTTAGCGGAGAGGAATCATTTTGTAAATGTAAATCTATACTGCAAGGTCCATTTAACTGGCTTTGAATCAGTCTGACTAATTACAGAGCTGTCTGCTTAGATTAACACCCCGTCCCCCTTGCTCAGCTCTTTGTTTGCATCTCAAGGATATTTTTTGCATTTTAGTCCATTACACGAAATCAAGCTGCCGTTCCTCCTGCCACCTCTGCTGCCTTCCATTATCCCACTGCCTCGGTGCGCGGGTTTTTGCAGGGAGCGGTGTCAGATGTGTCACTCGACTGAATCAGCGCCACGAACAAGGCTAACGGGGCGGGGGGGATGGCAGAAGAAAGGACCGGTCCTTCGAGCATCAGCTCTGAGCCTGAGATGCCTTTGTAGAAATTCCCTCTGTTCTTTTCAAAGGCTGCGAGTGAATGAGGAATTGCGCTGGTGCAGTTCTGTTTTAATTTTGTTTTTCTCATGACGCTTAGATGTATAAAAAATGTCGTTGGGTTTTTTCTTCGTGACTGCATCATGAGTGAGGTGGTCATCAGAGACACTGATGGGTACCCTCTCGCTCTCCCTTTCTCTCCCTTTCCTTTTACTGTCTTTTGAGGGCTTTAAAAGAAATCAAGCCGTTCAGATTTCCCATCGGTCCTTACGTACCTTCTAGCACAGGACCAAATGCAGGAGGCAGAGCTCTGAGCAGACCCCAGATGACATTCCCTGGTTGGCTGCTTCACTGGCTCTTTGTCTCTCTCTCTTGCTCTTTCTCCTTCCCCCTCCTCCTTTTCTTTCCCTGACAATAGAAGCTTCCAGGGTGAACATGGCAATTGGAAAAATAAAACCTAAATGGTCGGAAGCTTGGAGAAGACAGACAAACATCGTGTCACCATCCTTTACGGTTGGGAGGCCTAACCCTCTTCCAAGCAGGCACTTTATATAGTGTATTGACATTTTCTTTATTGAAACACGGAAACGAGGAAAAGACAGTGACTTTTGCCTGTTATGACCAAAGCCAAAACCTGAACTTGGATCCTGCATGGCTCAGTTCTGCTCACGTGGTGCACGCCGTCCTCACGCGTTCCTTGATCTCGTGTGCTTTGGGCTCTGGCCTCAGCTGGCAAAAGCCAAGCAGGGCAGATCAGCGGCCTTTAAATCTGCTGTATCTTGACAGTTGTTAATGCTTTCTCTGATTATCGACTTCTTTGTTTTTCCTGGGTGGATTTACCACTGTTGTATCTTTGTCCTGCATCCTGCCTGTCGTGGAAAGGCTGGGATTAGCTGTAGGAGTCGGTTGCGTAGGTGGCCCCCAGCAAACGGGCAGCACTGTCCAGTGGTGCTGGCACAAATACTTGTGAGATTTCCGAGTGGAAGTCTGTAAGTAGCCGCCACTTGGAAAATCCTTGGGTTATCAGCAGAGTAAGAGACGCTTTTCTGTGCAGGTCAGATGGGAGGATGGAGTTAGGTCATTGCCTTTTGCAGGATGCTTTGTCCCATGCCGGGGAATTTTTCCGGCAGCAGGCAGGTTCCCCCGGCTGCGGCAGCCGAGCAGCCCGAGTGCAGCCTGCGGACTCCTGGAGCCACACGCTACCTGCCTTCCGCAGCCAATGCTCAAAACAGCACTCTCCAAGTCTATTGTCTGTTGGTTTGAGCATCAGGTTTAGCAGCTGCCAGGTGAGAAGCTACTTGTTGACCGAGGAACCCTTTCTTTCTTCCTGACTTAACACTTTATATTTAGATGCCTCCAGAAACACGAAAGGAAATGCAGTAACAGCTTGATCTGTCATTTACCATTGATTGTGACTCATCTGAAATTCCTGTTTTAGTTCCTTTTTTTGTTAGTGCGACCACTTTAATATTGTCCAAATGGCTCAACTCCCAAACGACGGTGTTACAACTATTAGACATTGTGAGGGTTCGAAGAAAGAATAACAGATTAAAGATTCGCCTAAAAGCAGCAAAATAAAATGTTCAGAGAAGTTTGTCAGTTGTTGCAAATGCTTATTAATTTGATTTGGACTTTGAATCTGTCAGTCCCTTCTGCTAAAATACCAAACGGCAGATATTCTCATTAAATAACAAATTGGCAATTGAGGAATTGATACAAATGTCAATAGGAAGGACTGAGTTAGACTTAACTGCTTCTCAAGGGTACAGGTCCTAAACTTCATTTTTAACATTTAGATGTTTAGTAAACTTGTAGAATATATAAACCCCTGAACATACAAGCTGAGTATTAGTGCTTCAAACAGCATTAAAAATAACCATAAAAATATAAGCCAGTAACTGGGGCTTTATACCCTTTAGTATTTTAGCTCAGGAAATCCAAAGACATTATCCATTTGGCCTTTCCAGATTATTTGCTTCAGGAGCCTAGAAAACCAGCGGTTTGACTTGAAGCTTATTTAGGTAGTCTTTAATTTATTTTGCCTTCTCCCACTTCCATTTTACAAGCCCTGGCAGAGTTCACAGAGAAAGACAAAACGGAGACAAAATGCCCATGTAGGGTGTTTTTGAGCTCTTCTCTTGATGTTTTCCTGGATGTCATTGTGATGTTTGGAGTTCTAATGAATTTTCTCACATAAGATCAAAGAGTTTGAGTTGATGGATTGTCATGTGCTGTGGGGCTTTGTTTTTTGTTTTGTTTTTTTGTTATTTTAGGTGTGAGTTTCAACAGTGTTTATACCCAGATTTGGAGAGTACTCCTTCACCTAGCTGCTGACCCCTACCCTGATGTCTCTGACTTGGCTATGAAAGTTCTCAACAGTATTGCCTACAAGGTATGCCCTTCTGTGTTCGCGTGGCTGTGAGGCTTTTTTTTCCTTTACATCTTTTTGTGTGTTGATTTTTCTCATGCTTAGGCAAAGCGTAGGCAGACTGAACTGAGTAGATCCGTCGGAGGGCTCTGGTAAGTGGTCCTAGTTCAGTCTGGGTCTATCGCAGAAGGAGCTTGTAATGTTTCAAAATGATAAACGCTCATGAAATCTTGATCAGGTAAAACAAATAAATGGGGGAGGGCCTGGGATTGTTTTAGGATATGAAGTAGGTACAGACCTTAGACAGTAGGTCGTGTTTAGAAGTCTACTTATCTAGATCAGTCCCTGGGAGAAACCTTAAATATACTTCATTCAATTATCCGTTTGCAAACTGATTTAGATTATGCAAGTGGGACTGGCCTGCAGACTGAAGCCACAACGGCTCTCCAACCCAGGTGAACTAGTACATGTGAGTCAGCATGCAGACACCCCGCCACCACTCACCTCTGCAACCCAGGCCCGCTCCGCCTAAACCACCATCCTCATCACATTTCATCCTCCAAGGGTGACAAGATGTCCCTGGAGGCTGCCATCACTGCTGATTGGGAATTGACGGCTCGGGGAGCTGTAGAAGCCCCCTCACCTCCCACCCGAAACAAAGCACCGGGCCACCCCAGAACATCTTCTCACCAACTGCCTTCCCCCTTCTCCGCCCCGGCCGGGGCTGTTGGCGGGCGATCGGAACGCCCTCCTTCCCACCTGCTTCCTACTCGCTCTAGCATCCAGCCCATGAGCCATTGCAATGCGAGATGGCGTCTCTTACTGACGATTTCCACTGAATAATCCGAAATCTTCAGACTCAGGCTTCTAAGCTAAAGTTGCAGTAAGAGATGCCAGCATTGTGCACTACCATTTTAATGCCTTAGAGATTTCTTGCTTTTAAATCTGATTTTCTATGGAGAAAACAGTTATGATTTGAACTCTTTTATTTGTTTTTAAGTATACATGTCAGTGAGTGGTAAAGTCGGGGTGTGGGATAGAGGATTACTTTGATGGGGGGGCACTGAGGTCAGCCCTTCCCCGGCGATACAGGTGTGCAGCAAATTACTGTCAGGCTGGAGACGCCGAACTAAGGTGAATAAGAAAAGGAAAAGGTGAAAGATTTCCCCCTCTCTGCTCTAGATGCATGAAACTATTTCAGTTTTGTATTTTGGAAGCCTCTTTGCAAAACGAAATGTTGCTCCTACTATGGGATTAAAAGGGATATAAAAAGGAACCGGACCTGCTTTTCCTGTCTTCAGTATTTTTTCAGGACTTACTCCCTCGCTAGTGGAAAGAGATGTATAAATATTAACAAAGATGCTGCTGTGCCCTGCAGATGTCTTCACTGGCGCTGCTATGGGGCTGCTTAGCCAGAAGGAATCTCCATCATTACGTTGTGATGTCTGTAGTTAATGTTGTCACTGGTTTGGTAAATTCTGTGTTGATTCTGACAAGTTTGGCCCTAAACGCCTTGGTAGTGAGCGAGTCCAAGAGCCGAAGCGGATGGGTGCCATGCATCGCCTGCTCGGCTTCTCAGGCCGCTGCCCTGGCCTGGGCGGGCTAAGGCAATGGTTTCCAAACGGTTTTGCAAAATAATAAAAGAAGAATTCCTGTTTTCAAGGTTTTTTATCCGGGGATGCTTCCGTGAACAAAACTTACTTATTCTTCTTTGCCTTGGCATAAGATCCATAAGGAAAGTATTTAAATATGTAATTTTGGGCGGCTGCGTACATGGTGGGCGAACTGCTGTGCACTTTGTGGTACTGTGGGCTTTGCTTTGGCCAGTACCACCTGGCTTAGGTAGCTTCTGAAAAGGCTTTTTTTTACTGAAAAAAAAAAAAATCCTATTAACAGCCCACCTGAAAGGCAGTTAAGGCTGCAGACCCCGGGTTGGGATCTGTCCTCTCTTGATCTCATGGGCAGAGCTGCCGCTGCGAGCGGTGTCAGCGTTTCCAGCCCCAGCGCCGCTCTCTGCTGCTGGGAGCTTGGGCAGATTAGAGGAGCTGGCTCACGTGTAATGCAAATTAGTAACAATTAAATTTTTGCTGGCTGTATCCTGAGATCTTTCCTCGGTGCTAATGAAGCTTTGTTGGACGTCAGCGGGAGCAGCCTGGGTGCTGCCCACAGCCCTTTGGTCCTCCCGAGTACCTGCAATTCTCCATTTTGTTGTTTGAATTTTATCACTGAAGAAGAACAAAAGTTGATTTTCTTACTTAAACAAAATTACTGCTTCAGGTGAATTAAAGCACTTGAATATTTAGGGGTTTAACCCTTTTTGTTCTAATTAATACAGAATTCAGGGAACAAGAGGTTCCATTTAGGAACTTGGGCATGTGACGTTTTCTTGAATTAACGCAACAGAACAAAACACGGCGATTTGTACGACGTTGCCTGTTGCTGTTGGGCTTCTCAGCTGAAAGACCTCAACGAATTAGCCGTGGGCTTGTACTCCTGGATGGTACCGGTGAACCGCGTCTTCCTTTTTGGTGAACTAAGTATTTAACCTCCAGGTGTTGCCAAGCTCTGTGCTTGGAGTCGTTATGGCTCTTGGAACATCTCTGGTACCGGGCTGGTGTTGGCCATGTCACTGGGGTGCCCCAACGGGTGACCAGACACCCCCCGGAGAGCAGCGTGGCTGGAGGGCCTTAGAAGAAGTCAGTATCGCTACACTTTTTAATCCCCTGCAGTAAACCATGGGACCAGTACCGTGAATTTTGTGACTGTGCAAAAATCCAGTTTAAGAGCCTGCATTTGTAAAATAGTTATTTGCAAGGCACTGTATGAATTAAAAGCAGAATTTTTGTTTTCAAATGAGACCGGCCCTACCCAGGGTTTTTAATGGAGCCATGAATATAGATCTTTGTCTACCGGAGAACTCCAGTGGTCTTTAAATAGGGCGCTGTCTTTCTGAGCAGCCGGTGAGTGGGTTGCGCAGCCGCTTGCTGGCTGTGAAATACGCCGTTTTATTTCATGGGCTGATTAGACACCGCTCGCTCTCACACAGACGGTGGCTCTGTTGTGACTTATGTTTATGATGCGGATTGGAATGGTACAGCTCTCATTCCCAGCCTGATCTTTTAAAAAATCCAAAACACGCTTTTTGCCTGGACCAAAACAAACAAAAAGGACCCAGTAATCCATGTTGGCCTTTTGAGACTTTTTGAAATCGCAATTAATGAAGGAAAGTTTGCTTCCTCCCAGGTTGCTTCATCCAGCTGTTTTTAATGGAAGGCTTGAGGCTGAATTATCCCAGGAGTTATTCCTCCACGACATCACTCTTTGGTACAGGCTTTTCTGTGCATAAGCAAGTCATTCTGACAGTGTGCTCTTTTTTTTTTTTTTTAACCTGGACTCAATTTGAAAAATTAGGAATTACCGTCTCCCCTCCTGAAAAGAGCTGCATTGAGTGGCAGAGGAGCAAATCCCCAGGAAATGGGGAGCTGCTGCCTCCAGCAAAATACACTGTCGTGTCACTGAGCCTCGCTGCATTCGGAGAAGAAATTGCTTTTCTATTTTTCCCAGGAAGAGGAAGGCTGGCTGCCACGCTCCTCTCTCCGTGTTCTCCCGCAGCAAAGCGCCGTTAGCTGACCTTGTCCCTCTGCTGCGGAACAGGGTGACCTGACCCATCGCAGGTGACAGAGACCCAACTGTGAGAATCTTAAACCTGAGCCTTCTGTCACTAATTAAAACTAGTTATGAATAATAATATGTCACTAGTTGCTAAATTGTTTCTACTTTTTTTCCATTGCCCTGGTGTGACGGTGTGTCCCAGCCCTGTGTCGTACCAGCTGCTCAGCACAGACCCCTCTGCCTCCCTGAGCCATGGGGAGACCGGTGGCCTTTAGGGCCCGTCCCACCCCATGAGAGAAGGAGGACAATAACACGTAAAATGGGGCTGTCTGGGGGGAGGAGGCTGGCTCCGGAGGCAGCCGGGCCGAGCCGGGGGGATGGCACTCGCCTCCCCAGCCGCAGCCACCCAGGTGCAGGTGTGCCCTATGGTGGCGGCCGCCCCCTCCTGCCCTCGGGCGCCAAGCAGATGGTCAGGAGGGCTGGAACCCCGGGGACACCTGGCTGGGCCGTTGGAGGGCGGGAGAAGCGGGGGTCGTCTCGGAAGGCCCTTTGGCTGCAGCGAGGAGCGGGCAGGGTGGCGCCCAGCACACCTGATTCCTCCCCGCACCCGACGCGCGGGGGCTGCGAGGGCAGACAGAGGCGGTTGTTCACGGCGGTTGTTGGTTCTGCCTTGTAAAGGCATTAACTTATAAAAGGCTCGTTAAAGACCATACACACAGCTCTTGCGTTCCGTGTGCTCCGTGTGTCAGTACCTGCGGGTCGTGCCTTAGCTCGTTGGGCTGGACACGAGCCCCAGTGCCGTCAGCAGAGAACCCCGCTCGGCTCCTGTGCCGAGGTGGGGATTTTCAGAGGGTTTGAGGGATGGTGGGAGTTATCCTGCCTGTAGGATAGCCATACCGTCCCTCCAGGTTCTCTGTGCCAGTCTGGGGCTGCCTTTAACGGTTATTTCGGTATGTGAGAAATTTCAAACATTTCACAGAGGGCAGGGTACTGTGAAGAGGAGGAGAGGAGACCGTAAGCAATGGAGGACTTCGCCCTTTCTAAAGGGGAGGCTTGTTTGCACGGTGCGAGCTGCGTGCTCAGCCCGAAGGGGTGCGAGATGTTGCTGTCTGCGCTTCTTGCTGCCATTCCCCTGGCCGGTGTTTGGGGCCTTCCCCAGGAGAACGGCCAAGAATTTCTCAAGCTCTTTCAGCAATGGGTCTTCCAGCTGGTGGCCTAGTGCCAGGTGCTGTTTTGCAGGAGCTCTGTCTGTGTTTTGTGGAGCTCGGAGCAACCCAACCTTGTAAATCCCCTGCCTTTCTCCCAAGAGTGGAAGAGCATCCTCTAACGAGCTCCAGAAGATCTCAGCTCTCGTTAGGGGAGGTGGAGCAGCCACAGGAGGCAGTTTCAGGCAGCTGCTGGATTTACGAGGAGGGTTCGGACTCGGCCGTGAGCTCAGGGTCAGAATGGGTGCTGGAGCGTGAGGAGTTGTGGATGTGGTGAGGAATGCCCCGAGGCGGGAGCGGAAGCCCCGGGCTCTCTGCCTGCCCGGCGGCGGCTTGGTTCAAGGCGCTGGTACAGGTCGTGGGCTGCGCCTGGTTTGGGGAGAAGGCTTCTGTGTTAGTCACAGCCATTTCCCTGTAACAGAAGGGTACTTTCTGGTAAGTGGTTTTTGACTAAAAAAGTAGTAAAATCATCTCATGTGTTGGGAACTGCACAGGGGCTTTTTTCATGTGCATTTTTAAGCACACACAGAGATAGAGAGCTTAACTCCATCTTCCCCAGGTGTGCGATTGTATTAGCTAACAAACGGCTGCGGTCGGGGCTTTGCGATCGGGGCTTTGCGATCGGGGCTGTTCAGGACTCTGCTGTGTTTTTTCTCTAGGCAACAGTGAACGCTCGCCCCCAGCGCATCCTCGACACCTCCTCGCTGACGCAGTCCGCCCCCGCCAGCCCCACCAACAAGGGCATGCACATCCACCAAGTCGGGTAAGCTCCCGCGGGGCTGACGGCGCTTCTGCTGCGAGGGGTTTGGGTGCTCCCTGCCAGCCCCCCCGGGGGCAGCCAGCCCGGGTAACCCAGATCTTGGTACCTTCCTGTTTTAGCACTGGTAAGGTGGGCAGAAACAAAAGCTCTGGGAAAAGGTGGGGAGTTTCTTCCTGTTTTTCTTTTTATCGCAAAGAGTAACAAGCCGCACTAATTGTCTAAAGCTGAATTGAAGAGCCGGCTGTTGCTGGTTTTACTGATGCGCTTTGGTCTGCCAAGTGCGGTATCCAGATTTCCCATTGAAGTCTGAGCTGTGTTTTCTGCCCTTTCAGCTGACAAAAGCCAGGGTTATCTGGTGATCAACAAGCCATGCCTGAACTGCAGTGAAATTGAGATGCTGGTATGGGCAAAGCTAGGATTTGAAAATTTGATTATTTCCCAAAACCTGCTCTCCAGGAGAAAACACCACGCATCAGATCTCAGTGTGCACCAGTAAGATTCACAGTTGAAACAAAGGGCCCAGAACTGCACAGTGATGGTTTTTTAATGTTTTCTGATAGTATAACGTAACTGTGCAATAAGATAAATCTCAACTTCCATGTAATGCAAAATGCTTTTCTGTGGGCTGACAAGGCTTCCAGTCTCCCCGTTGAAATACAAGGGCCAGTCGGTGTGCCTTAGCTCAGACGTTGTGACCTGTTGGACGCACAGGTTCCCAAAATGTTAATTTTCTTATCCTCAGTCTGGAGTTGGCGCAGTCGAGGTTCACTCTTGGTTTGGGGTTTGTGTGTCTTTTGGAGGGGATGGGGGGATTGTGTTCTTCACTTTGTTTTGGTTTTGTAGAGGAAGTGCAGCAGGGAAGTATAAATCTTACAAGAAAGAAACAAAGTCAAAGTAGTGTAATTCCCATGCAGGAGTAAGGGCAGCGGAGCAGGTAGCGATGGCGTAGCTGTGCTGTCCTCTGCCCTTGTGCGTGCTGGGGCGGTGCTGGTTTCTCCTGAGAGAGGGAGCGTTGAACTGGCTTCAGTCTGTAGCAAACCAGGTTGAATGTCAAAGCTGGGCACCGCGTCGGGATGGCAGCTCCCCGGGACGTGCCAGGTTGAGAGAACACGTACCAGCGGCTCAGTCTCGTGTCCAGTGCTGTCTAAATCCTTTCCCTCTTTGCTCTTTAGAGGGTCACCTCCAACCACTAGTACAAGCAGCTCCAGCCTGACGAATGACGTGACGAAACAACCGGTCAGTCGGGACATCCCATCTGTGAGACCTGCCAACGTCGGCAACATGGGGGTCCAGTATACTCCCCACTCCCACCAGTTCCCCAGGACCAGAAAAATGTTTGACAAAGGGCCAGAACAGGTGAAGAGATTTTCCTTTCAGGTCTGACTGCTTCCCTGCTCCTCTGGGCTTTGTTACACATTCCTTTCTTTGTATTTTATTTCTAGATACTTCTTGTTTGCTTGTAGCTGCTGTTAACTCCGGGTTGGCTTCTTCTAACCAATAACATGAAAATGGAATAGTTTTTTTTTTCTTCAGGATAAATTTTGTTTTATAGCTTTTGATGGGGCATTATTCACTTCTGCTGCTACTAAGGAGTGTTTAATCAGAGTTGATTATTTATTCTTTCATAAACATTTCTCTGCCTGAGTGATAATGCAGAGTCAGATCTGTGACCCTCAGGTGCTTTTTCTCCAACCTCAGCACAGCAGGGACTGAGGAGGAAAAAGGGGAGATTCCTCCTCCTTTAACACACAGAATCACAGAACGGTCGGGGCTGGAAGGGACCTCTGGAGATCACCCAGTCCAACCCCTGCCAGAGCAGGGTCACCCAGAGCAGGGGGCACAGGAACGCGTCCAGGCGGGTTTGGGATGTCTCCAGAGACGGAGACTCCCCCACCTCTCTGGGCAGCCTGTGCCAGGGCTCTGCCACCCTCACAGGAAAGAAGTTCCTCCTCATGTTTAGGTGGAACTTCCTATGGTCAAGTTTGTGCCCGTTACCCCTTGTCCTGTTGCCAGGCACCACTGAAAAGAGCCTGGCCCCATCCTCCTGACACCCACCCTTTCAGTATTTATAAGTGTTGATAAGATCCCCCCTCAGTCATCTTTTTTCCAGACTGAAGAGACCCAAATCCTTCAGCCTACTCCTCTCGCAAGACTGATGGGTGCTTCTGCACCGGAATATTCACCTTCTTTCCAGCAGCCCGTACCCGCTCCACGCTGGCAGCCCCTCTTCACTATGTGGGAGGGAGGGAGGAAGCCCAGCCCGTTGCTGGGAAGACCAAAGCTGGTTGCAGGTGGCCCTGCTGGAAGGGAGCAGATCACCTAAGAGCTGGGAGGAAGGGCAGTGGCTCCCGTTTTCGGCACCAAGCAAGCCAGCGAGGGGTTTGCATACATTTTAGTGTTCTAAAGACAGCCATCAGGTCCTGGGCATTTTTCCATTTAGAGAAGCAGGAAGGATTGATGTGGTGCCAAGTAGAGCAATCAGTCAGATTTTTGTATGCGCAAAGGGTTCTGAATGTCACCTTCAGATGACTTCAGATGAGTCACGTTGGATGAATGTGGAATCCAAGCACGCTGGGATGTGCTTGTGGCTACCACATGAAGACAGAGACTACACTTCCCAATGGTCAGGGTTCCACCATCTGGCAGTAGTTTTGTGTCTCCCTCTCCCTCTATCTCAGCCCATTTCCAGGATTTTTCTGGTGCTGGCTCTGTGGATGAGGGGAAGCTGGAAAGGCAGCACGCGTGCTCTGCTGCCTGTGCTCACGCACAAAGCGTGAGGGAGGGAGGACACTGACCCTTCTTTTCTCCCTCCTGGTACTGTGAAAGGGAAGGATTCTGCCGTCTGAAGTGGTGCGGTGTGAGCATCGCAGGCCACAGGAGAAGTGCACGGCACAGGTTTCAGGTGTTCTGACTCCTGAGAAGTAACCACACTTCATGTAAATTGGCATTTTGGCCTTTCTTTAATGAGTGATCTCACAGAAGCTTCCAGAGGTGGAGAGTCAATTCGTCTGTGTGATTACCAAACAAAAAAATAATGTTGAAGCCTTAGCAGGAACACCTTCCCTTCTCACGGGGATGGCAGCACTAGCCTGGACAGTATTTCTGAAAAAATGGATGAAGCCTGGTTGAATGGAGTGGTCTATCCGTTTTCTTTTTGGATGTCCTGGCCTTCGTAACAGATACTCAGTCCACGAATGCCCTTGCTGTGAAGCCGTTGTCCGGCTGTGCTTTCACCTGAATCATCTTCACCACTCCGCTCTTTCTCATGCCAGATGCTTGGGAGATGGTGAGAAAACTCATCCTGGGACTTCGTTTTGGTGATACGCTGGTGCTTCAGCCCTGATTCATATGGTGGCTTGGTCATATCTTGTGCTGTGCAGCTGAGGGAATTTGCACATTTTGAAAGAGTTAATGTAATGACAGTGATCTTAAAGCTAGATGTAAACATTTCATATCCTTGGCAACGTGTTTGGGCTCTTTTCTGCCTCGTGATGTGTTGAAGGCCACGTGAAGGGGAGGGACGTGGGTTAACATCCTGTTCTCTTTCTGGACAGACCACTGACGATGCTGATGATGCTGTGGGACACAAAAGTTTCATTTCGGCCACAGTGCAGACGGGGTTTTGCGACTGGAGCGCGAAGTATTTTGCTCAGCCGGTCATGAAGGTAATGCGTTGCTGTCTCTGTGCATGCTTTCTGAGTGAGGCACCGAGCTCTTGGGAAGCGCTGGTGTCCCCAGCGTGGGCTGGTGGCTTTCCCTGCTCTTTTCCCTTCCTTTCCCTTCCGTCTGGGTAGGGAAAGGAATGGATTTACTTGCATCGTGCTGCTCTGGGGAGCTGCCTGGCCATTGTGCTTGTGAAGTAAGAGGGAGGAAATCATCAGAGGGAGCAGAAGAGCCAGTGACAGACGGGACAGTGGGGTGTCGCTAGGGAAAGAGCCCGGAACAGAGCCCTGCAGCCCATGGGGCACGTTCCAGAAGGAGCGTGAAAACGAGGAGAGGTTCTGTGGTTGGTCTGGATCCACCAGTTTTGCACAGTTGCAGGTTGCATTGCAGAGTTGTTTCATTGTAAATGTTGTGCTTGTCTGTAAATTGAAAATCGCATTATAGTTAAAGTTGATCTTTTTCTATAAATAAATGGAAAAAGAAAGGTCCTTTATTCCAGAAAGGGCCGTGAGGGGCTGGAGAAAGAGAGGTGCTGCTTGCTTTCTGACACTCTAGCAGAATTTTCTGGCTGTGATGATGCTAGAACAAGCTGCTGCCCTGGGTGCAGACCAGGTAATCCCGGCGGCAGCAGAACAAACCTTCCGCGTGAAGTTGGGCTTGACTCAGTACTCGAGTGTGGCTTCGGCGTCGTGCTCTGCTCCCGGGCACCCTGTATAGAGGCCTTTAACTTAAAAAGGAGAAGGCGATAGTGACTGGACATCAGCGTGACTGCCTGGGGGAAACTTTGGAAGCATCATTGTTGGTTTTTAAAGTTAAAAAAAAAAAAAAAAGTTCTGTTATGCCAAAGAATGAGGGTGGTAACGACAAGTCTCCACTGAGATCTCTTCAGAAGTGAGTGTGTTCTGGAAACTAAGTTGCCTTTATGTGAAGTGAGATACACTGAGGCCTTGTTCTAGGGAAAAACAAAACAGAGCTCTTAAGAGATGGGAAAGATCGTCAGTGACTGGAAACAGAAAATGTTACATTCCCAGAATCTTTTAGCCAAAGATCAGGTTTCAATTTTAAGTATGAAATAAAAACAAGCAGTAAATCTTGCCTTATTATAAGCAGACACGATAAGGCAAGCCTGCAGGTACCCTGGGAGTCAGGCGGCACAAACTGTAACAGGAATCTCAGCTTAATTTCTTGGAGGTGTTGCAGTTTCTGTGAATAATAATGCGCTGTGTCTATGGATGCCATTACCTGAGCAACTCGGCGTTGGCTGTTTATATCCAACCACTGATATTTAAATCTTAATAATGAAGAAATTGTAAGTTTTATGTGCTGTCTCACCCAAGAATTGCCACTGAGCCATCCGTCACCTCTCCTTCCACCCTTTAGGCATGTTAAATTGATGATGAGGTGAGGGAATTGCCCCCAGGTTCAAGGATATCAGAAAACTAGTTAGGTGGCAGCCGGTTTCTGTGTAGCTTTGATTCCTGTAGAGAATCACCAGGAGAAAAGACTAGATGGTAAAGTGATTGCCTGACACTTCCTCAGCTGCTAGTCAAATTAGCTTGCTGCTGATATCATTAGCAGAATAATTCATTAGGACATACATCTGGCCTGTGGGGCTTGGTTGCTTGGTCAAGCTTTAAACTCAGGGTTTTCTCTCATCAAGACGAGTTTTGGTGTCTTGATTCAAGTCCAGAAGAGAGTACAACAGGAGGACGATGTTGTTCCATCTCTTAGTTCTTATTAAAAACATTTATCTACTTTCTAAGGAAAGCTTTTCCCTGTGAAGAGGGGTGTCTTTATTAATAAAATAAATCATGGTAGACAGTCGATGCAAGGCAGGTTCTGTGGGTAGATGGGGAGCTCTGTGTGTGTGCGTATGGGTTTAGTGCTTCATGTGCATCAAATAGAGAAAATTACTTTAGGGGAGGGAGGAAAAATCATGGGGCATTCCTGTACTTATTTATAGAAGCCGGGGGGGGAAGTCATGGAAACTGAGGGTTCCCCTGCACTCCGGAGAGTCCGAGTGTTGAGTGTCTCACCAGGAGAATGAAGGTGCTGCAGCCCTGTGCGTTCCACCCTGCGGGCTCCGTCCCTCGCCTGTCCCTTGCCGAGCAGCAGGAGCCGCGTGTGTGACAGTGATGGGTCTTTTCATGGTTTCCTGAGGGCTTTCGTTTGGAAAGGCTCACTGACTGGGGCTGAGCTTTCTGAGCACGGACTGTCCTCAACAGCAATGCTTTAGGTAAAGTTTGAGCAAAACAAAACTGTGTAATAAAATAAGGAAGAGAATTGATTTCCCCATTACTTCTGTAAAGCAGCTTTAAGAGGCTGAGTAGAGGGTTTCTGCAGAAAAACTTGCATGTTATGCTGTACTAAGAGGGAATTACATGTATCTCTGTAATTAGAGTGGGTGGTGTGTGTGCAGGGGATGGGAGAAGTCCCTCTGCGAGAACTTTGTGTGGTGTTTCTTGATTGCTGGTTGTGTAATTGGGCAGCGCTGGCCACCCAGTAACTGGGGTGGGGGCTGAGTTTCCGTAGGGTGCTCCTTTCCTGGAATCGCGGTTCCTGCAGCAGCGAGGAACAAACAACCCTGGCTGGTGGCTGCTGTCTTTTGGGAACTTCAGCCTCATGAAAAAGGCAAAGAGTAAAGTCTACCGAGTACTGATGGAAAAAGATGACGTTGACGTTTAATTCCAATACCTCATTTGGAGATGCTGCCTACCGTCATAAACAGGGAAAGACAAGACAACTATTCCTGTAATGAATAAACATAAAATGACTGTGAGTGCATCTTAGTCATATTTAATTTATGAATTTAGTTTTGCTTCATAGACCTTGCTCTGAGAATGCTTTCACTGGAAAGATTGAGGGATTAATTTCCAGTGTAAATCACTGGCTCCGTTTCAAGCCATCATATCGAATTTGATTTATTGATTATCTAATCAAATAAATGGAGAAAGAAGATACCGCATTGTGAATTCTCAGCATGCCAAGAAAAACAGATACCTACCCCAGCTCTGATCTCTTCAAAAAGTCTTTCCTCTTCCTAAAAACTCTTGCAGCACAAGGCTGTTCTGGGAGCCACGGGCGGGCTTGGAGCACGCGGCACAGGAAAGCCGTGCTGCCAGCTGTCAGGAAGCCCGGAGTCCCGGCGAGCGGGAGCAGCATCTGTCATTTCCAGGACTGGCAGAACATGCAGGCGGGAGCTGGTGAGCATCCTGGAAGGTGAGAATTACATAAGAAATCCTTCCTGATAAATCCCTGCCTTAACTTCAGCACTGTGTCTTGGCCGTTGTGCAAAGTCCTGGCAGAGAAGGGAGCCTTCCTTGCAATGGCTGCAGTAACGTCACCCAGGGAAAAACTGTCTTCTCCACCAGAGCCGAATGTGCCCCCCTCCCTGCCAAACACTGACTGCCATGTTGAGAGGGAGAGACAAAGTGTTAAAGAAGAAAAACTTCGTTGGCTTTCAGATGACACTGCTTGGTGGGAGGTTTCGGAATCGTAATTGGTTTCTGTCTGAGTGGAAGCTCAGAGATGTCGGGAGTCGGTGGTGTGGCGTGATCCTCATCGTGTGACACCGTTTGTGGCTCCCACGTACGTCTGGGAGCTCTGCTCGAGGAGAGCTGAGAAAGCCAGAACCGGGCTGGTGTTTACTGAAATCACTTTCTGATGCTTAAATGGGAGCCGGCTGGGAGGGAGACAAAGACATGAATGATAAGCCTAAATAGTTCTTTTGAATAGTAATTTCTGGTTTTCCAGCAGCAGCCAGGCTAGAGGTGACGGCTCTCTGCTACACACACATCCTGACGGGCTCCCGGGCTTCTTTGTCACCAGAAGCTCCCTCGTGACGTGTTCTGTGGGGTTCATATTTGCATAGATTCTTCCGCCCTCCTGACAGGGCCGTCCATACAGCTCTGTGCCGCGGCAGATGGACACGGGAGGAAAGAATTGCATTTTCCTGCATGCTCTGACTCTGCTTTTTTGGCCAAAACCTTGCCTGTTTAGCAAAAGTGCACTAATTGCCTATGTCACGCTTAACTGAAGTAGTATAGAGCTTCTCTGCTAGGTTACAGTTATTTGCAACACTTTTTAAGGATAAGTTGAGTTAAACAGAGTTTATTTCATTAAGGGTATTGTACGTTTACTCTCTGATAATGCTTCGGAAGGACCCACAGGGATTTTTCTGCGTTATTCGTGCCGTTTTTCTTCTCTCAACGCTCCATGACCCTCCCACAGTACCACAGAATCCTGCCAGGTTTCTTTCTGTGCCGGCTCAGGCCCCGTTACTTTCTCTTTTTAACTTGCCTGTTCACGAAATTCCAACCAGCGTCAATCACCTTAATGATAACCCTGGGGCTGGTGAGACCCAGAGCTGGATGAGAAGTGGAGCCACCCAGAGTCAGTACCTAGCGCTCCCCAAGTGTATTTTGGGCATTTTCAGCTGTGATCCCAGCTGGACCTGGGGGAAGCTCTTGGACACACACAGCTCCTGGCGGAAGCATCTTTGCAGGAACCTCCCTTACCAATTCCAAGGTGATGACACCCCCCGTCTGCAGAGCCTTTGGCAGAGAATACGGTTGGTTGAGTCAACTGTACCAAAGCCAAGAGTTTAACATATGCCCTTAGTGTTCTACTGCAAGGAGCTGGATTGCATCGCAAAGTGATACATGGCTACAACCCCTTCACTACATGGCGAGCGTCTGGGACTCCCCTTTGTTCCCATCCTCAGAGGGTAAGGAGGAAGACAAAGGTGGCAAACAGATGACTGTGGAGGCAGAGGCCGCGCGAGAGCGTACGTGAGTTGCAGGTGCTGCAGGGAGATGCCCAGACAGCAGGAGCGGAACGGGGCAGGTAACCGCATCCATCCTTCCTTTGCTGCTGGGGGGAGGAAGGGCTTTTGCTGGGGGTGGTGTCCAGATGTCAGGTTTGTCACATTCCAGCAGCGCACCAGCAGCAAGGATGGAAACACGGGTACCGAAACAAAAAGTGACTGATTAAATAGGATTCCACGCAGAAAAATCTAGGCGGGACCCTTCTCTCCCCTCATCAGTTGACGCCTCACTCATACACTGGATCCCAGTGAGGTGCTGGGGATCTGAGGGAGTGACATCGTCTCTCCCCCGTCGTTTCCTGATGTGACGACAGAGTCAGCTCTGGCTGCTGCCCTGCCCCGGCCTCTGGGCCCTGCGGGAGGCAGCGGGAGCAGAAGCAGAAATGGGGTGTGTTTGGTTTGTGCAGAGGAACGCTTTTGCTGAACTGGTGTAGCACAGATCACTGTTATATCACCCAGCAAAAGCAGTGTCTCCGGAATGGTCAGAGCAACCGTGGATCACATCTGACAACATATAGAAGGATTTTGCCATTGTCGGTTCTGCCCAGCCAGCAGGGAGGAAAGCCACAAGTAGTGGGCGGTAAAGGTACTTTTACTCTCTACCTAAAGAAATGATCATAACCATTTTAATTCCTTTTTTAAGGACCTGTGGATGAACGCAGGGCTGAAGGATGCAGGCAAATGCTACAGTTTGAAAGGACAGTAAATGTGCTCCAGAGACTGTGCAAAAAGATGGGGTTTCAATGAGGAGAAAGTTTTCAATCAGAGAGCTTGGCCACGCGCCGCAGCCCTTGGGGGTGTCCGTGGTGGGGCAGCGGCACCACGCGAGAAGCACGTCGCTGAACACAGGTTTAAAAGGTTCTGTGTGTGCGTTTTCAAAAATAAATGCTTTGGGGTTGTTGGGGAGGAGGAGTTGTACTCTTTTTACAATAAAATCTCACGCTCTTGCTGCGTTCATCGTGCAAGTCGTCCCTTGCATTTCTGACAGGGTCTCAGGTGTGTGTGGGGTTTGGGTTTTTTGTGGTTGGACCTTTGATGGCTGGACCTTTGGCAGTTTATTGTCTCCAAAGCAATCAGTATGCACAGTTTCAACCTAACAAACAGTATCGGAGCTTTCTCACAAGCCAGCCTGCCAGAACTTCCCCATAGATTCGTCATCCCAGCGGTGACCAGCTGTAGGTGGTGCTGGCCATACTTCTCTCTTGGTTCCTTGCTCAGTCCCTTTTGCCACCGGCTCCTCCCTTGCAGCGGTTACTCAGGACACACCAGGCAAGGGGGGTTTGGGATGGAAAGACCACTTCTGCCACCAAAAGCCCTTCACTGCTGTTCAGCAGTGGCCGGGGCAGAAGCTGTCCGAGCGAGCTGGGGCGACAGGCAGTCACCGAGTAGCACAGATGGATGGAGAGGGGTGTGCTGGTCTCCATGAGCTTGGGGTGACGATCTGGTCCTGCCTCCGTGCCCTTTTGCGTTGTGCTTCCTCTGGAGCGGGAGCCCGCACGCTGTCCCCCTCTCGTCAGAGCATTCCATCCTGCAGCCACCCGCACCATCCGTACCTCCTGCCCCGTCTGCTGATGCTGCAGCGTCTGGGGACCATGCCCTGAGAGATCTCGTTAGAGCAGGGATCTTTCTTACTGATACCAGGTGATAAAAACAGCTGCTCAGCCTCCTTGGAAGAGTGAAGTTACTTTTCTTCAGACCTGAAAAGCCCGGCAGCTCCTTTAATCTGGTATTCTTTCTCTGCTGGAATGAAGAATGCTTTGCTCAGCTACATGACGGTGTATGTCTTAGTCCTAAACTGTGAAAGCCGCTGGGTGCCTGTAGGAGAATTTACCATTCTACTCATTCGCTTCTCTTCCCCTGGCCTTCTAGGTCTTACTTCAATTTATTCCCAGAGAAGCTGGATTTTCATTAAGGTGTAGGTGTAATCTCTCCACTCTCAGATCTCCTTAGATGTATTTTATCTTAGATTTGTTTATTGCTTTATGTTATTGGCCATTTGTCATTGCCTTTCTAATAGATGTTGTATTCTTGAACATTGAAATAGTAGTGCTTTTTTTTTTTTTTGCCAGGAGGAAAGGTGGAGGGTGGGTTTCTTATTTTTTATTTATTTTGAAGAAGCAGAAATTCAGCTCAGTAATAGTTGTTTTCGAAGGTATAGTGCATTTTGAAGACAGTATATATAATAGTGACAGATGATTTAAGTACTTTCTCATTAAGGAAAAAAAAAGCGTGTGTTTGTGGGGAACGGGGAAGGGGCGAAAGGACCTTGTCTTTTATGTCTCCCTTCTCCAAGAGTTACTCCTTTTGGAACAGCCATCCTTTCCTTTCTCAAAAGAAGCTGGATTAGAGTCCTCTATCTCAGCTCCTTAATTGATCCAAGGATGTTTCTAGCGCAGTGGTGTTACTAGGCTTGCATCATTTTTTAAGCATTAAATAAAAGACACAGCATACGTAACCGCTGCAGTGGTTCTGGGGATGGGATCAGATGAGCTCATTCCTTTTGATCGTGTGCTTTGGCTGAGGGCAGGAGTACCCGGGATCTCTGCCTGTCCTCGGGAGCAGCACCTGGACTTACCAGAGCCCTGGCAGGAGCCGGTGCAGAATCCTGCCCTGGCCTAGGGCTAGAGGACAGAATTTGCAGGAAAACCATGCCGAAGGCTGGAGCTACGGACTGTGAATAAATGTAATAAAATAGGTCAGAGTGGCCGTACTCTCACAGAGTGGCGCTGCTCCAGGGCCTGCCTCCAGTTTTCAGGTGGAACTTCGTGTGTAATCAAACCAAGATGGCATGGGGGCATCGTTTTCTTGGAAGCAATTCTGGCATGGGGAAGTAAAACAGTTACCGTTACTAGTAAAATATGATGTTGGTAACTTGAGCATCTCAGGGGTTTGAAAATAAAGTAATGCCTTTTTTGGCTTGCAGTCATCTATTAGCAATGAAAAAAAGATTTTTATGTGTTCTGAGCTTTCTCTCTGTATCAAAGGTTTGTTCTCTCTTTAATCTCAGGATTGCTACATGATGCTTTTCAGCTGAAAAGTGTTAAGCAGAGTAATCTGTATTGCACCGAAGCTGGGCTTGTGCTGTTTAGGGGGGAAAGGAGTTATGGGGACTGTGTGTACAGGAGAAAATGTTCCTTACCAACCCGTCGCGTGTTACAGCAACGGGTGATGTGAATGTGCATGGCTCTTCAGAAACCCCGTGTCACTCACTTCGGAGAAATGCCTAAGACTTAAAACAAAATATAGGACTGCAATAGGAAAGGGGAAGAGATTACAGATGGTGGGGAAGATTTAGATCAGAAAGATGCTCAAGTGCTTAATAACATAAGGTCCCCCGAGCTCCTTTGTTTACTGCCTGAAGCTGGAGACCCTAAAGAATTTATGGCTTAGTCAGACGTGCATGTGTATGAGTGTGTGTTACAAGGGTAAGTCATGGAGTTTTGATGGTTCCTGTTGTTTTGTGTTGTGAATATGTTGACGTACTGAAAGATCCCAGAAGAGCATGACTTGGAAAGCCAGATTCGCAAGGAGAGAGAGTGGCGGTTTCTGCGCAATGCTCGTGTCAGGAAGCAAGCCCAGAAGATCATCCAGAAGGGTGAGTGATGTCCCTCTTGCCCAGCTTCCTCGGGCTGCGAGCACTGCGCTTAGTCAGGCCGCTGAACTGTAAAACCCCAATTAACGATGGTCCCGTGCTGACCCTCCTGTTGGGAAGGTGCTTGTGCTCTCCCGCGGGCAGGCGAGGCGATGCCTCTCTCGGGTCACTCACCTTCCCCTTCTCAGCTGCTGGGTTTGTTCACCAGATCAGGGGAGCGACCACTTCAAAGGTCGAATGTCTGCCTTCCCCTTTGGAGACGTCACCGCAGCGCCCTGTTAGAAACGACCGGCGGGGTCAGTCACTACGGCTGGAGCGTAGCACCGGGCTGGCCGATCCGTCGGGACTGGAGGAGCCTAAGAGCAATGACTTCTTTGGTGGAGGAGAGCGCTTGCCATGAAAGCAGGCTTCCCCGCTTATAAGAATGGACAGAGCATCCGATTTTCAATGCAAGTGTTGGCTCCCGGGCCCTCTGGGCTGACGGGCAGCAGCTGAGCTCTTCAGCATGTACCCGATGGCAGCCGGCACCTCCGCGAGAGCCAGGGCAGTCGGCGTGAAATCAATAATTCAGAGAACCTTAACAGATGGTATTGATTTACCATTTGGGCTTTTCCTCCCTGTCCTGTAAAGTTCGGATGGATACTGTGGGTTATGTTTTTAAAGGGACAGAAGGCAGAATATTATAGGATGAGCTTCAGAGCTCAGTCTGGCCAAGAAGGCTCAGAGCATCTGACGTGTGTCAGACACCATCACGGCGAACCAGCCCTCGCATGCTCAGAAGACATCTCAGCAATGTCTTTCACGTTCCCCGCTCTGCTGAGCTCTGTGCATGATTGCTTATTCCTTACGTCCCATTATATTTTTAATACTTGTATGTACGGCTTTATGTGTGCTTCCATGTTTCCCTCTCATGAGCCTCAGGTTCGTGTTTCATCAGCATGTAATCTCCAGAAAGCTGATATTGCCGGGTTTATGACTCTTTATGCCTCTACGAGGCAGCGGTTGGACTACAATTCTTTTAGCACAGGAATTTATTGGAAGACAGTGGAGCCCAATGAAGTGCCCTCAGGAGTTTGCATACTTAAACCACTCCTGCTTGTGTGCCTTGATGAGCCGAGCCTGGGGAGCAGCATTTACGGGAGCTGCTCTCGTGGCATCCTCCCGGCAGCGTCCGGGGCAGAGCCGTGCGGGTGGGTGCTGCTCCGCTCCGGGGACGCTCGCTGAGGCACGCGGGGTTGGAAATCACAATGTGCTGAATGAAGAACTGCCCGAGGCTCAGCCTCCTGCCAGGACCTTGCTCTCTGGAGGTTTGCTGGGCTCGAGTCGGTGCGATGGGGAGCTTAATGTCATGAAACTGCGGAAGATCATGAACCAGAGTCATACAGAAATGAAGCTGGCACCCGGGAGATGGCTTGGGAGATCTTTTTGAATACAAAGAAGGAGATTTTTCATGCTTGCCTGAAGAAGTTAAACCTTTTTCTAGATAGTGTTCATATTTAGCTGCTTGACCTGAGCAACTAAAATGCCAGTATTCATTAAAAAAAAATGAAAATGTGAAATATTAAAAAGAATTAAAATAGACTTACAGTCTTTTAATGAAAATTAGATTAAATGAGTGCATTCTAAAACAAACTAGAACTGAGAAAATGTCTCCTGGGCTTAGGGTTTTGTGTGATGAATTCACACTGTGCCAAAAATTTGCAGTGTCAAGGGTACCAAAACTGTTTGCAAATAGCTAAAGAAAAGATGGGAAAGGTCTTTAACCATCATTTTAATGTCTCCATGGAAAATACATTTTTCATTTGCAAATTAACCTAAAATTTAAAAGCACTCAAATGGAAGGTTAAACAAATAATCCACAAGCTAAAATGAAATGCTGTGTTTTAAGTTGAAAAAAAGTGTTTTCATGGTTTTTTATTTTGAAAAAATACTATTGATTTTTCGGTCAGCACAAGCTGGTGTTTCTCTGGCCTTGGTAGCGCTTGCTTGCTGCGTTTCGTCAGTCGTGGGACAGTCAGCGTGGGGAGGCCAGGGCTGTCACATAACCGGGGGCTGAGGAGGTTCTTGAAGGAGGAGGGTGGTGACAGGTGGCACTGGGAAGCAGAGGGGGTGGGGGGGTCTGAGCCCCGTCCCTCGGCGGGGTGTTCCCAGGCTCTGAGCCACGGCTGCCTTCTTCCCCCCGCAGGTATTTCCCGGCTGGATGATCAGATCTTCCTCAACAGGAACCCGGGCGTCCCCTCGGTGGTGAAGTTCCACCCCTTCACGCCCTGCATCGCCGTGGCCGACAAAGACAGCATCTGGTAAGAGCTTCCGCGGCGGGGTCCAGGCTCCGCGTGGATTATCGCGGGGTAGCACTGCCGTATGTTGCTCCTTTCCTTGTCCCCGCTCCCCTCCGTGACCATCCTTCCCTCTTTCAGGGCAGGGAGACGAGGCAGAGTCCTCCTGGAGCTCAGTGCCATAGTTGCACCGAGCACCGAGTCCTTTTCTGTGGGAGGTGCTGGGTTAGAGGGCTGCAAGTGAATCCCAACAGATTTACAATAGTCGCTTACAACTGGGCATTTATCCTGTTTCTTTCGCTGGAGGTTGATGTACATTATTAATAAAATGATGCTGAATACCAAAGGAGAAAAACAAATTGAATTGGTATCCAATGTGTATAATTTTTAGTTTTGTTGTACTGAGTAGATCTCTTTTAAAGCTTGCACAGAGAACCAAGAACTGACGTGATATTTTTTTGCTCCCACAGTTTTTGGGACTGGGAGAAAGGGGAAAAGTTGGACTATTTCCACAACGGGAACCCTCGATACACCAGGATCACAGCCATGGAGTACCTGAATGGACAGGACTGCTCCTTGCTGCTGACTGCTACAGGTAAATAACATATTTTGCCACATATGAGGGCAGAACTGGGGGGCCTTTACAGAATTGAAGCCCATGTGAGCCGTTCTCATGCTCTGGCTCTTCCCTCTGGGGATGTGGCCCAGCCTGAGCTCTCCCTCCCCTGTCACCTGCCTGGTCTCAGCTGAGGAGGCTTTTCCAGCATCAAAGCTGAAAGTTGTTTCTGGCAGTACTGAAACATCTTAGCTGCCCAAGTGCGTGCTGCAGAGCTTTTCAGGTGACTAACAAACCAAACGCTTGCTGAAAGCATTTCCAATCGCAGCTTTGTTACATCATTCCGAGTCTGCACCTGTCATTGCAAGTTCGTGGTAACCTCCTCCTATCCACTGCCTCGGGCAACGGGATTTTAGTTGGTTAAAAGCTGCTGTCCAGAGCTGGGAAGGAAATCGTGCTGCAAACAAAATAGAAGAAATCAAATTCTGTTACTTGTGCTGTTTTAAGTCTAGAGCAGGCAGGGCTTATTTTAAGCAGTAAACTTCTCAAATAGCTGTGAGTCTCTGTCTAGCCCGTGCATCTCACCCAGGGGATTCGGTTCTCTAGAATGCCCTCTTGCATCACGTAAGGTGGCATGAAGAGCCCCTTCCCATTCATTGGTCTGTAAAGCTGTGAGTAAGATCCGCTTCTCTCCCTAGGAACTGTTCTAAACCTGTCCATCTGAGTGCTTTCAATAGCTTTTCAAACTTCATGCTGAAATGTACAGGTTGGGTACAATTAAGAGAGGTGGAAGAGGAGCTGAGAGGGCCTGTAGGACATTTTCCTTTCAATTTATCGATTCTTAGCACAAAAGTTTCACAGATGGGAAACAAATTGAAAAAATACACGATGTTCTTGAAAGATTTGCTGCTGATGGGCTGGGCTTTGATTCAACTTCTTCTGTGGGGATGTATTTTGTATTTAGTAGAGTGCTTTTGTGGCACTCAGCGCCAATAGCAAGGACAGAGACGAATCCTAGAGAAAATGAATGAATGGGTCAAAGAAATGGAGTGACATCTAATGTCAGGTGTTACTCGAGGGAAGGAGTTAAGCTCTTCCAGAACACTTCCCAGTAGAACAATGCTGTAGGTTTCACGGATGTAAGGTTAGAGAGGAAAAGCAACTCTAATAAAAAAGATGAAGTTCATGTGACACTCTCAGTTTTGGAATTTGTACGACTACAGTCCCGCTTCAGTGGTTCTTTGTTGTGCACAAGTAATTATGAGCGTTGCATCAGCAGTGACGTTGCATTGTGTTCTCTTTTTCTGTGCTCCCCAAGATGATGGTGCCATCAGAGTGTGGAAGAACTTTGCAGACCTGGAAAAGAACCCAGAGATGGTAACTGCTTGGCAGGGGCTGTCAGACATGCTGCCGACTACACGAGGTACGTCCCCACCAAGTTTTGTTGAGGGAGGGTAAAAATAATTTGTGATGGTAGGGTTTTTTCTAGGGATGGGGAGAGTAAAATGGGTTTCTCAACTTTAGCCATCGGTAACATCCTTGTTCAACAGTCTCTGCCTTCTGGAATGGCCTTTTGCCAGGCCTTGGTGAGGAATTAGTTTTCCAGTTCTCGCAAAACCAACAAAAATGAAAGCCCACCACCGCAACCTCACACACGGGAACAACAACCAGAGCAGCCTCTTGCTGGGGAGCAGAAGGGTACAGCATCCTCGTCCTTTACCAGCTTCACAGCAGCTGTCTTGCCCAAGCATTCCTCTTCGCTGTGTTCCCAAGGAGAGAACTGTAGAACAACGGTGGAACTGGGCACTGCCCTGCTCCGTACTCATCCTGGCAGGAGGTTATTCTTGCCCTTGGGTGGGGTAGCAGCTCACGTATCGCCTCTTCCCTTCTGGTGGGCTGCTCAGCCTCTGCACAGCTTTGCATGTTGCACCTGTGACCTCCTTTAGCCTGAGCTCAAATTTTTGGCAATTACTCTTCGCTGTTTATTGTGGGTCAGGAGGTGGTCAGTGAATATGCAATCTAAATCTGACACGCGCAGAAGGACAGCACAGTTAGACATTGACCTCCTTGGAATGTTAGAAAAGTTGGATGGAAAAAGCAATAAAAAGGAGCACTGGCATCCGGCCATACACAGGGTGAAACCAGAAGACCAGTTTGAGTAGCCCTGAAGTCTGGTTTAGGACATTAAAGGAGGTGGACGTTTTGTCCTTCTGAGACCAGGTGATGTACTAATGCTCTAATATAATTCTCTGTCACTTGAACATTTTTAATCAAGGCTACAAGTTTTTCTAACTGTGTGGTAGTTCAATCAGCGCCTGTGGGATTGATGCAGGAATTGCTGGGCGAGGCTCCCTGGCTTGTGCTGTGTGGGAGGTCAGATGAGATGACCATCATAATTCATCCTGACCTTAAAATCTGACAGTTCTCATTTCTGAGCTTATGTGGTTCATCACAGGAGTCTGACAGAGCTCTTTTAGCTATTCATTGGATTTCACTAGTGCTGCCTTGTTGAGCTCCTATCTGTTATGTTTTCCTTAACACCTCATGGTTCATCTCTGATGTTTTAGGAAAGAGGAACTGTATTTGAGGTAACTTCAGGCTCTGTGCCTCGCTGCGGTATGTGCACAAAACTGATTATAAGCTGCTGGAAGTTTGCAGCATACTGTGAAAATTGCTGTGGTCAAAACCTGCTCTGTGCAGAGATGTCAGTAAAAGCAGGAGGAGGACAGTGGTGATGCACCAAGTGGTGAAAGGCCCGAATCTCCTTAGGTGGAAAGTGTCCACAAGTCATCGCAAGTTGCCCTTTGTAGTGTCATTCAGTTGGTCCATATTTCTTCCTTGTCAACACCAGCTTTCCTGAAGGATGCTGGTCAACGTTCACCATCCCTGGATTCAGGATCTCACTCCCTTGATGCTGGTAACGGACTCGCCCAAACTACGGGGAATTCCCCCAGCCTGCTCTGATCGTCGGCTTCTTGCTGCGCCGTCAGTCACGCTCAGGGAGGATGTGGACAACTGTCGACAGAACTCCCTTGGGATAATTCCATTTCCCTGCCTCACTTTCCCCATGCACCTTACGAGGGCACAGCGCTGGCTGATTGTACCCTCCTCTCTGCAGGCCTTCCGTGCGGAAGGAAGGGCTGTAAGTGTCAGGGTTTGGCGTTGCAAAATAGGTCAAGAGCTGATCTAGCAGTAGGAGTTGAATGGTTACACTCGCCAAAACAGGAGCGTTGAAACTTTTAAACCTGTTCTCTTTAGGAAGAGTTTTTCCCTTTTGTTTCCCTTATGGTCTTAGGGAGTCTGGGTCCTGTGGCACCTTCGGAGCAATAGAATTAGGTTTGGAAGAAGAAAAGGACAGATTTCTTTGTGGAGAGAGAAAGAAATGTAGTCACTTCAAAAGACCGATGTGGATCAAGTCCCCTTGGAACTGAGACTCTCCTGAACAGTTACCTTTCGCTGCCAAGACCATAGTTACGGTCCAGCACTGGCTTATAAAACTGAAGACGCATCTTTGAAGCTGCAGAGCTCAGGAGTTTTAGTGGAGTTTGTTTGCTCCTGCTATTGATTTCCTTCTCTCCTTTCCCACCCTTGTCCCCTGGGTTGTACTCATCTCTGAATTTAATAGTTGTCTTGACGGCAACCAGGATACTGACGTTTCTAGGCAGTTTTCCCACTTGTAAAAGGAGAGAGGAATATGCAATACCTAAATACATCCTTTGGAAGCTTGAAAAGCATCCCCAGGTTGCCCGAGTAATGGGAGGTCAACAATCACATGCTCAGGGGCTGCCTGCGAGGGGGGAGCCGGCCTGAGGGAGGCACAGAAGCTGAGCTTTTAGACTCTGTAAAGGGCTGGTTTGTGGTGTGCAGCCCGAGGTAGGAGACATGAGCTGACGCAGCCCCGGCAGTGTGTTAAACCCCCGTGTGGGGATGCTCTTGCTCAGGAGTAGCTCGGCCCCAGTTCACTGCACTTAATAGCTGACTTGAGGCTCAGGCTAGATGACTCTTAATTAAAACACTAGCAAACTACTGCGTGGACACCCTCTTTTTTCCAATATGAGATCTGTTGATTTGGATCTTGTTCAGGTCTGCACTCATGATGCACCGAGAAAGTCTTTTTCAATCAAAATCGGGGTGTTTAAAGCAGCATTGGTACCAGGAGCTGGAGCGTAAGGCAGTGGCTGGGAATCCCCAGCGCGAGAGATGGGGGGGGCAGAGAAAAAGGCAAAACGCCTGTTGTTAATAGCCTGGTGTTTCAAAAGATGTAGGAAAAACTAAGCATTTTCTGTTGAGCAGCGTAGGAAGGACATAAACCTGACGTGCTCTGAAGCGGTGATTTCACAGCAGGAGGCTTTGGGAATTCTGGCAATTTCTATAGACGAGGGTGCGCGAGGGCTGCGGGCGCTGTGAGCGGCGTGAGCTCCCAGAGCAGCCCAGACCCATCGCCAGTGTCTGCGGGAGAGCTCGGAATTCGCGGTGCTGGGTGGGCTGGGTCGCGCCGCGCTCCGGCTCTCACGACATCGGCCATGCTGGTGCCTCTGGACAAACCTGCCATGTTTGTGTTGTTTCTTTGTGATAAAGGGAAACAAGCCACGATCCCCCGGCTTTGCCCTTTAAAGCAGTACAGTTCTGGAATTTGGAAAAACACAGAAGTGTCACCAGCTGCTTCGCAATTAGCAGCCGCCGTCTGCTCAGCTGATCCCTCCCCAGCTCCCTGTGTGCTCTCCGCAGATGCCTGCGTTGTTTTCCCTTCTCCAGTTCAGCAAAGGAAAACCAGTATATCCCGTCCAAAGCGGGGTCAGGGGAGGACCGAAGGGCTCAGCCCGGTCTCTTCCTGAATGCCTGGAGCTCCCTGTGCAAGATTGCCAGGGTTGTCCCAAGGTGCCTCTCGCGTCCCCCTTCGCTGCCGTGCTGCAGTGCCCTCTGAGTGCCCAGGGGCTAGAGACTGGGCTGTGCCTGTGGCCAACGTGGGGGTTGTTTGGATGGAGCACCCACAGGTGGTTGGCGCTCTCTGCGTGCTGGGTGGTGTCTGTCCATCCCCTGAACTCCAGTCCCCTCAGGGTAGGGGCCCGGACCTTCCAGGGCAGGAGCCTCCTGTTCTGGGCTTGCTTTGGTTTGCACAGACGCCATCCGTTGTTTGGATTTCCGTCTGTCGCTTCCTGATGCATTTCACTTCAGAACAGGGACCAGCTCACGCAAACGATAACTCTCCTTGTTCAAGAAGAAATGTCAAATCTGTGCTGTTGTCAGCCAGCCAGAACGCTCACTTCACACACGACGAGCGCCACCGTTGATGGCTTCCCAGGGAACGCTGAGGTTGAACTAGTGCCTGCTCTCTGGATGGAGGCATGTGCTGCTCTTCCTGCTTCTGCTTCTCTGTTACCTTCTTTCCTTTACTTTGAGTTGCTTTTTCTAATCCTTTTTTAAGACTGATTTTTGCTCTGGCTGACCAACTTACCCGTAGCATCAACCCCTTAATCCCTGTCTTCTCACAGGTCTGGCCCGAAGGGTTTCAATCTATCTTGACAGAAGTAAACAGGGAGGTGAGTGCTCTCTTTCTCTTACCTACCGTCGGCCGGGTGGGAAGGATCTCCGCGTCTGCCTGCGGGTTGGTTGGCTGCTTGGTTGGTTGCTTGGATTTTTTGGCACTGTTTGAGTGACTGCTGGGTCCTTGTGGTTCCTGGAAAGCTTCGCTGCTCCCACCTCTCCCATTCCTTGCCTCGTGTCTGTGTCCGTAGAGCCGTGAGAAGGGCAGGAGGGTCTGTGCTCTCCGGGTGAGCAGAGCCCCCGCCGGGGGAGGGCAGGTCCATGGCAGACCCTCAGCTTTCCGTGGCGAGAGGAGGTTTGGGTGGGATGTACCAGACTCTTCTTCCAGGAAGATTTCAAAGCATCACTGGGCAAAAGGGTTTGACTGCCAGGGTCCAGATGTGAACCACCCTTAAGCTAATGTGTTTTCTGGGGTTTATTTGTAATACACTTTTGCTGTAAAGATCATGTGAAAAGGAGAAGCTGATGAGTCTTTCCTCAGGAGGCTTAGGGTAGTGGACTTTTGGCAAGGATATGCCTAATAAATTTTACAAATTCTGTTCTTTCACGTGGAAGGAAGGTAAATGAACTCCCCAGCTGCCATCTGTAGCAGCCAGGACTGCGCAGTGTCTGCGTGGCTCTGGAGCCCGGCCCCCTCCTCTGCCGCCCAGGTCTCCGGGGAAGCAGCTGGCTAATGGCTCAGGGCATCTTTGTATGTACGCACGTCCGTGGGTGCGAATGTCGACGTAGTCAGCTTGGGTTATTCATCAATTATTAATATTTGCTGACTGATAAGAGCTGAATGTGTCTGTCGTGATGAATAGGAGGAAGATGATTGCAGTGCTGTGTGATTCAGAGCTCTTTCACTGGAGGTCTTTGCAGGTCTCTCTCCCAGAGCACTGGGACGGGAATTAGCAAAGCTGATGTGTTGCCGTTAGCTGCCTGGCTCCGCGTTTCGCTCAAAAATCCACTGGCAAACAGAAAGGCTAAAATTAGCAAGACTTGGCTGCAGGGAATTCCCCGCTCAGTAAACTGGGCATCGGAGCTGTTTAAGGAAATACCAGCCCCTGCCTTGCTGGATCAATACTGCTGGTGCCAGGCAGCCGCGCTCTCTCCTGAGCGCACAAATAACTGCGGGTCAATAGAAAGCATTCACCAGCGTTTTCTGGCCAGGTGTTCTCCTAGTGAAAAATGCAGCAAAAGGATTCCTTCTCTCCCCCTGAAGAAGTCTTAAAAATGAGTGAGATGAGCTGTTTGCTTGACGGCAAAATACATCAGCAATATTTAGATAAAATCTACTAGTTTTGTTACTAAAGCACAGACAATCTGTTCTCGTTACCTAGGCTTCTGTGAGGAACTTTTATGGAAAGAAAGACAGGGACTGTCTCTTCGTTCTCCCGTTGCTGGGTGCTGGTTGCAGGCAGGAGTCACCGGGCACCGCTGTATTGCAGATCGGTGGTAAATTAGAGAAAGACCAATGGTTTAATGGTCCAGGTCGTGTCAGGCCACTGCGCAGTTCAGCCCGGGAGCCTCTGCAGTCGGTGTGAGCACGGGGGAGTCTGCACAGGAGTCTGGAGAAGCATTTGTGTGACCCTCGGCTTCATCCCCTGCGCCGTCAGAGCCCCCGGGGGGGGTCTCAGCATGGCCTCTCGCCAGCATAACGCAATGTGCGATAGGAAGGAGACGGGGTTAACGAGAAAATGTACATCAGACCTCTGCCCACCTCCATCCATCGCTGCCTCCTGAGGGCTGTTGGTGCTGGTGTGTAAACAGCCGTAATCTGTCTCACCTCAAGAAAATTTATACTGATGCCAAGCAAGAGAAAATAAGCACATACTTGCCAGTTCCCTGCTTCCTTCCTGCTCTCCTGGGGCTTACCCAACAAAGTGAAAGACGTCAAATACCTGCTCTGCGGAAAAAACAGGCCCTTGCCCTCTGGAGGCTCTGCTCTGCTTTGAGTGCGCTCGGCGCTGCCGGCCGGCCATCCGGGGGGCCGAGAAATAACAATTAGCAGCTTCCTGGGAGGGGAGGTGCTGGGAGCTGCATGGGGCAGCCTGCGACAGAGGAGCCTTGGCAGAGGGAAGGTTCTGACCTGCAGAAGGAGCTGATGGAATGGTCAAAATCAAACAGAGCTTCTACCGCAGAACAAGAGGGAGAGAGGAAAGTAGAGTGAGTCTTCCCACATTTTCCCAGGGGCTGCTGTCTCATCCATTAGGAATAAGAAGTTTGGGAGGAGCGCCTTATTTCTGGTCAGATTTTTTTATGGCAATAAAATAATTGGAGAAATTGCAGCTCCAGGGGTTTGTGTTCTTTTAATCGGATTCCCAGCATCACGGCTACTCTGCTCCCTTGCTGCGCGTAGTCCTTGGCATAAGAAGAGTGACACTTTTTGAAAGGATGTTGTAGAAATTAATGATGAGTGAGGTCATACAGCCCTCCCACTGCTTCCTGGAAATTAAAACAGTGATGCGCCTCATTGCCCAGACAGGAGGGCCCAGGATTAAAAAATCATCATTCAGAATCCGAGATGCTTTTACATTGTGTTCTATGTAGGTATTCCTGATTTCATTGAAATGCCAAGTACGGGTTGGCCACATTCCAGTGATGTTAAAAATGAGAGCAAACACTCGGAATGCATCTGTTTCCAACACCACTGTTATTTATTGGCATTTATACGGGGAACTATCCCACCCAGACAAATATCTGTTGCTCAGGGGGGATCCTGAGGGAACAGCCATAGAAAGTTACAGCTTCAAGAACGGCTGCTGGTACGTGTTGCCTTGTATATAAACTTGCATCGTACAGAACTGCAAGTGCTTGTGTTAAAAGACTCAAAAAAAGAAAAACCAAACCAAAAAAAAAAAAAAAAAAAAAAAAACAAAAAACACAACACACTTAAAAAAAAGATTTTTTNAAAATCCACAAACCTTAAAAAAAGTATTTTCTTGTGGTAGAATTGTTGTTCATTATCTGAAAACATATTATCTGCAAACATATCATTCTTTACAGGAAAATTGTAATCTTAGCTAATGATGCATTACAAGAAGCGTAGGTGCTCAGACGCCTGTTTGTGCGCTTCATTGGCTTCCGAGGGCACCACAGTTTCACTCCTGGCCTTTGTCAGATGTTGCATGGGTGTCACGGCATTGCCCCGCGCTCTCCCTTCCGCAGGGAGGCGGGCGCTCGGGACGGTGGCGGGTAATGCAGAGCCTGCCTTCGGAGGCTGGGGCGGAGCTGAGCTCACCTGGCTTCGCGGAGCGCGTTGCCTTTTTGCCAGAACGAAGCTGAGAAGCATCTTAGGTGCCAAAGCCACGAGCCAAACCCCAGCAGGTGAGCTGCAGTCTCAGTGGTAACATCCTGGAGAAGGACCTCAGTTAATTAAAAAGGAAATGATAATTAGTATAAAGTTCCACATTTATTTCTCATCCGAAAATACTAGGAATTTAACATACAAACATGAGCCAATACTGTATCACTTCCACCATGAAAACGTTTACTCGTACATAGAAATAGTTCAGCTATTTATGTCTCGTTTCGTACTGTGAGTGTCATCTTCGGATTTAGCATTTCACAGTCAGAGGAAACTTTCCATCCCTGTTCCCACACTTGCGAACGACTTAAATTTGCGTACAAAGGCTTTTCGTCTTCTCAGACACATTTGAATTCCGGTTTGGCACTCCCAGGCACATCCTGGGGTCCCCTTTGCCCCTTGGCCAGGGCATCGCCGGGGCTGCAGCGGGACCGCCGCAGTGCTCGCCGCAGTGGGACCCTGCAGTGGGACCCGCCGCCGTGCTGGGCTGCGGATGGAGCCGGCCCCGTCTCCCAGCGGGAAGGGGCCAGGAGTTCTCCTCCACTGTTGCTTTTATACAGATATTCTGTTGTTTCCGATGCCTGCGTTGTGTGGTGCAGGGTGAGCACCCCGTAGGCTGCCGCTGCCCACTCCACCTGCGGGCACGGTGCGCCAGAACCAGCAAAACCGGTATTTCACATTTTCTTGAGAGAATAAGGCAACTGACAAAAGAAAGGGAAGATCCCTTGGTATGAGATGATCAAAATGCTGCACTTCCCTCTTCCAGAGAGCAGAGGTTATCAGACACGGACTACTGAAGTTTTATAAGAAAGGCAGGAGCTGCACTGACTGCTCGGAACCGTGCCCCAGCGCCGTCCCCCTCCTTTCTCTCCACCTGGGCTCTGACAGCTCCTGGTCCAGGGGAGCCCTTGCCCTCTCCATCGGAGCATCTCTCATGGGACAGCTCTGTGCCCTGTTACATTAACTGAAACCCCTCTGGAGCTTCTTGCCTCAATGAAACTTTCCCTGGCCTTCTAGATGGCATCGCTGAATATCCTCAGGGCGTGAATTCCCCACAGATTCTCCAAGAGAAGCACCCAGAGCGCCAGCCATCACTCGGAACTCACCGTCCCCCTCCGCAGAAAAGACACCTGGGACCACAGCAGGCTGGGGACTCCTGCTACCGATCAGACTGAAGGAAAACATTGTCTTCAGACTGGGGAATGTAACTGGGAAATGGGGAGCTTTAAAACTGCCTAAGAGCACATTGCCTACTTAAGTCCATCAGCGATGGTAATGGCGGTATCTGTCTCAGCCTGCCAGGTTTATCTTGTCACATGGGCCATAAACGAGATGACAAATGAAAACACTTCAGTGATATTTATCATCTAAATCACTGCCTGCTTGTTTGCCTCGGATCTCTAGCAGCCCTCCGAGCTGCCAGGCAGTCTGAAGTAACAATCAATTTGACTTGCAAGGTAAAGATACAAGCTCTCAGCTTAGCCCAGAGGCCCGAATTTCCCGCGGGAAGATGACGGACTGTCAATAAACGTCAGTAATCTTCTCGGTGGGGTGCAGCAAGACCAGGAAGCAGCTTGGATGCGATGCTTAGGAAGGGGAGACAGGCAAAATGTTCTATCTGGATCTGGGCAAAACAAGGCCATTTCATCATCTTTGAAGAAAACGCGGTGTTTATAGGATGCCTCTGTTGTTTCCTTTGTGCCCTGTAGAGGTGCTTGGTAAAAAGTACTTACGGCCCTTTGGTGACAAAGAGCATGTTGGGGTAGGTTTATGTTTCCTGCTGGGGGTAATTCCTAGCAGTAAATTGAGACAAATTCACGTTTGTACCTTCTGGACAAGCGAGTTGTGTGCTTGTCCTGGGGGTGTTTGTGCAGGGGCAATCCCGCAATCCCGGCGGCAGCAGCCGCGGCACATTGCGAAGTGCTCGTCTCCGGGCTGCGGGCTGGTAAAATCCTTCCCGGTTTGGTGTGGAGGAGCGGGAGAGCCGCTCTGGGCAAGGCAAGGATGAGGCTGCCCCCGCCCCGGGGACAGCCCTGCCCGGCCGGGTGAAAACAACCCCAAAAACTGGAGCTCTCGTCTGGTTCCCTCCTGTAACGCTCCTGGCGCTTTTTGTTTGGTTTTAATGTATGAATAAGAGTCCCCCTGGAAATCCCATAGATTTGGGGTTGGTCGGCCTTTGCAGCATGAAAGGCAGAAGATAATTGGTGTACAGCTCTCTGCTTTAAGCAAAACGTTTCTGTACTGTGGAGGTGGCACGCAGGTACAAAGAAGTCCCTTCTAATTAAATGTACAAGAATCGTTCCTCCGAGGTTTCCCCTGCAGAATCAGGGGTTTCGTTGCCAGCTATTTCCCGAGTCCCAGTACCTGGTTTGTTCTGATGCTGGTGTGCTCTGTGCTTAGGAGAGCCAGCTCGCTCCGTGGCTTTTGGACATCTTATTCCCCCAGCTGGGACAGGGGGTGACACACGCTTAACTCTGCTCTGGAAATTGCTGTACCAGCACGGCTCACCAGTTCAGGCGTCTCCCAGCCTGGCTGTACGCGGTGCCCGTGTCAGGTGTTTTGGGATAGAAAATCCCTTGTAATTCTCTTACAGCATGGATGGGACGTTTTTCTAAACTTCACCTAGCAATCAGGTTGTGCCCTCAAAGATGAGGAGCAAAAGCTCATGTAAATGTGTTTTAGCTAGTGTAATTGCAGAATGTTCCCTTCCTTGTCTGTCTGTAGAGCAAATTGCTTCTTACTCCTACCAAGCCGTTTAATTCAATATCTTGCAGCAATGATTTTGCTATTCCTTGTTTAGAAACATCTCCCCTTAGCCACGTATTTCTATTAGAAGGAGGAATCACGGTAATCCGAAGGCTCTCATGTCTTGCTGTGTGAGGTGTCACCAGTTTAGTCTACTTCAGTCATCATTTAATCTGGTGTTCTCATAAAGCAGTAAATAATTTATTAAGATCCCCTTAGAAGTCCCCAGCGGCCTGGCAGCGTCCCTGGAAGGCTCTATTCGCCCGCCCCTTGGCTTTTCTAAGCACGTAAGCGAGCCAAGGGGTCAAAGACGTATTTTGGACTCAAATCCAGGACCAGCTGATTTGATCCCACTTGGAGGACGTGTGGATGTGTTTGTATGCAATTTTAAATTTCCTCTAATAACGATAGTTCCTGTAGCATGAGGTGACGAAAGCTGCTGTTCTAATTAGCGCAGCTCTGCCTGTGCTGATGCAGAGATTGATTTGCACGCCCTGCCTGTGTTTTGTCTTAGGAGCAGGAATGGTCGTCGACTGGGAACAAGAAACCGGGCTCCTGATGACGTCAGGAGATGTGAGGATAATCCGGATCTGGGACACGGATCGGGAAATGAAAGTCCAGGTAACGTCTGCGTGTTTGGCCCGTTCACCTTTTCCCTCCTGGAGCGCGTCCCACACGGAGGGTGCCCGCGCATGGCCAAAGCATCGGAGACTCCTTTGTGGAGAGCTGGCAGGTTCTGGAGGTTCTGCTTCCCTGCTCAGAGCCATCTTACACGATAAATAAAAGTGCACACATACTTAGTGAGTCTGTCGGGTCTTCCCTGGAAGCTGCTGCCGTTATTCTGGGTGCGTTCAGCAGCGTTTGGGAAAGGTGAGGCTGTGCGGTCCAGAGGCAGGCACCAGGGTGCAGGCAGGGTTTCCTGTTAGCGTGTAATTGAAATAGCATAAAAATTCTTGAGGAACTGTGGTGAGTTGGGTCAGTGATAGAGCATTCTGACATCCTGCTGCCATCTCTGCTTCTCTGGGACGGACCCAGAGCTCATTACGGCGCCGCCGGCCGCAGGGCTGGTTTCAGGGAAGGTGCGGAGAGCGCTCACGGACCCGCTCCCGGCCGTGGAGCAGCAGGACGCAAAGATGAGCGTTTCCTCGCCGTGTGCTGCTCCCACACATCGCTGTGGCTTTGGCCAGCGTGAGGCAGGTCAGAGGTTTGCTGGGTGCTGTCTGCCCCGGGTGTCAGAGGACGCGGGTCCCCCCAGCCAGGCACCTCCCTCGGTGTCCCCACGCGTCCCCGGGAGCTCTGCAGGCTGGGGCACCCCGCGCTGGTTGCATCTCCCCTCTGAAACGAGGCAGCACGACAGCGGTATTTGAGTCGTACGTAACTTTCTGTGCAGCGTAACAGAGAAAAGACGCTGTAAGCGTTCACCTCCATCACCTTCACCACAGGCTGCGAGAGTTGGGGTTGTTCAGCCTGGAGAAGAGAAGGCTCCGAGGAGACCCTATAGCAGCCTCCCGGTCCCTAAAGGGGGCCTGCAGGAAGGATGGGGAGGGACTCTCTATCAGGGAGTGTAATGACAAGACACGAGGTAACGGTTTCAAACTGAAGGAGGGGAGATTTAGATTGGATATCAGGAAAAAATTCTTCACTGTCAGGGGGGTGAGCCCCTGGCCCAGGTTGCCCAGAGAAGCTGTGGCTGCCCCATCCCTGGAGGGGTTCAAGGCCAGGTTGGACGGGGCTTGGAGCAACCTGGGCTGGTGGGAGGTGTCCCTGCCCAGGGCAGGGGGGTGGAACTAGATGATCTTCAAGGTCCCTTCCCACCCAAACCATTCTGTGATTCTGTAATCATAATCAAATGGAAGTTCTCAGGAATTAACAAGGAGAAGCAGCTGGTCTGTGAGAATGGAGTCACCAGGCTGGAGAAAACAGCAAGACTGGTTTTCAAAGCTTCTAGAAATTAATTACCCTTGGATGAACATTAATTATGACACTTTGACCCCGCAATGCAGGATAATTAAGCCTATGTTAATCTTAATTACTTTCACATATTATTTTTTTTCCTATGTAAATTAGGGAACAACAAAATTCAGGAGGTGAAAATCTTTTAAATGATGATGATTAATGACTGCGCTGAAAGTATCTAAAAACATGTGGTTTCTTTTTTAATTGCAAAGATTGGTTGTGTTGAAATTCGAGTGGTTGAAGCTTCCTGACTCAGTAACACTGGAAAACTGAAATTCAGCACAAAGAGCAGCAAAGCTGTGTAGTCCGAGCTAATAAAGGTGCCTTCCCACTCTTTGAACTACAAAAAGCCTACCCCTGGAAGCGCTCGGGATGTAGCTGAAGCAGCAAGTGCTTCATTTTCACTTCTGCTGATCGTTCCTGCTTCAAAGGCCGTTCCTGGGCTGGGGCGTCGGGGAGCTGCCGAGAACAGCCCCGAGGAGCTCCTCGGCTCAGCCCAGGCTGCGGGAGCAGCCAGCAAAGGTGAAGCCGCACAGAAGCGAAAACAGGATGGAGGTGTGAAATTAGCTAATGCAGTCCCAGCCTGCCTCCTGATTGTTAGCCTACTTTTTCAGCATTGCTTAGTTTTCACCTGTTTTAGTTGGAAATGGTTTTCCTCATGACAGGCGTAGACATTATCCCAAGCGATTCTTTTGCTTATAGCAAGTAAAAAGGGGGAAAGCGGCAGCCTTAGAGCAAGAGCGCACGCCGTGTTCCAGCACAGCTGTCCTTGCAAGCTCCGGTCTTCTTTTTCTGTATCATTTTTTTTAATACACACAGTGTCTGGCATCTAATGAGATAACCTGAATCTACTTGTCACATGTCCTGAAGCGGGGACTTTAGGTGGCGCAGCACGGGCTCGCTTTATCCTGCGTAAGTGATTCTCAACTGCTGTATTGTCAGGCAGCTCCGTGTGTTGTCCAGGGCTCTCGCCTCCGCTCTGACGTGGTTCCAGAGCCCCAGAGCCGCCGGGCTGCGGGGCTCTCCGTGGCCAAGGGGAAGGTCACGCTCCGTCTGCTCCCTGGCCCATCCCACCAAGCCCTGGGGCCCTGCAGTGTGTCGTGGTGATCCCAGTGGGGAAAGGAGGAAGGGAGCTAAGTGTTTAAAAAAATGAAATAAAAACTAAAGGTAAAATGAAATAAAAAGTAAAATTAAACTTAAAGAAATGGACTTCACTAATGATAACTGGAGGTTGGGTTTTGTGTGCCTTCTCCTTAGGATATCCCCACCGGAGCCGACAGCTGTGTCACCAGCCTCTCTTGTGATTCTCACCGTTCGTTGATCGTGGCGGGGCTGGGGGATGGCTCCATCCGCGTGTTTGACAGGAGAATGGCTCTCAGCGAATGGTAACTACCCGTCCTGCCCAGGCTCGGTGGGATCCTCGCGTTTCCACCTCCCTCCCTTCAAAACGTTTCTCTCCTTGTTCCTCAGCCGTGTCATGACCTACCGGGAGCACACGGCCTGGGTGGTGAAAGCGTACTTGCAGAAACATCCCGAGGGCAACATCATGAGCGTCAGGTAAAAGAGATTTTACTCTTTGAGCTGTTTTCTCTTAAACACAGTTTGGTTTTCTATTTAAATTCCGCCTCTCCTATTTCAAGAGCTAAGAGGGTAAAGCTCTTTAGTTTGACATTTGCTTCAGTAATTAACTCTTGCTCCAAACTTGGTGGAGAGAAGGCAAAAAGAAATGCGAAGCTTTCCTTGGAAGCCTGTTAGGGAGGTTTGAGAGTAAACAAGAAGGCGTCTCTGCTGAAACCATCATCACGAGGCGTGTGAGGGAGGAATGGAGAGAACCAGAAACCTAAGCTAGATATAGTATATCTTATGGCTGTTCTTCTTTATTGCCAACGTCTCCGTGGGGTCATTTGCGAGAGAACATGAGAAGGAAGGTTGATGTTGCATCTGTTGGGCATATTGCTGTGCAGGATTACTTTGCTGTCTAGCAATTTTCTACACATAAATCCATTTCTGCTGCATGGTAAATACTGCGGAGAGAGCAGCATATACTTATTTGGCCATTAAAGAACAGCAGAATATAATTTATTGTCACAAAGCCACTGTTTGCACGCAAAGAGGCTCTTTTTCTTGATTACAAAATGAAAACAAAACATAATTTTCTGGGATTCAGAACATTCCTGAGGTGGGGGTTGGGCCAGGAAAAATGTATTAAGATTTTCTGAAAGGGGATTACGTGATGCAGCTGCCAGATTTGTCGAGCTCACATATTAGAGTTTTTAATCTTCCTTTCTGTAATCTCCTTCACCAGTCCCAGGGGTCAGGCCTGTAGGCTTGGCCAGCCCAGCTCTGAAGGCTCCTTCTTCCCCTCTCCTCAGTGCCCTTCTCAGCACGTGGTGTTTTCTCTCACCATTGACGGGGTATGAGAAAGCGCTGTACTTCAACAGGCAGATCTGGGCTCATCCCAAAGGGACGCGGTTCGTTGAGATGCCCCGCCTTGCTCTTGGTTTCTCCCAGTTCACTCTCTCCTTCAGTTGACGGCAAGATCGAGGAAAAGCAAATGTTGGGATGTAGCAAGGTCTCGGTCTAGCTATTTCCTGAAAAACCTGAAGGCATTGTACTGCTTGTAGAGCAGTTCTCTGAACCTCGGCGAAGCGTTTTCCCTGGACCGGAGGTGGGAGTTTGTAGCACGGGCCGGGTGACTCCAGGCTGGGTCCTGCGGCTCTCCGTCGCCCGGCGCTGGTTCGCCACCTGAGGTTGTGCTAGTGCCGCACGGCACTTCTAATTAACCAGCAGGTCTGCTCTTAGCAGGCCGACAGCGCTGCTGGGAAAGGTCCTTAAACACCTTCGGAATATCCTGGTTTAGTAGCTTAGCTGTTGTTGACTTCTCGTTGCCTCTTGTTCTTCAGCTGGAGTGTGTTTTCCCATGTAGTCGTCCCTCATCACAGAACTTTGCTTCCATTTTAAAGCTCTTGCGTCGTCTCCCAGTACATCCAGAACCATTTTCAAGTCTTACTAACGTTCAAAGCTTTAAATGAATTTGATCTCTCTCAAATGATATTTCCATCTAGTCTTTAGGATCTAAATCAACCTCGAGTTTAATTTGTCTTGAATTTAATTATGTGACAGCTGGAGTTGCAGCTTCTTATAATGATATAAGTAATCCTGTATAACAGCCTTTTGATCAGTATTAGGTATTCCAGAGGTAAAGAAACTAAAGGCAGTATGCTTCTTCATGCTTTCGTTGTTCGTAACTCTGTAGGGCGATTCACAGTTGTATGGCCATCAGTGACTTGGGAAAAATAATACTTGAAAAGTTGTGGTGCCACAAGCTTTACTGCTGCTGCCAGCAGAATTAGATCAGATGAGTTGATTTTGAATTAGTTTCCAGAAGAGACTTTTCTGTTTGTCTTTGTGCACCAATCGACCAGTCTCTTGCCGGGAGCTCAGAAGAGCAGATGTACCATAGTGAAATCTCCAGTCCTCGGTTCCAGCACTGTAGGAGACGATGCACCCTCTTCACAGCTAACACGTCATTCTACTGATGTATTGCAGAGAGACCACTGAACAAAAAGAAATCATTTGTGTTTGAAAGGTGCTTGATCTACTAAGCACAGTACCTTGCCACTACCGCTGTTGCTTTCCCCACCCTCTCTTCCCCGATAAAGCCATTGATAGGATGGACACATCGCTGGGCGTTCGCAGGGTTGTTACGCCTGGTCCAGAGAATACTTTGGACAGCCCGGACTTGTGCAGCTGTGTCCGGACATTTGGCACGATGGATGGTACTACAGATCCCATCTGGTTGGAGTTTTCTAATACGATTTCCTGCTGTGCAAAGGAGAAGGAGTTCGGGTCTGACATGCAGCTTGGTGTATTGAGTGTGACATAGCAGTAAAGGCACTTGTACTCAGCGACGAGCTGTAAGCGATAAAAGTAATAATGGATCGCTCCTGAGGGCAGAGGCAGAGCCGTTTGCACAGCACTTAGTGCGTTGTGGAGGGTACCAAAGCTAAGCGACATCAGTGGGAATTCAGCCGTACTGACGGAGAAGGCAAGGGTGCGCGTCTTCTCTGTTCTGATTTTCTGGTTGAAGTGGTCAGCTCACAGACAGGCAGACACTTGCGTCCCTGGGCTTCAGGGTCTGCTCTGGGCACAGCCTGACGTTGTGAAACTCATGTGTTGGCAGTGTGAATGGAGACGTGCGGTTCTTTGACCCGCGGATGCCGGAGTCCATGAAGGTCCTTCAGATAGTCAAAGGGCTGACGGCCCTTGACATTCACCCCCAAGCCAACCTCTTCGCATGGTAAGTTCCAGTTTCATCTCTTGCATCCCTGGAGTGGACAGAGAGGGCAGTTTGTCTCTGCAGACATCATTCATGGGGTTTTGTTGTTTGTTTAAACCTCACCCAAGCAGTCCCGCTTCTTTCCCACGTTGTCAGCTCGGGAATTTTATCCCTTGCGGGCGTTAGTGAAACCTCTGCACCAGAGACTTCAGCTGATGGTGCATGGTCTTACACTGCGATGTCAGATCCCGTGCAAAGTCAGCATATGTATTTTTGGGCTCTGGCTGTACCACAGCCACGTACCCTGGGGGTGGTGGGGGACCTGCTCCCGGGGTGTGTGTGCATCAGCTCTTCGTGTTTTCTGTCTCAGCCCTGCAGTGGAACAGGTAACTGCGGTTCCAGCCTTTCCGTGAATCCCTGCGCGGAGGTTGCCATGGTAGTTAGCGTCAGTCTCCCCACTTGTAAGAAATCATTGCGGACAGTCTGATGAACAGCTCAGGTCGACATGGCTGGAAAGGGGGCTGAAGGCAACAATATTGTTGTTACCACAGCTTTCTCGGTGACACCATGTTCTCTTGGTTCCCTTCCAGTGGCTCAATGAATCAGTTCACTGCAATCTACAACGGAAACGGGGAGCTGATCAACAATATCAAATACTACGATGGTTTTATGGGACAGAGAGTTGGAGCCATCAGCTGCCTGGCTTTCCATCCTCACTGGGTCTGTATTCTCTCTTTTTGGATTTGGGAATTTGCATTTCTTAGTTAATGTCCGTGTTGGAAGAGAGAAAGGCGCAGAGACTCCTCTAGCACAGCCTGCTCTTCTGAGGGTGCTTTGAGCCACGGGTCCTTCAGGGCTTGTCCTCCCGGCTGTTCCAGAGGAGCACGCTGGCGGTGCCAGTGCTGCTGGTTTATGATGGGAACAGGACTGCCAACGGCTGAGCCCTCTTTACTTGCAGATCGGCTTGATATCCTGTTCCCATTTCATCCATCGCTCTGTGACCGCAGCCGGGCTTAGCTCTCTCTGTAGCTCTTGCCACAGAAGGTGTCCAAGGTGAATTTGTCCGGATCTGAGTGGAGAGGAGCAGTCTCTCACTTCCAGCATGCAAAATTTCGTGTTCTTATTTATTCCGTGCCTCTTCTCCTGCAGCCAGTGGGCTCACCCTTGTGTCTCTGGGGCGGCTTTTACACCACCTTATGTAAGGCTTTCGGAGGACCTGATGCTGTGCAGCAGAAAAACTGCGCGTCAGAAAAATGAGAGAACTGCAAAAATTAAAAGGCATAAGCTGATAAAGTCTAGAGTTAACCAGAGTAAAAAGGAAATTTTGGAATATGTCACAGCTGAGGTGGCTCTGCAGTAGTCATTAGAGAGGGAATCTGGTTGCTGCTTAATTAGGAGGCAGGTGCCCATCTGTATTATGGACTGCTGCTCACCCAGAGATGAGAATAAATGAAGGAGACTGAAAGCCCAGGAAAACATGAATGGATGGGAAGAGCAGGAGGAGGTTAAAGAAGGCATTTAGACAGAGAGTTATTTCAGAAACCTGCAGATCAGAACACAAATATTTAATATGTAAAGGGAAAGAGCGGTGGGTATGATAAAGAGAGGCAGAGGGAAGCGCCGTGCTGTCCTGCGATCCGCATCGGCCGGGCAGGGAGGGGGAAGGCGCTTTTCCTGCGTTTTACACCCCAAAGGCAGCACGGGTAAAGGAGCGCTCATCTCCTCCTGCCTTTTGAAAAGCCGCTTTGCACAGAGCTAAACAGCGGTTTTGCTGTCCTGCGGTTTGGGGGACAGAGAAGGAAGTGGCTGATGGCTGGAAATGTTTTGCTCTTTAAATAAGCAAGCAAAGCCCTGCCCAGCCCCGTCTCCACCGCTGGGATTGCTCCTGGGCCGCCCGGTGCAGGGAATGGTGATTGTCAGTCCAGGCGTCTGTTCCTAACTAGCAGATTTGCAGTCATTTACAAAAATTATGTTAGCTGTTGGCAACTAATAGTCACCATAATTTTTCCCTCTGGCTGAAATGGGTATATAACTCGCTGGGACGATGTAGGTGCTGGCAGGAATGTCGTCAGAGCTGCGTTGGCAGATGCACTTAAGAGCTTTCGAGCATCTGGGTGTTACTGCTGAAAATGTCGACCGTTACCATTTTGCCCGCGCTGTGCCTCTCGTTACTGCGTGACACCTGTACGTTTATCCCGGTTTGCTCTCTCCGCAGCCTCATCTGGCAGTCGGAAGCAATGACTACTACATCTCGGTGTACTCGGTGGAGAAGCGGATCAGATAACGGCTGGTGGCAGCGGCACTGGAGAAGGGAGTCCCAGCGGGCAGGGCCGTGTCTCACCCATAATGTACATAGTGAAATTATCGACTTGAATGTTTAGTGTTGGCTGCTGCTGCAACCCATAACTTGAACGTTTTTTTCTGACTTAGCTACTGATGATTTTGACAAGGAGAAGAGAGACAATCTCCTTTTTTGTTGTTTTTTTTTTTTCTTTTCCCAGCTATATCCTCTAAAAGCTACAGAAAAGGAACATTTTATTTTTGTTTCCAGTGGTTGGCTTCTCTGTTAGAAACACGGCTCCTGAGCTTGGAAGGACTGGATGAGGCAATACCCTTGAAAAGGGCTTTCTGTTGTAGTCTTTGTTTCTTTGTTTTGCTGGGGCGTAGGTTGCTTTAAGGACTGAAGTCAGGACTCACCTACAGCTCTGGGCGCTCGACCAGACCACGGGACCCCTCCGGCTGCCTCCCACCCTGTGCCAAACAGAAACTCCTGCACGGGGGCAGCGAGACCCGAGCTCTCCGGCTGCAGAACAGCGTTACGTGCTCCTGCCCTGATGAGCCTGGGCAAGGCAGGCAGGAGAGTGTCTCCTCTGCATGAACCTCGTCCCCTCTGCAGCGTCCTCTGCAGTGGAAGGAGAGACAGAAGGCAACATGGTGGCAAGGGGAGGCAGAGATCCTGAGCAAAGGGGCGTGAGGAGGTGACAGGAGCAGGGCAGGATGCCACCGTACCATGAGGTTGCACATACGGGAAGAAGAGGAAAGAAAGAGAACGGGCATCTCTGACGCCCCAACAAGCCTGGAGCAAGCCACTCATGTCACCACTTTCCGCCCAAGCACACGGTGCTGGTGGGGAGGTCTGGGGTATCTGGGTCACCGTTACTTCTGCAGTCATTGTCCTTCTGCCCACAGGGAACTCCACAAACACATCTGCTGGCCTGGGAGCGCTGCCCAGGCAGTGAGGCAGGCTCCGGGTTCAGGCCACAGGCTTCCGTCTTGCTCCAGTACGTGAATATTTGGCTAGGTGGTGGTCAGGAGAATTTGCACACCTGCTGCTGTGTGTTTGCAGCCACACACATGGCGTGGACGTGGCTGTGGCTTGTCTGTCTGTCCCTGCAGAACGGGGCATGCAACCGCACGTGGTCTGAGCACAAGAGAATCACTAACGGAGGGGGAAGACAGCGGGTCATCCTGCTTTGAGCAGAACAGCCTTGTCCCAGCTCTCTGGGGGAAAGCCTGCTCCGTCTTCCGCACCTTCCGTGTCTGAATAATGAATGTTTCTGTCCCCTGAAATCCGTGATGGGCTGGAGACGGGTGTGGAGAAGGGGGCGGCAAAGCCCAAGGCAGGTTTCTTTCAGGTGTTGCCGAGGTGCGATTTCGCTGGCCAAGAACAGAACTTGTGCCGTGCAAAAGTCACTGCGGCGTCAAAGGTTGACCTGCTGAGTCCAGAAGTCCCCAGTTTTTCTTCCAGCCAGTATCACGGGGGCTGCGGGCTCCCAGCAAACGCTGCCAGCGATGAGGCTGACAGGGAAGGAAATACTAATGAGGGAAGGGGTGAGAAATGTTCTCTCCCTGTGCGGGTAGTGGCGTCACCTCTGCCGTGGCTTCTGACCCGTCACCGCTCCGTGTATACCAGATAATCTTGTTTCCTCCGTGTGCTGAGGCAGCCGGGCCACCGGTGGGGTTGTCCCGCTGGCTGCCCCGGGCTCGCTGCGGGGACGCCCGGTGCGAAGTGCCATACGCAGGGCTGGGCATTGCCCTCGGTGAGGCGCCTCCGGCCGCGGAGCTGGCGCAGAGGCCGACGGCTGGGCGCTGCGTCCTCGCCCTGAGCACCATCACTGTCCCCCCCTGTAGCAGGGAGGCCGAGGGCCACTTCACAGGATGATGAATCAAAGGCTTTAAACTTCAGAAAAAAACTACCTAAAAGTCCACTTTTAAGTTACCAAAAGTTAATTATGGTCTAACAGAGCTGTGCCTCTTCCTGACCAGCTCCCGTGCTGCTCCGGCGTCGGTCCCAGCGTCTCCATCGCCCTGCCCGCCCCAGGGCCAGCGAGGGGCTCGCCAGCAAGCGCGGAGCCAGGGCTTGGGGTCTACACGTAACCCATTAACATACACAGCTTAAAAAACAATAGATTTTTAACTTGTATCAGTGTATTAAAGGAACAAGAAACACCTGGCAAAAGGCGAGGGAGGGCGGTGGGGAGCCAGCGCTCCCCGCTGCCCCCCGGGAGGTGGGTTTTTAGCCAACTCGGCCTTTTGGGCTTCCTCTGAGCGTGTGCGGGCTGCGTTATCACAGGTCTGATGCAGAGATTCAATCATGAAGTTTAACCAAGGATCTGGAGAGCATCCTACCTAAAAAGTTCACTTATCTCTATTTATTTTACAAAAATAAAAATTAAAAAAAAAATATTAAAAAAACCACACGATTGTAATGTGAGAGTAAAATAATTACAAACAAATAAATGGTTAATAAAAAATAAATGCAGAAACACTGCCTGGTCTGAGGATCATCGTCTGGGGCAGGAGTCGGGGCGGGGGGGGGACAGCTGCGGCTCAAGAGGGAACCACGTTAGAATTGGGTGAGGGGTGCGTGGTTCAGGACAGTTTCCCCGCGGAGCAGCGTTCGGTTCCTGTGGGGATCCGGGGCGAAAGCCCGTGTGTGGTCCCAGGTCGCTGCTGCTGAGGCCGGGCAGCAACGTGGCATCTCTGCTCGGCAGCGCCGCAGGAGCCTGCGGGTGCGTCCCAGCCCCAACTCCAGGTCTCCAGCGCTGGCTGCGGCATGTTCACAGCAACAGTCGCTGTTGGCCTCGTCCCGAGGGCCTGTGCGGCTCTGTCCCTTCCTGTCCCCTTCTAGCGCGTTCCTGCCACCAGTGCGGTGACCGATGCTGCTACAGCCCTGCTGGCTCCCGGCTGAGATCCCCGATCCCCCCAGCACCGCACGTTCCCGTCCCATTGTCAATGGCACGGGGGGCCAGGGGGTGTCTCCTGGCTGGACCCCCAGGACAGAGACCAGGAGGGACAAGGGCGGGCAGGAAGAGCTGTTGGGGCGACTGCCAAAGCCACCGAGAGGTGGGTCGTGTCCCTGCTGCCCCTTGGGGTGACGGCCATGGCCGGGTGAAACAGCACAGGGTGTCCGAGGGGCTCGCCATCGCTGGGGACAGGGCTCCAGGAACCACCTTCCACATGATTTTATTTGTTATTTTTCCCCTCAGCCCGGCTGTCGCTCTCAGGACGGTGGTTTGTCCCTAATCGCCTTCTCCAGAGGCGAAGCCATCATTAGGGATGCGGGGGCTGCGCAGAGCGAGCGGTTGGGTGATCCCGAGTGAAACCTGCGGGGAAAAAAAGGCATTTTGTGGCACCCGGCCTGGCAGGGCTGGAGCTTCCGTCACTCCGGGAAGCACCGGGCTGCGGCAGCCGGGAATAACAGCACTCGGGCTCAGCAGGCACTGGGTTTGGGGGGGCACAGCAGGGTTTGGGGGGCAGCATGGCCATGCTGGCTCTTCCTCCAGGCAAACCCCTGCCCGCGGGTGATGACTGGGCTGTGGAAGCAGACGGGGAGTGGGAATGGCTCTGGACGCGGGAGCGCTGGGGGACAGGATTCCCACCCCTCGGGGTGAAAGACTCGGAGCTGCCCTTGGCGAAAGCCGCCAGTGCCCGTGGGCCCGATAAAGCGATGGCCACGGCCACC
>VYZM01020992.1:251382-267634 GCA_013398915.1 Dromas ardeola
GGCGAGGGGCCAGGGCGGCCGCTGGGGCGGCCCCGGGGGTGCCGGTGCCGGGGCGCGGCCTGTGCGCGGCGCGGGCCGTGACCGGGCCCGTCTCTGTCCGTCCCTCCCCAGCAACTGAAGCAGCAGCGGGACAAGCTGAAGCAGTTCCAGAGGCGGGTGGGGCTCAGCCTGCAGCGGGAGCGCGCCCTGGCCCGGCAGCTGCTGCAGGACGGGAAGCGGGAGTGAGTGAGGGGCAGCGGGGGCCGGGCGGGAGGAGGGTGACGGGCACAGAACCGTGGGGTCGGGGGCGCCTTTGGGATCGTCGCGTCCAACCGTCAGCCCGACGCTCCCAAGGCCACCGCTAAACCCCGTCCCCCAGCACCGTCTTTTATATCTGCCCGACCTGTACGTGCCCCGGTCCCGGGGAGGGACCGGTACCCAGTGGTAGGTGCCGGTGGCTGCGGAGGCATTTACGGGCTCCTCTTTGAGAGAGGAAGGTTAGTCTGAAGTTTTATACTTAAGACTTTAAGTATAAAGTTTTATACTTTATAAAGTGTAGAACTTTATGAAGAATAAAGCTTAGACTATATCTAAGGAAGAACTTGTTTTACACCGATGGTGGTGAGCCCCTGGCCCAGGTTGCCCAGAAAAGCTGTGGCTGCCCCATCCCTGGAAACATCCCAGGCCAGGTTGGACGGGGCTTGGAGCAACCTGATCCAGTTGAAGATGTCCCTGCCCAGGGCAGGGGGTGGGACTGGATGGCCTCTAAGTGTCCCTTCCCACCCAAACCATTCTGTGATTCTGCTTACAACCAAGAGAGACTGCCTGCGTGCCACAGCTGGTGTTTAAAACAGGTTTTCAAAAAGTGGTTCTATTTCTGTACCGCGGTCAGTGGCTGTCTCTTACACCTTGTTGTGAGGGTGTATCACAAGCCTTTTGTGACAAGGGCTTTGTTTTGTGTTGCTACAGCAAAACTGTCCCAGTGAAGTCCTAATCCACGACAAATATACCTAGATTTTCAGGTAGCAGATTAGCAAATGTATGATTAATTTGTTCATCCTTATTCTTCACAGGAGCAGTTCAGAGTTGTCATTTAATTGGCACATGGTTTTGCCTTCTTTTGAAAAAAAGCACAAATATGGCTTTGATGTGATTCTTTTAGACTTATTTGCTTTCTCCTGTGCTGATTTTTTCTCCTCCTGTTTTCTTGCAGAAAAGCCTTGCTCTTGCTGAAGAAGAAGCGTTACCAAGAGCAACTTCTAGATAAAACGGAAAACCAAATCAGCAACTTGGAGCGGATGGTAAGCGAGAAGCAGTTGCTGTAGGCTGCACGTGGCCGCTGCATGCAATCTTTTTTCTGGGGTGGGTGTTTCTTTTGATTGTGTGGAATTGCATTTTAAGTCCTAACGGGACTTTAGCCCTCTGTCCCACGGGCAGCTGTCTCTGAAATCATACGTACGCCACGACGCTTCCCTAAAGAATCCACCGATGAGTGTGTTTTGGGGCTGTAGTGCAGGTTATGGATTACATACATGTTTTGTGAATTAGTAAAACTTTAGTCACGGTGTGGACAGCTGCAGTAGACACTTCTTAGGGCTTTGCCTCGGGACCGTGATTTCAGGAATGGACGTGTTTGTTCTGAGGTGGCTGTGGAAACTGTGGCCTCGGCTTAGGCTGTCAGCTAGAAAATCAGTTAAAGGGCTGTTGGATGTGCTTTTGTGGCTGCCTACGGCTTGTTGTGTGCATGTTCTTACTGCTGATACGATTTAATCTTTGTTCCCTGGAGAAAGGGCTCTTGAGTGTTGTCTCCTTGCAGTTTCTCTGGGGATCTTGGCAGCATGTATCTGGCTAACGATGGGGATGTGACAGCCTGTGATGTGTCCTCCTCTTTCTCTTTCAGGTCCAGGATATTGAATTCACCCAGATTGAAATGAAGGTCATTGAGGGTTTGAAAATAGGCAATGAATGTCTGAACAAAATGCACCAGGTATGTGTGAGCAGGTCAGCTGAGCACGCTCTCACCTTGGTCTCTGCTGAGTCCTGGGCGTTCGTAGCTGAGGCCCTGCAGACCTCGCTCATGCATGGACTGTGGGTTCTTTTCTTCAGGTTATGTCAATAGAAGAAGTAGAAAGAATAATAGGTGAAACCCAAGATGCTGTGGAGTACCAGAGGGTACGTACTGTGTGCGTGAGTAGTTGTGAGCACAGACAACCACAACCTGCCATGCAGAGTTTCTCTGGTGTGCGCTGTGTTCCCAGACTTGCTTTATAGGCGATCAGATTGGGAATTAAATCTCAGTCGCCTGCAGAAAATTTATATTTGTTAGTTTTCCAAGTACCCCTTCACCCCATGTTTACATTGCTCCCCCGCGCACATGTACCACGCTACAAGCCACAGAGCTACTTCTGCTACGCTGTTGTTGACTGGAACATGTCTCTTTCTCTCTTTCATAGCAAATAGATGAGTTACTGGCTGGCAGCCTGACTGAGGAAGACGAAGATGCCATTCTAGAAGAATTAAACGCTATTACTCAGGTAGGACTGATGTTCTTGTAATTACTTTAAATGTCATTTTCAGGAAGCTGTTTGTGGTAGGGAGAAAGTATCTTTTTCTCGCTCTCAATAGTTTATCTTATTCTACCAGAGATCTTAATAATACCTGTTTATGCCCAATCATTGTGTCATCAAAGATCAAACTAATTGCTCCAAACACAGGCATCATTTAAAAATGGGATGCTTTTAAGGGTTGTACTGTATTTGCTGTCTGTTACAGTCAGTTGATCTCTGTTCTTACCGGATATCTCTTCCACTTCACCAGATGAAGATCTTGAAAGCCCTGGGTCATGCCCAGATGGCAGAAGTCAGTGTGTGTCGCCATCCCCCATCTCTGAGTGCCTGTGGCTTCACTGTAGGAAATGTGCAGCCAGTGGAGACTGAGGTGGAGAGGATCTGCAGCTAGCATTGATTTGAGGAGACTCGTAGCTAATACAGGGTCCTATTAAGTCTCATTTAATAATTAAAATGACCCTTGTCCTCATGTACTGGGCAGTACTGAAGCCCATAACCCTTCCTGCAGCTCTGGGGCAGGTGTAAGTCCGTATGAGAAATCTCTTAATGTTCTTCTGTTCCCAGACAGTCTTTGCACAGAGCCCTGGCACAAGGGTCTGTGACCACCGCCTGGTACGTAGGGTATGTGTCATGTGTCATCTTGTTCTTGCAGGAACAGGTGGAGCTTCCAGAAGTTCCTTCTGAGCCACTCCCAGAAAAGATCCCAGGTACGCTTTCTTTATATGCTCTGCAGCTTTGGCTTCTCATCCTTCTTCTCAGTTCTGTGCCATAGTCTGAGACACTCTCCTCTTGTAAGTATTGTTCTAGCGAATGGGAAGGAATAGGAACTTTGTGGTTTAAAGCCCTGTTGACCTGGGCTATGCAAGCTTCCCCCGCGGGGCTCTGACAAACCCAGCTGACCCCTTACCGTAAGAGGACCCGAGGCCCTATAGTCTCGTTGTTCAGTCAGCATCTAGTCATTCCTCTTGAAGAGTTCCTTTTTGCTACATCTGCTGTTGTTAAGTCACACTTTGTACCTGCTGTGAGACTGCCAGCTGCCTTGAAACACCCAGTGTGTGTTCCGTTGGGAAGCTCCACGAGGAACTCCTTCCTTGGCTCTCTGCTTGACCCAGGCAAGGCTTTCTGACGACACTCGAACTGGTCCCCTGCGTGTTGTCGCAACGTGCTGCTACGCAGCAACAATTTGTTGTGACCACAGATATTAGCAGTCACACCACAGAACTGGATTTCACTGAGGTTCGTGACAACTCGTAGCTCTTGTGACCTTGCTTCAGGTAACAACGGTAACTTGGAACCGGCTGGATGAGGACCGCTGGAGTCCCACCATTCCAGGACTGTCGGAGCGTGAGCTCCGCAAAGTGATGCTACACGTGTGTTTGCTCCCGAGCGATCCGCAGCCTCAGCGGCAGGGTTTGTGCAGTGGGTGTGGAGAGGGAAGAGGGAGAGCGCTCATGGAACAGAGTGACCAAATGGGCACTGCTGGGCTGGAGAGGAAGGAGTCTTCCCAGGGCGTTACCGGGTGTCTGTCCATGCTGGAGAACTGAAGGTGGAGCCCGCCCTTGGGGACAAACAGTGAGGTAGAGCTGGACTCAGCTGGGTGCCAGAAGGCAAACTGGGGAAGAGTCTGTCTCCTGGGACAGCAGAACTCCGAACCGTCGGTCGCCGAAGCTGGACTTCCCTGCTTGGGGAGACCAGGAGCTGTGAGAAGCCATTTCCAATGTGTGGAATCTGCCCAGGAGAAATCTGGGATGTGGGGAACGGAGCTGGTTTCTTTTTTAGTGCTTGTTTGCTAGTAAACATGGATCAGATGTCAGCTCTGCGCGTTGGCAGCGGGACGGCCAAACGAAGCACAGGCTGCCCTTGCTGCGTGCTGCCCTCCGTCTGTGTCGCTGGGCTGGGGGCTTACGAAGGTTGTGTTGGGTGTGTTCTGAAACTGGTATAATTCTTCAGGTGCTGTGAAAAAGAGGGGCATACTGGATATGTGGAATTATTTATAACAAACTTTTATTAGTTCAGGTGCTGTGCAAGCATTTGTTGCTCTACAGAGAAGTGGATTATGAGTCCTGGTTCTTCCGCAGGAGGAGACTGGAGACTATTTGTTCTCTGTTTCTGTAACAAGTTTCTTTTTCTTCCACAGAACCATCACCCGTCAAGAACAAGCCAAAACCAGAACTGGTGGCAGCATCCTAACTCCCACTTCTGGGGATTCCCCCACATAACTTTCACCCAGGACAGTTTGCCATCCCAGCGTGTGCTGGGAACAAGCAATGCCTTGGCAGCATCCCAGCTGTGCTGGGCAGATCGTGGAGCAGGATTCCCTGTGCAGGGTGGGGAACCTCAGCTGATTATTGCTCTTGTATCAAGATTATTTTCTAGTGCTTTCTTTTTTTGTAACTTAAATTCTAAACTCACTCAGCTGCGCTGTCTCGGGATTAAACAACAACTCTAAAACTTCGGAAGCCAAATGCTTGCATTAGGTTTGATTTCAGGGGTAGATCTGCCTTTGCTCTGCCTGAATCCCCAGGAAGTCGCACCCTCGGAGTCATCGTGTGTTTGCAGCGGCTGTCCCGGGCAAGAACGAGCTGCTGCTCTCGGGAGCCCTCGGTGTCTGCGCTCCTCTCAGTCTTTTTGCTTCTCCTCTTCTGTTTCTGTCTGTGGCAGGGCTGCCGGAGTCCCTTGTCCCCGTGTAAGCGAGACCGGCTGGTGTGTCCGAGGCTGTAAGGGGGCAGGGGCAGGGCGCAGCCAGCCTGGGCTTCCACGGGCAGCGACGCTTCGTGCCGTGGGCTGAGAACAGTTCTGTCGGCCTTGTGTAAAACCAGCTTACGCGTGAGGGCGGTGCGGTTGGGCAAAGTCCAGAGCGATCACTTGGCTCTGCGTTCGCTGGCAGCGGCGCTGACTGGGGGAAAAGCCGCTCTCTGTGCAAGGTGAAGAGCCGGCCTCTGCCTGGGCGTGAGTCGCAGGCGGTCGCTAACCATTCCCATTCGGATCCTGCTCTGCCTGCCTCTGCTGCTGAGTGAGAGCCGGGGTGACAGAAATCTGATGAGCCTCTTAAAATTACAGCAAGGAATCTTCTTATGAGCCAGGAGTCGTCCCTTGTTGGCTCTGCCCCACCATCAGAGTTCACCTTTGCAACGTTCAGATGGGCTGAGATCGATTCTGCTTCCAGTCGTCAACTTGTGTTTGGCGTTTCCACGTAGGGTTGGGGACAGGAGGGGTCAGGCTGGGGTAAATGTGGGGCTCGTTCTCTACCGGACACGAGGCATGAAGCTGCTTAAATCAACACTCCAAAGACTCTGCTCGATAAGTAGTTGGAGGGGAGACCAGTTCCTCCGGAGCCCGTGCTGGGGAGGACGGTCTGGTGCTCAGCGGGGTCGGCAGGGATGATGGAGCGCTTGGAGAGCTGCCTGACCAGCCAGCTGGTGGGCAGATTTAGCTGTTCTTGGAAGTAAGCTTACGCGCCAGCTTGCAAATGCTCTTCAGGACACTGCAGATCTTTATTTATTACGTTCTTGAAACCACAACCCTTAATTCCTGTTTCTACGACAGCAGAAGAAGGACCCAGAGGGTCCTTGGAGACTTTGAGTGGCTGCCTTTGGGGTTGTGTGATCTGGTGCTAGACAATACTAAGTAACCCCGGAGACTGTGCCGCTCTCCGTGTGCTGGTGGGCCAGCAGCAGCTTTGGTTTTGAGTCGTGCTTTCCGTGTCATCTCCGTTTGTTACGTTCCAAAGCCTGGCCGGGGCATCATCCTCGTCCTGCGCGTGTGTCCTCAAGGCAGCGTGCACCTTGGAGCTGCCCTGCGTTCACTCCCGCTGCGCTCCCTCTCGTTGTTAGTGTTTCGTAACAAAGCCGGGGTCCCACAAGCCGTGGACCCGTGCAGACTGACCAGTGCGACTTGAGCAGACGCTTTCTCTGGAAGGGGCCGAGCGGGTCTGAGCTGCTCCTTGCGCCCTCGCTGAAGGCGCCGGTTCCCCCGGCTCGTGTTTGGAACAGCTGAAGCCTTGGCCCAGCCGGAGTGAAGGTGGGACGGGGCCGTGTCCTGCTCTGCGCTCCTGGGATGTGTTTAGGCAAAAAGAAAACATATTTCTCTGAGACCATCCTTGCAGTGCGCGCTTGTTCCACCAGAGAGAGCCTTGTCTTCATCAGCACGGGCTGTAGCGTTTTGTGCAACGTTTTTCCTTCAAGGCTCCTTCAGTCCGTTGCTCGCCTGGTGTCGCCGTGTTTCGTTTTGCCCTATTTAATTTGTAATTCATAGGAGTGGATGCTGGACTCTCCCAGTATGGTCTCAGAGGGACCTTTCCTGGGAGCTCAGCGTTTGCCGTGGGCGCTTTGTGTAAGCCCTGTTAAACAGGGTTGGGACACGTCGCCGCGGTCCCTGTGCTCCACATCCTGCCCCTGAACGTCCCGGCAGCGAGAGGGACGGGAGCTGACTGTCCCCAGGGGAAGCTGGTCCCGGAGCTGCTGCGCTCTCGGGGGGCAGCTGGCCCCAGGAGGGGTTCGCGCAGAAGGGGTTAATGCAGCTCCTCGCCTTTGTTAATACAGTAAAGAGGCCGTTTACTGAACTAACAGGAAAGTTCGGAGCAGATTGCCAGCAGCTTCCTTTCCTAATCCCTGCACCAAACAGATTGTGCTGTGTCTCCTTGAGAGGAAGAGCCAGGAGTGGTGTGTGACCTCTGTGGTGTGCTGTAACAATAAACCGTTTTTAATGGTTTCACCGATTCCTCTTCCAGCCTCGTGTTTTCACAGTAAATGTTTTGGATGAGCGAGACTTGCCTTCCTCCTCCTTCCCCTTTGTGCTCCCTGCTCCTGGGAGAGGTGTGGGCAGGAAACTTCAGACCAGGCTCCGTGTGCGATAGAAAAACAGCCCTGTTTGCCCGGCTGACCAGGGAGGGCTCGTCTGTACGCGCTGCAGCCGCATCCCGACAGTCCCAGCGTGGCCGCGAGTCGGGTACGGAGGAACGGGAGGGGTGTTTGAGAGACCCTGTGCCTTCTGTTATTGCTGCGAAGGCAGAGCAGCCCCTGCCTGTGCTGCTGGCCTGTCCCTGCCTTGTCCCTCATCACACTCTGGGCTCCCCGGAGAAACGGCTCCCAGGGGAAAAGGGCTCTTCTGGGCGGCAGGAGCAACGGGTGCATCCCAAGACCGAGCCGGGGAGATGTTTGGAAAGGCAGCCCTCCCACCCTCGGGTTGGCAATGAAGCCGAACTAGGGGTTTGGGTTTTTTTTTTTTTGCAAGAATTATTCTGGAATCGTTGACAAACTCAGCAATAACCAGCCTGTACCTGGATGCTGGGCTCGTGGGGAGCGTGTGGCTCCGTCGGGATCGCAGGAGCATCCGTGTCGTCCTGGCCCCGCTGGCTCTGAGTTCCCCTCGCTGGGCAGGATTTGCTGCCTGCAGCTTGGGCAGCCAACGGAGCCCCCCCGTGCGTGACCATCCCCCCTTCAAACGGGCACAGATCCTGGGGGCACCCTCTGCGGGAGCCGTAGGGCAGCACCACCTTCACGCTCGGTCCTCGAGTGCCACCACGGGGACAGGACAAGGGACCCTCGCCAGGGCTGTCTCTGAGCCACTGGCTGGTGCTTTGGCACCCGCTAATTCCTCATTATTTCGGATTTACGTCTCTCCTGCTGTTGGGAGCAGTGAGATGGCGGAGGGTCTCCCCCCCGGCCTGTCCCTGCCGGAGGAGGTGCCGGGGGGTCCCGTGTCCCTGGGAAAGCAGCTGCGCCGTGTTTAACGGTGTTTAATTAACACCCCCAGCACCCGCTCAGCTGTGGCAGTGGGTGGGAGCCGGCACCCCGCAGCGCGAGCTGAGCGCGGAGCTCTTCCAGCTGTGTTTTAGTTGGCCAGATGTTTAGTTAAACAGAGGAGTGTCCTCCCTCGAAGAAAGCCTTTGAGGCAACACTGCTCGTTGCTAATTAAACCCTGGAGAATACAGGCAACCTCACGCTGCTTCCTCTGCCCCCCCCACGCAGTGCCCGGAGCCCCCAGGCTGCCCCCGGCCCTGGCACAGCCCTGCCTCCTTGCTGGAGGCACCGGCGAGGTTTGGGCCACTGGACAAACGCCGCGGCAAACCTGCCGGTTACAGACACAGCACGGAGGTGAAGGTGACAGCGAGTTTCATCCCCGTAACGTTCAGGGGAGCAGTGATTTGTCGTTCCTCCCCGCGCGGCTGCCGGCACCTCGGTGTCATTTCCAGCCGCCCTGGCATTTAACGTGACCTGTGTGGCAATGGGGGATCCTGGCCCGGCCGGGGCGAGGGACGAGCGCTGCCGGTTCCCCGCTCCCCTCACAGGGAAGGTCCCTGTCCCCGGCTGGGGGACGCTGCCTGCGGGACCCCTGCTCCTGCCGGCGCCCTCAGGAGCGGGGTGAGGCCGTGGGGGAGAGGGAATTACTGCCGGCGTTACACAAGCCGCACTGCCTTTAAATAGACTCTTATTCAATGTTGTCCAGGAGGCAGCGGAGCTGCTGAACATCGGCGCCATTCATTCTCTCGCTTTGTTTTGCCGTTCTGCAGCCCACCCCCGCAGTGCTCGGGGAGCTGGTTTGGGGCATAGACCCCTTCATCGCCCCGACGGCCTGGGAGCTTCTCCCCCCCTCTTTGTTAAATGGCAGCAGCCCTTTCACTGGGTGTTTAATTGAATTGTGTAATGCAGCGACGCCGTGGCAGAGCCGTGGTAGTTTCTATGCCAACACAGCTGGATGGCGGCGCTGCCTGCGGAGGCAGAGGGGCTGCTGGCACCCCCCGATATGGCTGCACTCCCCGACACGGCCGTGTGCCCCACTGCCTCAAATGGTTCCTGAAACACCGGCGGAAAAGAAATGGTGAGCTGAAAAATCCCAGTGGCAGCTGCTGTGCAGGCCTTTCGGCTGGGTCCCGGCGCTTTTTGGCTGGGGCACTGCGCACAGGGGGGGACAGGGGGCAGCGGGGCTCGCTCCCACCCTGCTGGGAACACCCTCGCCGCGTCCTTTGTCCCCCACCCTCCTTGGAAAACACCGAGTCAGGACCAGGCACTGCTTTGGAGAGGTTTGCAGGGGAGGGTCTTCCATTTTCCTTTTCCTCCTCTTCATCACTCCACACCTCGAGCTCGCCTTGCCCCACACTGCGGGGGGAGCCCAGGGCACTGGGGGTGGTGCGGCTGGTGGTTTGTTTTGCACTCAAAGCCTTGCAATGCCAAACCCCCCCCGGCTGCACGCGCAGAACCCCGGGGAATCCGCCGCTGGCTCCTTTTCCCTGTTCACATATTTTAAGTGGCCTGGTGTCACGCTGAGTCACCAGCCGAGAGATGGACGAGGCTCTGGCAGAGAACAAGCCCGAGTTTTGATAGTTCAACTGTGGGAAAAAAAAAAAATCAGCGCAATTTCCTAATTAGAGCGGTGATGGGAACAAAGCAGATTTGTTAGCGAGCTGCGCGGCTGAGTTCGGGAATGTGACCTTTGCTGGCTCTTAGCGCTAGACGGGAGCTGTCGGTGTACGGCGGTGCTTGGCAGTGGCTGAAATGCTCCAGCAGTGACTGCTCTGATGTGGGAGAGCCAGAATTTCACCTTCTGGGGGAAGCCAGACCCACCACCAGATGGGTGGAAGGAGCACGGGGAGATGGAGGTTGCCCCCCGGGTCACCCCCTTCTGCTGTTTCCCCCAAATGAGGGATGGTTTCCCTGCCCTGCTGTGGAATGTGGCTCCTCAAGTCCTAGGAGAGGCCGTGGACGCGCGCTGGGTGTCCCTGCAGGTCACTGATGGTCCCCAGCCCTCCGCTGTCACCCGGCACCAGCTGGTCTCGGCATGTGCTCCCAGCCGGAATGATGCCGGGTTGCACCCGGGGCTGGAGCGAGCTGCAGCCCGACAGTGTGCGATCAGTTAGCGAGAGGAGGAAACGAGCGGAGAGCGGTCGCGGGGCCACGGCTGTGCCTTTGCATCGGGAGCAGACAATGCTCCTGGGTGACCCTGCCACGCGGAAAGGCTGTCGGCGCCATGCGGGGACCTGGGTGGCCGTGGGGCTGGAAGGGGAGCGGTGGGAATTGGGAGCTGTGTGCTTCGGCCCCGAGAAGCAGCGGTTCTGCTGCAGCCGCGGAGCTGGTTTGGGCCGCAACAGCCTGACCCAGCCCATCCGACGCGGCCACAGACCAAGCGGACGTGGCCGAGGGTGCTGTGGGGCTGGGGGTCTCGGGCCAGCCCAGAGCGGTGTTGGCCTGAGGGGAAGGGAGAGGTGACAGCGGGCAGGGAGAGGGCAGGCGATGGCAGCGGGGCCCGATCCTGTCCCTTCAGCCCCCTCTCTGTGAGCGCCCCCCCGGAGCCGCCGGGTCCTGCTCGGCAGGCAGGGGCTGGGCAGGGTGGGGGCAGCACCCAAAGCGCCGCAGCACCCGGGACGCCCGTGCAAGGTGTTGGCTGGAGGCGCTGCCACGTACACGTCCCCGAGTTCAGCAACGTGATGCAAAATCCCGTCATGCCAATTATGCAAATCACATAAACTATTCCTGCTATTCAGAAGTATCCCCAGAGAGCTCCTTAGCGAGGTGTAGCTCGGCATTACTCACTCATGAAAGCAGGAGCTGAGCAGCCGAGGAGCGAGAGGGGCTCAGGGCTGCGGCAGCCTGGGCGCTGGGAGGAACCGCCGGCGTTCCGAGGCTCCTCCGGAGCACATGGCCCTGCACCCCTGCCCGCTCCCACCCCGGCGTGGCTGACCAGAGGTTGGGTTTGCTTTGGAGCAGCGATTTCTCCCTTCCAAGCCCTCCCCGGTCCCCGTGGAAGGCAACGTGGCCAGGGACCCGTCCGGCTCTCCCACGGCCGGTGACAGCCCCGCTGTCCCTTCCCCTCCTCCAGCAGCAACTGCCTCCTCCATCCCACTCGGTGCCTCCGCTCCCTCCATCTTCCCAGTCCCCAGCACAGCTCTCGGCATCCGCAGCGCTTTGTTCTCCCACCCACTCCCTGTTTCCTCCGTCATTCCGGCTCCTCCCTGCGCTCGCTCTCCCCAGGAGCCTCCCAGGAGAGCCGAGGCTCCGCCATCACCGCTGTCACCGCGGCTGGCTCTGCCCGGGCCCTGCCCGCAGCCACCGCCGCAGGGGCTGGCAGGGGCGCGGGGGTCTGCAGGGGACACGCCAGCAGGTCCCCGTCCCCCACAGCCGGGCGGTGGGCGCTGGGGGTTGCCCGGGCCGTGCTCTGCGTCGCCAGTTTTATGTCACCACCCCGGCTTTGACCTGGGCAGCAAGAGCGTCCCGACCACCCACCACCAAAGCGCTGCCTTCGGTCTCCCACACCCTGGGAGGACGCGGGAGTGGGCGCTGGGGGGTCCTGGGGTCCGTCCCTAGAGCTGCGCCAGCCCTGCCAGCGCCTCCCCCAGCCCACGCTCCCTCCCTGCAGCCACCGCTTATTTTATTGCCATTAGTGACCTTGGTGATGAGACCTGACCCCGGCTGCAGCACCCAGCCGTGGGTCCGGAAAGGATGGTGATGGCGGAGCTGTGTCCTGATGCCCGAGGTGTCCGTCACCCAAAGCAGGGCCATGCTCCGGGGCAGAGAGCAGCACAGCTGAAGAGCTGCGGTGCCACATCCCTGAGCAAAACAGTTCCTGGTACACAAATACCTGGAAACAGCAACTTTCACTGCGGGGAGTCAGGTTCAGGTGCTGCTTCCAACAGGATTAGGGAAAACCTGCTCGGGATGACCAGGAGAGGTTGCTCCTCTCCACCGTGCCTCAGTTTCCTCCTTTGAGAACCGATCACGACCCGCTGTGAGTCCTCGCAAAGCGTGAGGCAGGAGCTGGAAACCGCTGTCACCGCTGACTCTGCGCTGGGTTTCAGTGCTGCAGCTCCCGCCCGCTAAAATAAGAGCCTGAATTGTTCATCCTTTGCTAATCCGCAATAAAAGGCTTTACTCGATTTGTGGTGGTGCTTGGGGGGGTTTACCCGGCCGAGAGCCACTGGCCCAGGCAGGGAATCTCCAGTTCTGCGACAGCTGCTGAGTCCTGACCCTGCAGGTGCAAACGCGCATGTGCCTCGAGGTAGCAGAGGGATGACACGCTGGAGGTGGCACACCTGAAGTTGCACACTCACCGTTGCACACTCGAGAGATGTGGAGCCTGCAGTGGTGGAGGGACCAGCGCTCACTGGTATGAACGGTGACAGGTACCGGTGGGCACCGCAGCCGCTCTTGCCAGCATCCCGGTGAGCGACGGCCGTGAAGAGCCAAGCCATGGTTTGGGGGGTGGCTCCGGGATCTGGGCTTTGGTGTGGGGTTCACTGCCCCGGCTCCCAGGGAGGTTGGTGAGGTGCTCATATAAAAGGGGCGTTGAGGAGGGGCCCCCCCTCGCTCGGCAGAGAGCCGGGGAGGCTGGGGTCTGAGCTGAGCGAGGCGGATGGGGAAAAGCGCTGGCTTGGTTTTACTCAGACCCGTGGGGCTGATCCCCAGTGACCCCCAGATGTCAGAAAAATCACATTTAGATTGTTTTAGAAATAAATAACTCCTGCCATGGAACAGAGAGGGCTCAGAGCCGACTGCGCGGCGGCAGCGCGTTAGGACTCTGATGGGGAAGCCATTTGCCCGAGACAGAAATACGGAAATTTCCTGGTAATCTCATTAACAAGTTGACACTCGCAGGTACGCGCCTGCCCCGAGCCGTTCGCAGGGGTCACTGGAGGGTGGGGGGGTTTATCCTCCCCTTTCAGCTCATAGCAAAAAGGAGGCAAAGGGACCGAAGGGCACTGGATGCCGCCAGCCCGAGGTTGTGGCCGTGCCGGGAGCGGGGCAGCCGCTGCCTGCGTCCCCCTCTGCGGGACCGTGCTGGGCAAGCGGGTGATGGAGGCGGCTTCTTCGACCGGGTCCAGCTGCCTGCAAAGCTGCCCCGTCCCCTGCTCGGTGTCTCTCCGACTCTGACACCATCCGTCTTCTTTCCAGGTGCCGAGGAGCACGCAGCGACCGCCTGGAGACCTTCCTGGAGCCTGCGGCTGCCCGGGCGCCTGCACCCGAGCTGCGGCTCCTGGCAGAGGCGCGGGAGGTTGGTGGGAGCGGGGGGTTACACCCCTGTTTCCTCCTCTCTGTATCAACCGGTGACATGTCACCCTCAGAGCTATGAGGGTGCCACCTTTATTTTTTCTCTCTCCCCTGTGTCACAGGAGGCTTTCCTGAGGCGCTGAGGATGCTGCGGCTCCTGTTGACCCTGGGCAGCTGCGTTCTCCCCTCCCTGGGCAGCTATGTCGCCCTGCAGCCACCTCCCTCCCTCCGGCCCCGCGCAGCCACCGCACCCGCCGCCGCGGGTTTCGGTGAGCGGTGAGGGCGATCCCGCCCCGCTGGAACCCCAGAGGAGCTGGTGGCTCTGCCAGCGCGGGCTGAGGGAGCGGTGCCTACGCGGGCACCTCCTGTCCCCCTGGAGCCCGTTGCCCGTCCCCGGCTGCCCCGTGCCGTCGCCGCCCTCGGCCATCGCGGCCCCGCCGCGGCGCTCGGTCCCTGCGCGGGGACGCGTGACCCGGCCGGGAGAGAGCTGGCGTGATGCCATGCTGGTAATTAAGAAGGAACCTAATGAAACTTCAAAAATAGCACAATTTCCTCCCCACACCTGCAGCCGAGCGGGGTGGATTACATAAACTGGGGTTGCCACAGCAACTTCGCTCCACCCGGGGCTGGAGGTGGCCGGTGCTGCGTGTGCCGATGCGCCGTCACCCCGGGAGAGACCCCCATCCCTCAGAGGGGAGGGATCGCTCCGGGGATGGGGCTCCAGGGCTGGCGGGGCCGTCACGGAGGGCTGCTGCTTGTTTATCCCACTGGTGTTAAAGGTCTGGCGTGGTGGGGGTCCCACATTGCATCCGCCTGGTTTTGCTTCTCCGACGCGGCGGCAGACCTTTCTCCCGCGGTGGAAGGTCCCTGCCTTCTGAAAGGGCACGGGAAGCGCTGGGAGGTGCCGCAGGGATTTAGGTAACCCGCGAGGGACTCTGCCACCATGGTTACCCTGGGCACGCTCCAGCTGCCGCCGGGCCCTGGGGAGTGAATCACCCTGACAAAACGACAGCTAGCAACAAAAAAAAAAAACAAAAACAAAAACACAAACAAAAAACAAAATAGAAGGCAATCAAAGCAAATGTTACGGCACGAAGCAACCGCAGGTTTTTCCTGTCACGAATTCCCAGGGTGCTCCGGGCGGCTGCGGGGCAGCAGCTCTGCCCTGGGCTCCGCCACGGCCCCGCAGGCAGCGGCAGCACCAGCAGCAGGGACCAGCCCCGGGAGGCCGCTGCCCATCAGGACTTTTTTTGACATGGGAAAAGCCAGGGACCACTATAGTTTGGCAAATGTTAACGTAAGACCAAGAAATCACTGTCTGCTTCCAGCCGAAGACCCGCTTTGGGAGCCGGGGGGTACGAGAGAGAAAGGTTTTCGGCACTCCAATTTCCTGGGGATAAAGAGGAGCAGAGGATGGGAGGAAAGTGGAGCGGCTGCCTTAGAGCAGGCCTAGATGCGAGAGACTCTCTGAGGGTCGTCCCAAAAGGCCTCTTTTATGATGAGAAATTACAAATCCTTTTATCTTCTTCACCAGAGGAACAGCTTGTTTGAATTGCTGGGCTGTCACACTGGAATTAGATGCAAGAACCCCCCACATCCATGACGTAGCGAAGAACTTACATAACGTAACTAAAAATAAGGTGATGGAGATGCGGGTAGAGGCACCCTCTTCCCGGACGCTCGAGCTGAAATCCTTTGCCGGCACTGGAAAGCCAGCGAGGTGCCGGTGTCCGGCCGAGGCAGCAGCATCCCGGAGCTGACCCAGCTCGGGACGGAGCGGGCTCGAGCAGGGAAGGGGCACCACGAGGTCCCTGTGTCGGCACAGCCGGACATCCCTCCTGGGAACGTCTCCCGTGGCAGCTTTGTTCCCGGCCCCCCCTGAGGTTACATCCCACCGCTGCTCCTCTTTCTCAGCCCTTGTGGAAAAGCGTTAACCGGCCGCTCCAGAAAAATGAGAAAACCCCTTCTCAGGGGTCTTAAGTTCTTCCCTGTCCTTTGGAATGTGAAACCTCTGAGGGGGCAGAAGGCAAAATGGGACCCAAATGTGGCCAGAGTGAGCGGCCGCCTTCGGTGTCCCCCCTGCTCCTCCCCGGCCTGGGATGGAGAGCGGGAGGGGCAAGGGGAATAGAAATGGGAGGTTTGGGGCCAAGGTATCGACCGTCTCGGGTATGCGGGCTGCTTGTTCTCGGAATTGATGGAGGGAGAAAAACACGCTCGGCTGCTTAACTGTTTCACCACTTCTCGCAGCGGAGAGGAGGGAGAGGAACGCTTGGCCTGAGGCAGCCGTGGCGGGGAGGGCTGCAAGGCAGGGGGACGCGGGGCGCTGGCTCCGGGACACAGCCCCGCTCCTCACGTCCCTCGGCACCTGTGCAAATGTGGGTGCCAGTGGCCTGAGGGACGGGAAGGACGGGGATCCATCGCTTCACCGTCCCACAGGGACCTGCCGGCCGGGAGGGCTGGCAAGGGCCTCCCGGGGGAATCCCGGTACCTGCGGGGTGACGAGTTGTGAGCCCGGCTCTCCCGCCTGGCCAGGCGGTGGGACAGCGTGGGGACAGCGAGGGGACAGCCAGGGGACAGCCAGGGGCTGACTCTCCTCCTGCCGGGGCTGGTTCCCCTGGCCGAGCCCTGCTCTGGGCTGAGGACAAGCACCGCGAGGTGCACCGGGGGGACTGCTCACCCCACCTCTGCTCTCCTGGACGGCACCCGCTGTCTTTCCCCAAATAAAAC
>VYZM01020992.1:269061-285500 GCA_013398915.1 Dromas ardeola
CGGGGCCGGGCTGCGGCCACTCGCGTTCCTGCCGCGATGAGCGATCGGAGCCGTCTCCCTGCCCCGCTTACAGCCCGAGTTTGTGAATCTCTCGGGGTTTTTTTTTTCTCTCTGCTTTGCTCCCGGTGCCATGAGAAAAATAAAATAATTTATGTGCTTTAATTTTCCTCGCGAAGGAAGTGGTTTCTGCTCCGCTGGGTTCTGTGACCGAGTCTAATAAAACCTTTCTAGCCTAACATGTAATGCAGGATGTCATTTGTTAAACTGGAAAGCTTGCATGATTTCCTGCGATTTAAGTGGTTAGATTGAATTACCTGGGAGCAGTAAACAGAAAAAAAAAAAAAAAACCAAACAAAACTGATAAAAAATTAGTACAAAAAAATACCAAGGTGGTGAATTTCCAGAGTCTTGGGGTTTGGGATCCTGGGGCACAGCAGGTGTTTGGATGGAGTGAATGGCACCTGGAATCGTGGCCACTCGGGATGTAGAGCGGGTCTGTCAATGGAGCTGCCTGGCCGTGGTGTTTGCCACGGCTGGGGCCTGGGTGTCTGGGATCCCTCCTGCCCGCCGAATGCGGACGAGGTCCCCGGACTCATGGCTGTGTTAGGTTCCTCTTGGACCGGGAGGGCAGAGCCGGCCCCGCGGGGTGTCGATGCCATCGGGTCCCCGCACACGGCTCGGACCCGAGAGCTGCCGGAGCTCCCCCGGACCAAGTGACGGTGGGGTCGGTCTGGGGACATTTGCTGGGAACAGTTTCAGCTGGTGACTCAGTTGTTGTTTGAGGTGTGTTGTCCTCGAAGAACTGTGCTAATAACAGGTTTGTGGAGCAGGTCACAATTTCCCCAGGCGCAGCCCTGTAAGGAGTGTGTGGGGTGGCGTGTGCCATCGCAACCACTGCGCTTAAATGAAGCTCGTTGCCCTGAGAAATAAGGGGTGAAGGATGGGTGCTGGCTGGGCTCGTCTCTTGCGTCTGACCATTGGCTTCATCATTCGTGCGCTGCGTGAGCCGCGGGTCTAGGGATGGAGCAGAGCGCCCTTGGCCCGGAGCAAGCGGCAGCGCCGTCACCATCGAAGCCTGGCTGATGTGGCTGAAGTGCAGAGGGTGTGCAGGGGCCCCAGGAGCCAAAGATGGACTCGAGAGGAGTCCAAAGGTCTCCATCAGTTGGCGAACACTTCAATTTCTCAGTATTTTAGTGGGAGCAGCCGGGGTGTAGGGAGTGAGGATGTGGAGCTGGAGGCAGGTCTCATGGTTTTACCCAACTTCAGTGTCTCTGCGCTGGCAGCTAGAGGAGGACGGTCCTGACTCTGCCCTTCCTGCAGAGAACGAGGAGCCTTTTCTCCTCTGAAGATGCTTTTTGTGGCCTCTGGAGATGTGTGGCACGGGGTGTGTGCAGGAACCTGCTGTTTGCCCCTTTCTTTGAGGGCTCCTGTGACCTCCTGGAGCCCAGTGCGAGGGCTGGAGGCTCAGGGACCGTGTGGCCTCTCCAGAGCTCTCTAAGCTTTGGAGTCTCCCAGTTCCAAAACCAGCCCCAGTGCTTCACATCCCCATTGACCAAGTAAGTTTTTTGGCCCACGCCTTTCTGGCGTGTGCAGTAGCCGGAGCACCGCAGTTGTCAGGAGGAGAGAACCCCCAGGACGGGGGGGGTGATGCTGGGGTTCCAGCAGCGGCCGGACCAGGGGGTCGAGCCGGTTCCCTGTGAGGTCTGGAGCGGGAGCCGGCAGCTCCCCGTGCCAGGCACCGTCTCCCGCGGAGGCTTTCCCGGGGCGTTCTGCTCGGGAAGCCCATTGTAATAATTTTCCAGAACCAGTGCTCGCCCTCGGAGTGACTGTGCTAATGAGATGGTGGAGGAGCTGTCAGCCGCCCCCTTGCCGATGCTGCCACTATAGGCAGCTGCCTACACATGTGTAGTAATTACAGAGGGAGACGGAGGCTGATGGCACCTCCTGCCAACGCAATCCCACCTTCCCTGGCGCTGATTCACTCCGGGACCCCGGGGCAGCTGCCGGGCGCGGGGTCAGCAGCTCCCCGGCCACCGCTCGTCCCTCGCACGGGACCGTCCGCGTGCAGAAAGGAGGCACTGGCAATTCTTCCTTCCTTCCCTTGAAGCCAAATCTGTCTCGTTTATGACAGATTAGATTACCGCCGTTTACAGGCTAACCTCCATTTCATTTTAAAGCAATTTCTTCGTGTGGAAGATTGTTTTGCCATGGTGTATGAATAGCTCCGCGTTTGAAGAGGTGTTTGCTTAAAAACACCCCAAACTCGAAGCCTAATTGTCTTGCACAAATACAGGCATAATTCCCGATAGTCGTTTGCTGCACATCGGCTGTAATAAATGTTACTGCCGGCATAACAGCCTCTTGCCTCATTATCTCCAAGTCCAGAGGGAAGGGGAGCGATTCTTGCTCAAGTGAATCAGAAGGGAAATGGTGGGTGGCTCGGTGTGTTTGGCAGCGGAGGGACGATGCGGTGTGACAGCGGAGGCAGGAGCTGGCCCCCGGCGTCAGCCTGTGCCACCCGCGAGCTCCGTGTGCCGTGGTCCCTGCGTGGGGGCTCTGAGCTGAGCGGGGCGGCCGGTGGGTGCCGGTGTTGCCAGGGAGCGGGTCCAGCGATGCCATTCCTTTCCCAGCAATAACTGCGGAGGGTGGCGGGGGGAGGCCAGGCTTATCGTCCTGTAGCGAGCAGGGCCCAGGGCTGCGGTGTTTTTATGGGGCACCGCGCTTTTGCCGGGGTCACATCTTTGTAGGCGCCTTGGCTCTGCAGCCAAGCCAGGATGGAGCGAGGCTCCGTGCTCCCGGGGGCAGAGGAGGGTGGGGGGGGCTGCTCCAGCCCCTCTGCCTGCGCTGCTGCGGGCTGCAGAGGGGTTTCTGACCTCTGCCGAGATGGAACGCCTCCAGGCTGCTGAACCTTGTGGGTTAAGAAGTGTTATAAAGCAGGTAGCTCCTGACTTGCCGAAGGTGCCCCCACTCGCAGCCCGTGGGGGATGCAGCTCCCTGCGATGGAGGCAGCCGCTGGCGTCGCCTTTGGTGCCTTGTTGTGTTGACTCTGCTCGTGGTCATGGTTTCGCTGCCCGGCTGCTCATGGCACCGAGCCTTGTCAGGCTGAAGCCTTTGGCTGAGCCGAGCCCCTCGGTGCGGGGTCTGCGGGAAGGGGCTGGGTGACCCCCCCCCAGCCCCGGCAGCAGTGATCCCAACCCCGGGGGGCTGGGGACGGGTCTGCCTTGTGGGGTGGCTGCTGGTGGGGTGTTCCCCAGCCGTGCTGGTGGGCTCTGTGCACCGTGTGGGTCGCTGTTCCTCTTTCCTTCAGGCCCAGACCGCAGTTACAAAGATACTCAAAGCTCTTCCTGTGACACTGGGGTCCCTTCATCCCCTGACACGATAGCTAGTAGGAACTAAATGCCTTTAGATGGGGACCCTGGAGGATTTTTCCCCAATTCCCTTGCTCCTGAGCTCTTTCTGCGGTAAAGATCGTGCTGAGCCCTGGTCTGGCTTTGGGGAGGACCCTTGCAAGCCCCAGACGGAGGATGGTGGCCCAGCCGTTCCCGCTGGCTGGGAGGGAGCTGCGGGACGAGGCGGGGATGCGGCACGGGTTGTGAAACGCTGCTGCTGCATTGCGTGTTACGGTACACCGAGATACCGGGGACTTGGGCTGGATGGGGATGATCCCGTGGCAGAGTTGCCAGGTGGGTGTGTTGTAAGCAATTGAAATCAGCCCCGCTAACGAGCCCCGCGAGGCTCCCCTCCCAGCAGAAACTTGGCGGCTAAAGCTACGGGGCTGTCTTCTGATGGCGCAGGGCAGGACGCACTGAGATGGAGGCAGCGCCAGGGTTGGTTTGGGCATTAAATATTAACACCAGAAATAATGAAGGCGTTCCTGGAGCAGGGCTGACCCATTTAGAAACCAAACTTCCTTATAGCTGAGCCGCTTTTGCAGCGTGACTGTGGTGAGTGGAGAGTCCCATGGTACTTCCCCTTCTGATGGCACTTGTCATGGTCACATCACGTCCTGCTGTCACCCACAAGCCGCTCAGGAAAGCCGTGGGTGCCAGTCTGAGCCCAGGTCACCCATGCCACTGTGCAGCGTCAGTTTTGCAAGGAGCCATTGCGCCTTACTGTTGAATGGGCAACAAAGAATGGCACAAGGAAAACACTAAAGTTGGGGTTTTTTAGCTCAAAATCCATCACTCGTGTTGGCTGGGGTGTCCCCAGCCAGCGCTGCCCAGGCTGTCCCTGCAGGGGTGGCTGCGGAGGAGCCTGGGGCACTGCACACGCTGCGGCGATCCTGGTGATGCTCATCCTTGGACAAACCCAGGACCCTCCTCGCCTTGGTCCCGGCTGTCGGGCCCTTTGCCGCGTGGGGGAGAGACGGGGCGTGAAGTCGGGTGTAATTACGGCTCCGTGCTCAGGGCACCGGGTACGCTGCCGACGGCGGGGTGAGGTCCCAGCCGTGCGGCGATGCACCGCGGCTGGTGCAGAGCCCGGGGGCCCGGCAGGCTGTGGCCGCTGGCATAGAATCACAGACGGTTTGGGCTGGAAGGGACCTTAAAGATCATCTACTTCCAACCCCCTGTCCCAGCCGAGCGAAGGAGCGCCTGCGCTTTATTTCCCTCTGTGTTGGGTTTTAGGAGCTGCCCGGGAGGCTGCGGGGATGGACCTGGGGAGAACTGAGCAGCCTGGTTTTAAATTTTTTAAAAAGCCCTTACAGAGGTGTCGTGCAGGTCTTTCCTACGGAGGAGAAACCTGATACGACCTGAACCACCTCCATTTCTTGGGGAGGACTTAAACTTTTACTTAAGGGCTGCCTGTTGCAGCACCGGAGCAGCCGGTCGGTCCTTGCTGTTGTGTGGAGGGGGGAGACTGGGACCTTATTTTCTGTTCTCCCCACCATTGAGCAGGACTATGTCCTGGAGACCTCGTGCTTTGCATTAGTTTCATTTTTGGCAGCCGAATAAAGCCGTGCCAATCCCAGAGAGCTGAGTGGTATTACCCAGGGAATTTAGCGCAGTGGAACAAAGCACAGCCCTTTCAACCTTTAGCTGCCAGGGTTTTTTTTTTTTTGTCTGTGTTTTTTCTAAACTCTGCCCAGGCGGCGCGTGGAAGGCAAACAACTTGTGGGTGGTGCTGATGGAGCAAAATTTGAGGGAGAACAAGATTTGCTTTTGTTACCAGAATTTTGCTGAATATTGGCTTTACTGTAGCACCCGGCTTGCCCTCGGCGGCCAAGGAGAGCCCTGCCCCAGCCCCGCGGGCACCTCTGCCCTCCCCGCGCTGGGACCTGCAGTTTTAGCACTTCGGCTGGCTTGGGAGCGATTGCTTGTTGAGCATATTCCGTGACATAAATATAGCTAGTATAAATATGTTTATTTTCTCCTTAGCAGCTGGTGGCTTTTCAGCTTCTCACCTGGCGGGGGACGTGAAGGTGTGTTAGTTCTGGAGTCACCTTCCCTTCCCACCCTGGGTGTGAGAAAAAGGTTTGAAAAACTCTATTTTTATCTCTGTAGTGAAGAGCCCTTTTCAAGGTCCTCATCCTGCCGGGCTGTTGTTGTTGGAGTCTCCAACGATGTCTTAAAAACACTCACTTTCAGCAAACTTCCTGCTGAGGGTTCATGAATTTCACTTGGCCAGCAGAGAGTTGCCTCCCCCCCTTCTTCAGCTGATCGGTGGGACCCTTTCCCTGGGGCTTTTTTCTCTTTATTGCTTTAAAATGGCTGTTGTCAGTCAGTGGGAAGCAGGATCCTGCCCCGAGCGGTGCTGGCTGCCGGGGCCGAGTCGTGCTTTGGTTCCCTCCGGTTTGGGGAAGATGAGCTGAATTTTGGAAGGGGGTTTTCCGTGAGTCTGTTCCCCTGCATCCTTCCCCAAAAGACCGGTGGATGAAGAGCGCAGCCGCCGTGCACGGCGCTGCTCCCCATCGTGGCCGCGCTCAGCGTGCCGTGCCGCTGGGACGGCTGCTGCTCGCCGAGGGTCACCGCGGCTCCTGCCCTGCAGTGATGCTTTCTCTGCGGATCCTATTCCATCACTTATTCACTAATTTTCATGCTTCGGGAAGATGTGTTTACATAGGCATTGCTGCAAAAATCATTTTATTTATATATACATGTATACATACATATACATAAACACTTATTGCACTTAACCTAGCAAACTGTTTAAAAAATCACTTCCCCAGAGAAATTCTGCCAATATTTCTTCTGCCTGAGCGTTATTCAGCCACAGACTGCTGAGGCAGAGCCCCAGCCTGGGGGAGGCTGTAGCCACGGCTCTGCCGGCAGCAGGGATGTGTCCCTGTCCCCACCGAGGGCAGCGGTCCCACGCCTCCGGCAGGTGGATTTTTTGACTGAAGCTAAACGTGATGTGGGAAGGATGGAGCAATCCTCGCCAGTGTTAATTAACTCCTGTGCAATTGTCTCCTACAATTAGGGAAAACAACTCACTACGTGGCTTGTTGCTACAGGTTAATTTTCTCCTTTCAAGCTGAGCGTGTTCACTAAACTGCTCTGCGCTGCCCCAGAGCAGCTTCTGTGGGCACCATGTTGCTGTGGAGCTTGACCCGCAGCCTTAATTAGCAGTGAATTTTCTCGTTAGCCTTGTGCTTGCCTTGTCGGATCCCTGCAGTCACCTCCTGCCCTTCACGGGGCTGCGTAGGGTGCAGTGGGACGAACGCTGCTGGGATGGTGGTGGCTTCTTGGCCATCGCGGCTTGGGCAGGGATGGTGCTCCGGCCTCATCCCACCGCATTCCCGCCGGGAGCGGGGCAGCTGCTGTGTGCTCCGTGGAGGATGACAAGGATTTCTCCTGCCAACAAATACCGGCAGTGAGGTGATGGCCCCCGACAGCGTGCTGGACGCCGTCCCCGAGCTGGCATCTTGTGTGGGTTCCTGCTCGAGACAGGAGAAAATGGCTGGTTTGAGGAGGGGGAGGCGCGGGCTGAGCCCCGCACACCTGCACCCGCGCAGGGAAATTAGACTGCCACGCTCTCCAAAGGCCAGGCAGCAGGAACTTGGGATAAAAATGCCTCAGGCAGAAAATGAGCTTTATAGTGTTTGGCCAGCTTCGGATGAGGTGACAGATGCTTAATCAGCTTATTCGCCATAAGTGTCTGTCCCTCGTCTTCCCTCCCCTTCCCGGGATGGGACGCTGCCAGCAGCGCGGGGTGGGGGTGCAGAGCCCTCGCTTCCCAGGGGACGCCTGTCCATCACCACTCAGGGTGTGGGGGGACATTTTAGGCACTAAACTTAATTTCCTGGCGGTACCCTTGGCGAGGGGCTGTCCCCGAGGTGGGGCAGGGGCTGGGGACCGGCTCCGGGGCTGCTCCGCTGCAGCCGGGCTTGGTCCGGAGGTGGGATTCGCAGGGAGAGAATGGAGATTTTGTTGTTTCTTACAGGGCTCGGCTGGGAAGGGGTGTCTGGTTTTAGAGATGCTATCGGCGCCGGGATTGAATGGCTCTGGCAGGGGAGGGCCAGGGGCTGCGGTGCCACACGCACAAAGAGCCGTTCTTCTTTGTGATCCGATTATTCCTTCCCCCTCCTGTGTTTAAATAAGGACCTTAAAGCGAGGGAGGAAAAGCCGTCAGACAGCGCTTCTGGTGTTCAGCAGCACCCTAATGTATGCATTTATGGGCAGGTGGAAAGTGACACCAAGTGCTTTGAGACCGAGGTGTAATTCCTTGCACATGGCTTCAGCCGCGGCTGGCACCGGCTCGGTGGGGATGATGGTGGCTTTGTTCTGTCTCCAGCTCCTTGGTGGTTATTTCAAATCCTGCTCCGCAGCCCTTTCTGCCTGTCCATGGTAGACCAAGCTGATGCTGCTCCCCAAGGCCGTCCCAGGAGCGGGACATCACCAGACACCACCTCCCAGAACTCACTCAGGTCAACTTTGTGGTTGGCGTGAGGGCCATTGCCTGCTGTCTCAAACAACCATTTATGGTAATTATTATGGTTATATTTGCTATATCTGATAATTTTCTGGTTTGGGGCATTACCTTATCTCCTACGGTGAAGCACCTGCACAAGGCATCTCACGCTGGGGCACTGCAGAGCCACCTTGTCGTTGACCCTCTGCCTTGTGGTGTTCAAAACCCAAGCTTGGTCTTCCTCGGTAAAGCTGTGGGATGAAGGGAGGATCTGGGGCATCTTCCCCCCAACTGAGTCCAGGCTCTGCACTCGCCTGGTGTCAAGGCAGTGCCATCGGCACCCGCCGGAGCTGGCGTGGGGAGGATCCCTCTGGAGTGGTGAGAGGTGAAGGTGCCTCCAAAGCTCTCGCAGAGGGCTGGAGGAGACGTGGCTTGAAGTGGCAGCGTGGGTCGTTGCGCTCAGCTGACGTCCTGGCTGTGTTCAACAGCTCTTACCGTCGTGCGTTGGGCTACTTCTGCGCTGACCCCATGCCGTACTTTTGACTTACCCAAAATGAGAATATTTGCCCTTCCAGGCCAATAGGGCCATTGCCTTTGTGCGTTGTTTGCAGACACGGGTGTACTTAAGGCTTCTGGTTATAAAACCAGCATCTTCTTGCAGCCATTGGGAAGCTTGGGTTGAGTTGCTGAGAGGTGCGGGAGGATTTTTTTGGTCTGTTATTGCGTTGATGAGCATGGAGTTCAGCATGGCTGCTCCGTCCAGCTCCCCATCTTCTCCGCTAACCCCTGCTGATGTTCTTCTCTTTCCTCTAGACGATTATGGAGCAGTTCAATCCCAGCCTCAGGAATTTCATTTCTATGGGGAAGACCTATGAAAAAGCCTTAGCAAGTAAGTGAAAGTGCATTGTGATGTGTGTGTTGCTGAGATGCTGGGGCTGCGAGGCTGGTGAGGGTCTGGCGGGACAGCACGGCCTCGGCAGGGGGGAAAGCCGGAAAATCAGCTTGGGGTGCTCTTTTTCCTTGGGAGAGTGAGGGGAGGAAACGGGGGAGATGGTTCTCGAACCTCAATGCAAAGCTTTGCAAAAACGCAAAGTGTGAAAAGTGTCGGGTGGCAACTGGGTAACAAATACATCTCCAATCAGTTGGTCTTTGAGTGTTACTTTAAAATATTTAGAATTAGGATTTTAAGTTATGTTTAAAGGTGTGTTACTGAAGTGTTCAAACTGCCCACAAGAATGTATTGGAAGAGAAGGAAGAAACCTAAAAATACTGGTTGGGAATAGAGGGTCCTATTGGGAGTCATTAGGGAGATGTAGATGTAAATGCTCAAAAGTAAAATACGAATTGATGAAAACCAAAAATGGACTATTTTGAGTTAAAATGACTCTACATAGTGCCTGGGCCCTCCTCGGCTGGGTTTTGGGGAGGTTTAAGGCAGGTTCTGCTCCACCCCGGGGAGGGAGGGCTCTGCTCGCTGCGGAGCTGCCCTGCACGTCTCTCTCGGCTTCCAATTTTTGAATTGGCTCCATGAAAATGCCCGTAAGGGAAGAGGCTGTCATAATCTTAAACCAGTGGAAAAAAAGTATTTTGGTGTCTCATGTTCTTAAACGATGGTGTTCGAAATCCGCCCTTTGGGAAGGATCTGTGCATTCTTGCATTGTGCCTGGGGCAAATTTTATTTCCCACAAGTCAAACGAGGTTCCCGGGTGTTTCGGTGAAGGATTTTTGAGCTGCAGACCTCGTACAGGCGCTCCCCTGCACGCTGCTTTCTGCCCAGCTCTGGGCACTGTTTTTAACCGGGTTTTAACGGATCAACTGGCCGTAACGTGGGAAGCGTCTGTCCATCCCGGTCCACTGCACGGTGGCTGTGGACTCTGCTCCCTGGGAATGGGGCACTTAAAACACCCTTACAAGCAGCCGCATTCCCCAGCTATCGCTAATGATGCTAACGAAGCGGGGTTTGTGATTTGGGGGCGCTGCTGCAGCCAGGGAGGGAGGAGAGGCAGGGTCTGATGGGGGAGAAGAGGTTGCCCTTGGGACTGTGTCTTTTATTTGTTCTTCTCAATATATTATACTGATAATGCAGATTTTAATTACCCGGGTGGTGGAGTCCGTTTGTAACGCGCTGTTTTATCGCAGCTTAGGTTGGGCGCGCAAACTGCAGCATTTTGTACATAAACCATCACGATCTCTTAATTTCTATTTTTCTCGCATCCCTGCTGTGAATACGCTTTGAAGCCCAAGATCTTCCTGTAATTTTTAAAATTGTCTCTGGTCATCCTCTGCTGTGGATCTCGGAGCTGGTGAGGGCATCTGAAGGAAGTCTCTTAATGAGTAAATCATGCTGGAAGAGGCTTCAGCACATAATTTGACGGTGTTGAGCTAAAGCCGTACAACATGTTCTCATGATTAGAGGAAACCCCCTGCTTATCTGATTAAAGTGGAGTGTGTAGCTGGAATGTCAACAAACAAGACTGAACTGTAATGAAAGTCTGTGATACTCAATTATTCCACAGTGATTTTTCTGAGCGGCGTTAAGCAGGCCGATGGTTACACTGGAATGAAAACCACCTAGGTCCTGCACGTACCCTTTTTTTTCCTTCCTGAATAGCCCTGTAATCTTGCTGCTCGAGCTTTCTTCTTTCTTCACTCGTTTTTCTTCTGTTTGTTGTCTAGTCCCTCCCCGTGGGGTTAAGCCCTTTGAAGTGTTGTCTGTTTTAGTGTCTAGCATCTATTCAGTGCCATAGAAGTTATCGTAGCCTTTAAAGAGAATATAACCTGCATTTTTTGATGCTTTTAGGTATGACATACGCAGCAAAAGGATACTTTGATGCTCTGGTTAAGATGGGAGAGTTGGCCAGTGAAAGCCAAGGATCGAAAGAATTGGGTAAGTCCCCAATTTACTGCTAAATGGAGTCACAGTCCGGAGCAGGCTCCGAGCTCAGGAATGGAACCAGATTTTTGCTGTTGATGGGGATAAGCTTAATGTGGAGCTGATCCTGCCTCGTGTGAATGGTAAAAGTGTTTGCTGTTAATGTAGCTTTAAAAAAAAAAAAGCCTGCTATTCTTAGTGTGCGGATTCCGGGGCACTGTCAGCTGGTGGGGTTTGCAAGGAGGAAGCGTTTGCAGAGAACGGCGGTTTTGTCTTTGCAAAGGAGAGAAAAGCAGCAGGTTCTGCTCCGGGAGCCGAGGCAGCGCTGCCCGCCTTCGTCCTCCGGTGAAGGGGACGAGGGGACGGTGCTGGGGACCAGCAGGTCAGCGGTGCTGGAGCGCGTGTCTCCTGGTGGCAGTCGCCCAGCGCGGGCTGTGTGTGGCGGGGCTGTGGTGGCCCCCGAGCCCTGCGGAGTGAGGGCTGTGCCAGGTTTCAGCGCAGCAAGTGTGATGCTCGGTGCCGCCTTTCCCTTTCCTACATTTATTCCTCTGGTAAGTCGTTCAGGAGCTGCTTTTCCAGTCTGCCCATTGCTCGGATGTGGCTCCTGTGTTCTCCCTCCGAGCTGTTCTCCCCCGCTGCGCTTTTCCCATGCAGAAGGAGTTCAAGGCATCTCCTCTCCCGTCTTCCCCCAGGGATGCTGCAGCTTCTCGTGAGGCTCAGATGGGATTTGGTCTTGTTGCCTTTGCAGTCCCAGGTGAACTCCTCCTCCTCCCCATCCCTCCTGCAGCTCTGGCTCACCAGATCGCTGTGCTAGGAAACGGCAAACTGTCCTCTCGTTAATGCCCTCTCTCTAAGGTCAATTAACAGAGAAGAGGCTGAGCTGAAATGACTCTAGAGGCGGATGAAGCAAGTGGTGGGCAGCCCCTCGGAGGGGCCAGGCTTCGGTTTCGCCGCATTGTGTTCGGTGTCAGGCACTGCGCACCCCGGCTGCTGCGGCTCAGCCGTGCACAGCTCGCTGGCTGCCTCTGAATTTTCATGGGGAAGCAGCAAGTGTCTATGGAAACCGATTTTTATCACTAGGATTAAAGCTGCCTATGGCAATCTGTTTCTGTTTAATAAATAAAACAAAAGAGCCTTGTGCGTGATGGATGCGGCGGCTGAGATTGCAAGGGCTGCGCAGACCTCGCTGTCCAAGGGCCGCCTCTTCTGCCCCTCTGGGGGCGAAAGACGGGGCAGCTCCGTCCTGGCAGTGAAAGCCTGGGAAAGCCTTATCAGAGGCGGCTCAGCCGTGCGAGGGCAGGAGCTCGAGGACCACAAACCTGCCTGCCCTCCCCAGCAGCTCCAGCCTTTGCTCGCACTTACAAACTGGCTTTGGTGTCTTCTGCTGGTCCTGCTTCCTCAAAGGACGTTGGTTTGCCAGCAGGCATCCTGAGTGGCCCCCCGCAGCCTCCCGGCGTGCACTCGGTGTGTGGCTCCAGTATTTCAGGGTTGGTTTAACATGTTTCCAAATTTCTGCACCTTCCCTGCTCTGTGCGAGCGGGTTTGAAGGAGGATCCCGGCAGCTCCTGCGCAGCCAGACCCGGCTGCTCCCCGCTCCTCTTGCTTTGTTGATCTTGCTGATATTTGTTGTGGCAGCTGCTCCCTGCAGAAGAAAGTTAAGATTTCTGGCTGCAGTTTACTGGAGCTGATAAGAGCCGGGGACACAACCCGCTCCCAGCGGGGTGTGTAAACAGGGGCTGAAAAATGTTTTAGATGGGGGCTGTGCTCGCCAAAGGTACGGCTTTTCCTGGGAACACCTTTAATTTATCAGTCCCTGTGCTGTGATTGCTGATAGTGCCGGAAAGGAGCACTGGGTCTGGGTTATTTCATTCCTTACTGGAGGCAGCAGCAAACGGGGGTGTCCCGAACTGCCACTGGCGTTGACGCTGTGCCCCCGCCGCTCCGTCCCTGTGCCACTGGTCTCTGGGAGCCATGGGACAGGGAAAGCCGCTCCCAGAGCTCAGGCAGGATCCGGGATGCTCTGGCTGGCACCGCAGCTCACATCTGTTTCCAGCCTCCACAGAAAAGAATCTGAGATATTTTTTTTTTCCTTTCCTTAACCCATTATTTTCTAAACATGGATACTTTTCTGATGCCATTTCTGGGATGGGAAGTGTCAAAAGAACATAAAAGTACTGCAGATGCCGTGTGTAAGAGGTGATGAAGGTGGCCACGTCTGTCCCTAGCTGTCCTGCCTGCCCTGCAGTGATGCTGCCCGTGCCTGGGTGGCTCTGGGGGCTCAGGACCCCCTGGGTGACAGGCGCCAGGGGTCTGGGAGGGTTCCCAGCACCCCGGGAGACGGGTGAACACTCGGAGGCTGCCCTGTGCCAGGAGAGCTGTTTGGCTCTTGCCATCGGTGCTCAAAACCAGCCGTGTTCTCGTGTCACCACCTCTCCTGTAGTACCTGTAACTCCAAGGAGTTGCTCTTTGATTAAGGTGGGCACTGGAAAACTGCCCATCTGCAGCCGTGCCGGCTGGCCGGCACAGTGACCCGAGGTGGCCTGTCCAGCTCGGTACTGGCTTTTTTAAAACCACATCCTGTGACGGTAGTGATGCTGCCCGTTTGTCTTGCTGGAAGGAGTCAGCAGCCTGACAATGCCACCTCCGAGCCTGGGGCTCTGCTCACCAGCTGCTCAGCACCTCACACTTTTTTTGTAAATTCTCCATCAGATTTTAGCAACCGTGTGTAGACGGGGTAATCCCAGGTGGTCAGGGAAAACCTAGGGATAATAAGATGCTTGAGCAGTAATTGGCTCTGTGGCTGGAGTTTTTGGGTGCAGGCATCTGGCTGGGGTGTCCCTCTGTCTGAACCCCGTTCCCAGGAGCTGGATCGATGGGGGGGTGGCAGGAAAGCTGCTCCTGTCCCCACTCTGCGCTGCTGCCCCGTCTCTGGTCCTTGGAGGATTAGCCCCATCCCCACAGTTCCTCTGAGAGGGGCTCCGTGTGCTGTTCCTCACATCTCCAGTGGTTGCTGCGGGTGCTTTTGGGAAGCTGAGAAGCTGGCGTGAAGAGCACGAATGCTGCGTGTCTGATCAGTGATGGTTTGCTCTGGGCTGGGTCTGGGAACACTTCGTAGACCCTTCCGAGGAGCTCTGGTCTCACACGCACGAGTGCTTGGGTGACTTTGGCCCTTGGCTGGTGCCTGCTTAGGTCCCTTGGATGCTACTCAAGATGTTGTTTCTTTTGTCCTCCTTTAAATCTAGACCATGTCAAAGTCGTGGGAAGGGGTTTTTTCTTCCCAAGAGATGTACTTGCCTGGTGAGCAGAGCCGAGGGAGTTTCCAGCAGGCTGGGAGCGTGTGGGATGCTGGGGCTGAGCAGCACCAGCAGGAGTGCTCCCCTGTTCCGGCGCTGGAGCTGGATTTTGGTCTGGGGTTGGTTTTTCTGGAAGGTCCTCTTGAATTAGTGAATGCTGCTCTGACTGAAGCAGGGTGCTGTGGAAGGGCGAGACATGCAGTGATTAGTCTTCCATTGTTGAGCTGAAATGAGCCTCTAGTAGATAATGGCTTTCTTCTGATACACAATTTGCATGATAAAATCGGGGCTGGTGGCACCTTAATGGTCCAGCCCTCTGCTGTGGAGCCCTTTGGCGTCAGTGGAGGATGCTGGGCTTCAAGAGTTTTAAACAAACTCCAAACAGCTTTGAAAATGGAGGGATGCCGGGTAGAGCCATCTCCACTGGGCGTGTTGGAGCTGGGCACAGAGCCCGGTCCTGCCCGTGATGCTGCCGTAGGATCAGGGTGCCACCAGCCTGGGCCCCGGTGGGATGGCCGACGTGGCAGCTCCTGGTACGGAGCAGACCGGGCTGGCGGGATGCCCCCGGCTGCCCGGGCGAGTTCAGACTCTTGTCTTCGCTGCAGCTTCTGGGTCTGGCCCGGCTGTCGTTGGCGGCGTGGTTCGGAGGCTTTGTGCTGCGCTGAATCCCCGGGGGGGAGAGGGATTAATCTCTTAATTGGATTTGCAGTTGTTTTGGGTAGATGCTTCCTGCAGCAGTGGAGATGCAGATATAGATCCTGCGAATGTCAAAGGTCGTCACAGCGTTCCGAGTGTGATCCGGGGCTGATGGTGGCCGCGCTGCCTGATGTCCACTGGGGACCTGCCAGAGCGGTGCCCAGAAACACCGAACCTGAAGGCCAGGAAGTGTTTGCCTGTGGCAGGTAACTTGGTGTCCCCGCAGTGAGGTCCCTCTGCCCCTGGAGACCAGCTCCTGGGTGGGAGAGCAGCGATAATCTTGTTGCTTGATCCTTTTAAAAATGGACTTAACGATGTGCTTAATGCCTTGTGGGTAAGAACTTTGCACTGGTGGGAGAACGGATGCTCTGGACCTGCATTTCCACCTGCAATTCTGTTGGAAGGCCTAATTTGCCAGAGAAATTGTTCCAGAAATTCAGGACTCTGCCTCCAGATGTGTAGTTCCCTCAGGGAAGGACCCTATTAGGAATGGGCTTGCTAAAGGTGCAAAAACAGGAGAAAGACCTCCTAAAATCTGCTGCCCGCCTCAGAAAGGGGCTCTTCTGCTGCCCGCCTTGCCTTTTCGCTGCCTTCGCATCTCCTGATGACGAGCAGACTGCCGTAGCAGTAGGCTGCTTCTCACCAACCTGTGTTTGGGTAAGTAACGGTGGAGGGTTGTTAAACGAGCATCTGCGCAGAGCATGTTGCCTGGCTGGAGTTTCTAACGCTTGGCAGCTGTCTGTAACGTTTGGGTTCCACCTTCGGTGGTGACACCAGGGATGCCTACCTGCTGCGTGCTGGGCAGCGAGCCCGGGACCAGCTCCTGCAGGGATGCTCCAGCCTTTCGGGAGGGACGGAGGGGCCACGTCTGTGGTTTCTGCTGTCCGTTGGTGACGCTGTGAGCTCGGCAGATGGTGGGATGGGGCACAGCTTGTTGTGTGGCCAGCCCCGGGTCCTGGGGGGGTTTGCTGTCCCTCCCGGCACTGCTGGCGTGCAGGACGGATCCGTTCCTGGGGGTCTGAGCGGGGCAGCTGCAGGCTGGTGCAGCCGTGTTCTCCTGTGCTAATTAATCCTCTGCCACCAACATAGCTGCTGCCAGAGCAGTTGGGCGTTAGGGAGTCACTGGTCTCTGTCACGATACATCACGATAGAGATGTCCGCGTCAGGGGTGGCTGTGGGGAAGCGCAGGGCATCGCAGGTCGCCCAGGTCTCCCTGTCTACGGCAAAGGTGTCAGTGGCAGCTGCTCAGCCTGAGGGAGCCCATTACTGAAGGTGTGTCCTTGAACGTGCCTTGGGAAGCTCTTGCTTTTTCCTTTTACCTTGTCGCTCAATAAATAAATAAAAAAATGTCTTAAGCTTTGCCAGGCTGGGTTGAAGCAGAGGCTGCAAACGGAGCTGATCATTATAATGCTGATGAGTCGCTAATAGAACATCAACAAATTGGGTACCATCCGTCGGGGCTGTGATAAGTGAAACCTTTTTGAAGAGGGAATGGATGAGTCAGCGTGGAGAAGCTGATTGTTTCCCCGCACTCGTACCCTTCCTTGGCACATGCACCGATCTTTTCCCCGGGTTCCTGCTGCCGAATGTCAGGGCTGATGGAGTCAGAGCCACCTTGTCGGGATGAGGTGTTGGGCTGTGAAGTGCTGCTCTCCGTGGCCTGAGGGCTTTTCGGTGGCATGTGCTGTGCCTGCGAACTTGGCTCCAGATACATTAAGATAAGGGGGGGG
>VYZM01020992.1:293094-315876 GCA_013398915.1 Dromas ardeola
CGGGGCTGGCGCCTTCTTGGGAGCTGAGCAGCTTCGGCCCCTTCTGAGCAGCAGTGTCTCCACGAGCCGCGGCTCTGGAATTCCTGCTGAGCCAGAAAAGCCCTGTTAGGCAACGAGGCGCAGCGTGGGGGAACTCGGGGATCAAACCTGCTTTGTTATCCCCCACCTGCCAAAGCTGCTGACAGGGACAACAGAGCCGAACTGCTGCCAGAGCCACCCTGCTCCTGCCAAACCCCCCCGGGCTGGTGCCGTGCAGGGATCCCCATCCCACACCCGGCGTCGGAGGAGGAGAAAATCCATCCCCGTGATCAGCGTTACAGAGCTGGGAGGGGAGCGCTGGTTTGATGTGGCGGGGATGGGGTAGTCCTGTTAGCACGGCCGCGTGGGGCAGGGAAACAGGATCAGGCTTTCATTCTCTTAATCTTTCAGCAGTAAGTATTTAGGAAGCGCTTATCTCTGAAAAAGCCTTATGATGGCTTTTGAGCTTAAAGAGCTATGAGACTGCTCAACTGCTCGCTGCTTTTTCTTTTTCTTTTTTTTCTTCCCCCTCTAGATCAATCAAAACGCAAAGTTAAATGGCTGAATTCAGGCAAGAGGGCACTTTTCCCTCTGTTCTCTGCTGGCTGTGATGCTGGTATTTCCTTTCAACAGAAAAAGAGGGTATTTTAGGCCACCCTTGATGATGTTCTTGCAGCCTGGGCATCGGGGAGCTGGGGGATTGCTCCAAGGGTGGGCCCAGCCTGGAGCTATGAGGGCCTGAGAAGGGAGCCTGGTCTGGGGCTTCATGAAGCCAGAGCATCTGTGGGGCTGCTGGTGTCTCACGGTGGGGCTTTGCTCCACAAAAACCTTTCTCAACTTGCTTAAAACAGAGAACTGCGCTGTGTGCGGTTCGGATTGTTTAGCTGGCCCAGGGCCACCCCTGCGGCTTGTAAAACCCCCAGCAGACAAGGAGGAGGAGGCTGAAGGCATCTCCTGATGCTTGTGGGAAGCTGCAGACTTCATCAGGCTGGTGCCCGGGGACCACAGACCGATCAGACGGCAAGTGGATGGAGCTCTTCTAATGGGCTGTTGCAAATTACTTGTCTCGTAATAGGAGAAGCTGCTGTTGATGGAAACGTCCTGGTGGCTACATCAGTCATCTCCTTCAATAAAGCAGTCGCGTCCTGCTCTTCTTTTAAAGACTCATCCACTTAAGCTACTGTACCAGTCAGCAGCCGGGAGTCTGGTGCTCTGTCATCATCCTTCTCCTTATTTAATGCTGTGGGAAGCAGAATTGCTCCTTTCTGCCTTTTCACCTCTTGTTTGAGTGACCACATCTTGCCATTGCCTGCAAGTGAGGTGGGCGGGAGAGGCAGTGCTGTCCTCCGGGGAGCTCCAGGATGTGGTCGCTCTACCATCTCGCTCTGCCAAGGTGAGAGGAGGTTTGGGGCAGTTCAAGCTCTGGTTTGTCAGGTGGCAGAGGATGACCCTCACCTGGGCCAGGGTTCTGGCGTGGCTCGGGCTCCATGCTCTGCGAGGTTGATCAGACAGCCCAGCAAAACAGCCCAAACGTCTCACCAGTGACTCCTCAATTCAGAATTTCCCCCTTTATGAAGCAGAAATAAATGCTGATATTCAGCAGGCATTGTGCATGACGGATTATCTTCTGGCCGGTGAGCAGGAGCTTTGGGAGGTCTGCGCGGGGTGAGGCAGCGGAGCGACGCTCCTGGGCACTCGCAGGAGGCTTCTGCTGAGCTTCATCAGCCTCCCGTTGCATGGAGAGAGCTGGTCCAGGGCTGTCTGCAAGTCCCACCTCACCTGGCCACTGTCTCTTGTGCTTGTTTTGTGGAGTTTAATAGGTGAGGATGCAGGATTAAAATGGTTGAGGATTTGAAACACCTCGTGGTTTGCAGTAAAGACGACTCACGTAGCTTAAAAGCAGCTCAAAGTGCAATTAGGCTCCAGGAGTGATTTTCCATCTCCAGAGCTTTGTCTGTCATGGTCAAGAGAGATGCTGTGGTTGTGGGCTGTGACTGCTGAATGTCGCAATAAAGCCAGGCTTTTTATTCCTTATGAATCAGTCCAGAGCTTTTGTTATACATGAGGAATGAAAGCTGAGACACGAAACTGCCTCGGATGTCTCATCTTAGTTACGGAGTTACTGAGATTTTTTTTGACCTGTGTTGAAAACGGGGAGAATAAACCAATTCCATTCACTTCAAGTCTCTCACGAAGAAAAATGAAACAATATTAAGATTAAACAATCGCCAAGGAAGCTAAACTGCTGTAATTTCATTAAACGCTGGTTATGATCAAGCCATGAAATCAAGGTCATGATGGCTTTAGGACCTTGATTGAATCAGCAGCTCAGCAATGGAGTTAAGTTGGTTCAAGCTATTTATCAAATCATATTAACGCTACGAGCAATTGGGTTTCTCCATCGGGCTGAGGCCAAGCTGAGTGTAATTCACGCTAAACAGCGAAGCCGCAGCCGGCTGCGTGCGGTGAAAGGCTGGGCCTGACCCGGGCAAAAGGGCTTTTGGTGCGGCGGTGCCGGCGACTCCTGCCCGGATGGATCTCCTGCTTGTCCACACCTATGGGAATATTTTAAGCATTAAATACCACTGTGCCAAATAACCTGGGGGGGTGGGGAGGGTGGGTTTATAAACTTTTGTAATTGAAACCTCATTTTGGTATTCCCATCAGGAGAAATAATTTTAGGTGTAGGTCGAGAAGCTCTAACTGATAAGGAGTTTGCACAAACCAGGTTACAAGGGCTTATGTGAAAGTCAAATCGGGAAGAATTATGTAAAAGCTCGGTGGCTGCAGGTGACTCTCTCCAGGTTTGCTCGTGCTTTCAGCCGGGTCAGGCTGGGTGCCCAGACCCAGCAGACACTGTCAGCGGGTGCGGGAGGGGAATCGCCAGTGGAACGCTTGGTGGGAGCTGCATCAGGTGTGGGGCTGAGCTGCTCCGGGGGCAGAGGCTGAGCATCCTTCTTGCCATGGCCAGGTCGGGACCGAGAGGGGTCCCCGCTCAGGACGTACCAATCTGAGCGTTCCTGTAGCTCGGTGGCATTACCTGCTCGTGTCTCGGGACCTTATTGGAGAGTTCAGCCCTTCTGGTATTTTTTTGCCTCTCTTTATTCTGTAGTCAGCTGTGAACTCATGTGCTGGTGACTTTGGCCACTCTTACTGTGGCCCCGAGCATCCGGGGAGGCTTTGGGTGCTGGTGGGGTCTCAGCTCACCTCGCTCTGGCAGGGCACCAGCCTTTCTTCTCTCCAGGCATGGTGCTGCAAGACCCATATGCTGACGAGGCTTTTTCAGACTTCGTGGTCTGTGAGTGCTTACGAAAGAGGCAGCACCGAGAGGAGGGGAGTCTCCATCTCCTGCTCCCAGCTGCCGTGGCCAGGGTGGGTTTGCTCAGCTGCCGTGGCTGGCAGTGTCCCCTCCACCCCGGGTGAGCTACAGGCTCCAGCACCAACGCGGCTTCCTCAAACCGGCTCTACAAATCTATAAGCAGCTGCCGCAAATATGCAAAATTAAATCATCTTTTCCTCTGGGCTGAGATGCCTCAAATGACTCTTCTGGAAAACTGGTCTCTCTTTCCCCGTGCCTGCACAGGTCGGGGCCACATCTGATGTGCATTTTGGTACCAAACCCTGTGCACCGAGCCGCTGATCCGGGGCGTCCCTGTGTCGAGGGAACGTTTTAAGCAGCTGATGATGAAGCCCCCGCACAGCCGGCTGGAGAAGGCGCTTGCCTGCTGTTTTGCGCTCTGCAAACTTTATGTAACATCACGTGTGTGTGTGGCTGGCGCTTCACGGGAGCAGGGGAAGGCTGAGGCTGATGCCCCGGTGAACAGCTGTGTGAGACAGGCAACGTAAGGAGGGGAGACAGCCCTTCCCCGGGGGGCAGAGGGAGGCTGGCGTCCTCGGAGCAGAGCAGCTGTCGGGGCTGTGCTCCCTCGGATCCGCTCTGCGTAGTGTTTCACCTTGGATAACCATCAGCGCCATGGCGTCCACAGCGTCCCGAGGAGGGCCCTGGCCGCAGGGGGATGGAGCCGGAGCGGTGCGGGCTGGCGGGCAACGCGGCGGGTGCCGGCACGGACAGACCTTCCCGGGCTGGGGGTGTTGGTGCTTGTGCAGGGCCGGGGAGTTTGTCTCCTCCCCGGGGAGAGACCCGCTTGTGCAGAGCGGCGGGGTGCCCGCGTGCCAGAGGCACAGAACCCATCCGACAGTGGACGGCTGCGGCGACACCGGGTCCCGTGGCTTTGCGGGGGGCTTTGTCCTTGCAAAAGGCAGATCAGCGTCTTGGCTCCCTTGGTGACCCGTGTATAAGCATTCTCCGCTGCGGGAGAGGATTTGCTTTGTTGGTTTATTTGCCTTATTACAAGAGAGGTTAGGTCACCCCCAGGCTCATCTCCGAGCCCTGGTCTCCTTCCCGGCCATGCTGGGCTGGGAAGCACCGCTGATATCCCAGGGCTCGAACGCGGCATCGTTCTGTCTGGCTAAACAAACCGCCAGCCTCCTCTCCCTCTACAGCTGTAACTTGGGCAATGATGGAGGCTGGACGTGGCCCGAGGGGACAGTGTCTCCCCTGAGGCTGCTCCAGGGTCCACCAGCTTCCACGCAAGAAGCAAATTCTGGGAATGGGAAAAAGCCGTCTCCTTCCCCAGGAGCCGCCGGGGCTGTGGATCCCCAGGCTCTTGCTTTCCTCACTTTGGCTGTGGTAGGGTTTCAGCTGTTTTTCCTTGAGACTAATCAATAGCTTAGATGCTCTTCCTCTCTTAATCAGCCTAACTTCTTTCTTATTTTATCCCATTACTTTCTAATTATTCTCCCTTGTGGTTCCCTAAATAAATCCTCCCTTCTCTTGGTGTTTACTCCCTCCGGGTATTTCAGCCGGCCGCATCAGTCCACACTCAGAGTCCTCTCCCTTCCCCTGCTCTGTGCCGCTGGTCCCGTCCTGTCCCTCCCTGGGACGAGAGCCCGGTGTTTGGAGCCGAGCATCTCTCCCGATGCTGGCTAGGAGCGCACCCACCGCCGGCTCCCCTGCGGCGTCGCTGGCTTTCTGCTCTCTGAGCTCATGGCTGTGCCCACCGCGGTGAGCTGGTGGCCCCTGAAAGGTGGCCTCGCTGCCTGCACTTGGTTCCTTCTTGTCCCTGTGGCTGGTCCCGCGCTCAGCCTGCGTTTCTGGCAGTGGCAGACGCATCTGATCGCCCATAAAGATCCGTAATGATGATTTCTGCAGCCGTGCTCAGTTTGGTGGTGATTTGCGTTGCCCTTGGCTCGTACTCCTGAGTGGCTTGCACGTTCTTGGCTTGGATAGAATGGCTTGAACTCACTTTTTTCCAGGAGGGATGGGTGGTTATGAAAGGCTTGACTGAAGTTCAGTAATCATGTTGCTGTTTCACCTGCGCTAACTACAGTGATGGCAGCGTGCGCTTGAAAAGAACTCAGGTCTTGACATTTCTCAGATGCTTTTCCATCCTCGCACACCTCTGGCTGTCGGCTTTGGAGCAGCGCTGGGAAGATGTTCGTCTGAGTGGCAGGGCCTTTGTGAGCCCCGGCTTTTCTGTGCTGGGGATGGCGGCGGCTCTTTGAGCTGAGGACTTTGCAGCATCTTGTTTCCTGTTTCATGAGTGTTTTTGTTCCTAGTTTACCGTCTGACCCGGTGGAGTAACTTGCTCTGGCTTCTGAGTGGAGATTGCCCAGCTTTGCTCCAGCATCGCTCGTCCCTCTGGGCATCGGGCAGCCTGGAGGGGTTGGGCCAGTGGGTCCCCGGCTGGGCCACCACCACGGTGCCACTGGGGCTCCCCAGGCCCAGGCAGGAGCCCCGGCTCCGCCGGCTCCCACCCCGAGCCCCGGCAGCGTCTTAAACCAAACCCTTTCCCGGCCGCGTGCTGACATTGCTAATTAGGTCAGCGGCTCCCGGTGAATTGGAAGTGAATGTGTTTGGGAGGCGGGGGGGGCGGACGGGGGAGTTATTTGAGGCCTCTCCAACCTAGAAACCCAGAAAAGGTTTCTGGAGCTGTTGGGCAGCTCCGGTGCATGCTCTGGTGCTCAGCACGGCCGTGACACCGCAAGCGCGGCCGTGGCCGGCTCCCTGCCCCGCAGGCGCCCAGGTCACAAACCGGGGGGTTTTTCCTCATTTAAGGAAAAACGCTGATGGGACCCGGTGCTTCTCCTTGACCCTCAGCAGCGACATCTTACATCATGCTTTGTGTCTTGCTGCTTTTTTTTTTTTTCCCTGTGCATCCGGCATATTTAGTGAGGCTTTTATTTAAATTGTCTTTCTATGCGTTGTTTGAAAGCCCATTGTCATCGTGAGCAAATCCAAAAGGAAAACTGTCTGGTGAACAAGAAGTGTCGCTCGCCATTTTGTAATGTAATAGCGTGTAAAAATCAAAGCTCTGAATAAATCAATGGCACATCAGGCATATTTACATAAAGTATATAAAGCGCTGAGAATACTAAATTTAGAGCATAGGCTCTCTGCTTGCAAGTCGACATGTTCTAACTGGCTGCAGCCATTAAGACAAGCCTTTCTTGAGTGAAATAATTAAAAGTGTACTTGCAAAACAAGATTGAAATCAGGGATGTAAATAAGACTTTAAGTTGCACATTTAAATCGTGATTAAAACTAAAAGTCTAACCTCGCTAAGATAAGGACAGCTTTCCCCAGCGCTGGGGTGCGGGGGGCGTTTGGGAGCAGAGGGGGGTACCCGGGGCAGGGCTGTGTCTGCGCCGCGGCGGGATGCTCCTTGTGCGACTGAACTAAATGAGCCGGCGCTGGACTCGTTTCACGCCTCACCTGCTCCTTCTTGATGTCCCAGTTAAGAAATTAAGCTGGATGAGTTTAGGGTGTCGGAGGCTGCCCTCGCTCCCGCGCTCCTGCTATTTCGGGTGCTGCCATGGTTGTGCTTCCTTCCAGAAATGGGGCTCTGCAGGAGCGGGGAGCATCGTCCCGCCGCTTCCCTCGGGACAGAAGGGAAGGAAACTTTTTCGGGAGCTGCCTGTGGTGCAGGGGTGTGGGGACAGCGGGGCTCAGTCTGTCCCGGGCATAGCAGGGATGCGATGGAGGGGTCGGGGCACCGCACTGTGGTGGAGCCGGGGGCTCTGGGCTGTGTTGGAGCATCCTTCCCTCCCACCTCCCCATCGCCGCTGCCAGGCTGACGCCTCTGGGCTCTGTCCCTGTGCTGTTGCCGGGGCTAATAATACCCCGGAGGAGGCGGCGTGCTGCCGGCAGCGCCTCTGTCCCGAGCCCACTCCGGGGAGCCGTGCTTTCCCCGAGCGCGTCCTCCCACGGCCGCCTGCTCCTGCCCGCTGTCCCCATAGGCATGTGCCCGGTGCCGCTGACGCCTCTGCCCGGTGCCTGCCGCCAGCACAGCCCGGCTGCCTGACGGCTGTCCCGGTGCCCTCCCATATATCCCCGCCAGCCCCAGTCGGGCTTAGCATTCCCCACAGCTTCACTTGGGGGTGATGGAAATACCTCCATTATTTCTGCATCCGCACCCAACGGCATCAACTCAGTTACCTTCGTTTATTTCTGTTTCTTAAACAGGTGCGTTTGCACTGGATTTTCTCATTTTTGGGGAAAAAAATTCTCCTTGAAACAGGGTTGTTGGTTGTAAACTGGTTTTTTACCCTTTTCTCGCCAACCCCCTTCCCCCAACCTGCGTTGGTGCCTGTGGGGAGACCCAAAACGTGCTGGTTCCAGCAGGAAGGAGCTCTGCGCGGGGCTTGCTCGCGAGGGAGGGCGCTCTGAGTGGGGTGGGGGCGCAGCAGGAGCTCCAGCTCTGAAATAAGCCCCCTTTGAAGTCTGGGATGCCATTTAATCTCACTGCTTTGTTGAGGTTTGTTCCATTTTATGTGTCTGCTAATAAATATTGTAGCATGCTAAAAATAACCGTTAAACATGAGGAAAGAAGTAAAGCTGCTTTGGGCCCAGAATTTCCAGTTTAATTGCCTTCTCAGGAAAGCTCAGACTTTCTGAAACTGGTTTAGCAGTGCCTGGTCCCCGTGGCTGCTTGTGGCTTTTCAGTGTGGTGCTGCTGTCCCAGGGAAGGGCCGGTGGCGACGAGGCGTTGCAGGGCAGGACAGCGATGGGTGGGAGAGATGCCCCTCTTGGAGGCTTGGTGGCCGCTCTCCCAGTGCCACATCAAGGGTGGAAGCTCCTTGCGGAGGAGCTGGGGACGTCCCGAGGGCATTGAGGGCGGAGAAGGTGGCTGGTTTCGGGGAGGTGGGGACATCTCATGCCCTTTGAGCTCAGGGATGCTGATGGTGTGGCCCAGCAGCAGCCCTGTGGCCCCTGGTGTTGCTCTGAAGCCCTCCCATGTGCCACGTTGGCATCACAGGGGTCAGCCTGAGCGGCCGGATTACCCCACTCAGCCCCGGGTGCTGCTTCCATGCCCCGTATGGTGCTGGCAAAGCCCCGCATGGCCCAGCCGTGCCGGCAGAAGTCCCGCAGGTAGAGCAGGAGCTTGTGCCAGCGGAGGAGCCTCCTGCTGCTGCCTTTGCGGTGTCTCTGCCCGGCGCTGGCAGGGGCCCCGGCGTCTGTGGAGCCCCGGGGTTGCGGCATCGAGGAACAGCCACCCCAGCAGTCCCCTCGCTGCTTGCGGCCGGGCAGGGAGTGCTGGGCCAGCGTGCAGCACTGCCTTGGGGCCATCCCCGTGTCCCCCGCACCACTTACCGTGCGGCTGACCGGCAAATGCAAACTGAAAGCGCTGCTGGTAGTTTCAGCGTTGGTGATGGTTCATGTGCGGCTCTCGGCAGCACGGCCCTGCCCATCCTTGCAGGCAGCGGTGATTCGGCAGAGGAGGTGCCGGAGGTGTTCAGCCTGGGCGGTTTGTGCGCTGCGGTGGCTGGCCGGGGCAGGCATGGGGCTGCGGGGGCTGTTGCCAGCCCTGGGCGCTCGGGGCGAGAGCCTCGGCACGGCTGCGGTGCCCGTTTGGTGAGAGGGCGGCTGCTCGCGGTACAGCTCGTCCCGCCGCCCGCGCGGCTGCCAGCCCACGCGTGAGTCAGCGCCTCTGCGTGGGGGGGCTCCGATGAGTAAGGGCGGGTTGGAGGGGCTGTGCAGGCACACGTGGGCCTGTCCTCTGCTGGGGGGGCTCACTGCGGGCCCCCCGCCAGCCCCATGGCTGCACTGCTGGCCCCTCTCTGGAGGATGCTGTGGCATCCCCTGCCCCGCGCTCGGTGGGCAAAGCGGTGAAGGCAGCCACCTCTCTGCTCCTCTTCCCCTTCTAGTACATCGAAGCCATCAGCAACAAGCAAGGTGAGCTGGAAAACTATGTCTCCGACGGCTACAAGACGGCTCTTACGGAAGAGAGGAGACGGTTCTGCTTCCTGGTAGAGAAACAGTGCGCGGTAGCGAAGAGCGCGATCACCTACCATGCCAAGGTGAGTCGGTCCCACCGGAGACGCCAGTCTGCGGGTCCCCAGCACCGGGTGGCTGCTCTTGTCATAAGCCATTGCCTATGGAGCAGGCTGAGATCCTGAAAGCCGCCGCTGGTGCAGGCCCTGCGGCTCGGGGGCAGAAGGAGGGGACTATACCAGTGGAGGACCCATGGACGAGGTACCTCGGGAATGTTCCCGGGCTGGGAGAAGCAGGGCTGTGCCCCCTGAGGAAGCGGGCACATCTCCCACGGGTGCCGCTCTGCGTTTCAAAGCAGCTTCTGGCTGCAGGAGGTGGATGGGACCGACTGCGGTTTGCTGGAGTGCCGGTGTGGCGGGGCTGAGGGCAGAGCCTGGCGGCGCATCCCATGCTCTGGCTCACCCAGGCGGTGCCGGCCCCTGCGTGGTGCGACTGCACTGCCGTGGAAGAGCTCGTGGTGGGTGGACGGGGCTGAGTTCATCTCTCCTGCGTGTTGTGGTCACTGCGGTCTGAGGGCTCTGCCCCGGCTGAGGCTCGTCAGGGTCCTGCTGCATCAGCTGGTGATTTGCAAAAGCAGAAGAAATGTAAAGCAGCGACGTTCCCGCTCAGAGTCGGAGCAGTGCTGCCTGCCTGGCAAGGCTCACCCCAACCCTGGCCTTACCCCTGGCCCTTAGCAAAGGTGGGGATTAAACCCGAGATAAACCTGTGCTCCAGACCCCTCTTGCCCTTTCCCGGGCAGCCCACGTCTCCTGGCCCGGGGGCTGCAGCTGCTGCCCACCAGCCTGGGGAGCAGCAGCCCCCTGGGCTGGTCCAGAGTGGAATCCATCCGGATGAGGGCTAGGAACGCCAGTGCTGCTCCCGCAGCCTCCTGCTCCCGTTCTGGTTGTTCCCTACCGCCACCCCCCGTCGCTCACAGCACCCATCTGTCACCGCCGCACTTGGCACCGGGGAGCAGGAGAAGGAGCTTGGATTAGTCAGCGCAGTCCTCGCGCTGCGGGCTGCATCGATGCTTGGCATATGCGAACTCCTGCTGTAGCGCAGGAGGGGAAAAATCCCCCCCAGGGATGGGGGGTCAGCAGGCACGAGAGTGCCGGCACCTGCAGCGTGGCTGCGGCACGGTGGAACCAAAAGCTTCTTGCAGCAGCAGCACACGGAAGGTGATTATTTTGCAAGAGGGACTTTGCAGGTGGCAGGTCCAGAGCACGGTGGGCGTATGTGTGACGTGGGCGCCCAGCCCCTCACCAGCCTGGCAGCCGGCGTGGGCTTTGCCGGCTAAAAATGCCGTCCCGCTGCTGCCTGCAGCTCCCGCAGGATGCTGGCAGCAGCCACGGTCTGGGTGGCGAGGCTGCGCCTGGGCTGGGGCCCATCGTGGGGGAAATGTTCTGGGACTCTGAAATTGGTTTTAGAGAGTCTTTTTTTGACAGTGGGGACCAAGTTGTCTCCAGATGAGACTGGTTGCGAAGCCACGCGGAGGTGTCGGGTCCCCCCCCAGCTCTGCTGCGGGGTGAGCTGATGGGCACGCGAGCCATCGGGCTTATCAGAGCCGCTCCTCTGCTGCTCTTCATGGCACGGGTTTAGGTGGGGGGTCTGCGTGTGCGTGGCTGGGAATGACCTCGGGGTGGTTTAGGACATCTCCTCCCTTGGAGAGTCACACGATGGGATGCTCGCGCTCATGGCAAGGGTGTTTTAGCTGAATAAGGGCAAGTTTAGCTCCATCTTTTTTCCCCCTGCCTTGGCTCGGAGCACAGCTCGGATGGCTGCGGGTCCTGCCCACGGGCAGGGAACAGCAGGGTTTGGGTGATGGGCCCACAGCCCTAAGCATGAGGCTCATCCCCGGGGACCTGGGTGACAGCACGGAGTACAGGCTCTGCCCTGCTGAGCCTTTGGTTGGGTTTTATTTCTGTGCTCGGTCGAGCGGTGGTGTTCCCCGAGGAGCACAGTGCCCTGCCCGGCTTCCTATGGCCCCTCTGCTCTTGGAGCTGCCCCAGGGATGTCTCAGAATAAGCTGGGGAGATGAATTACCTTTTCTTTCTCTCCTTTCCATTTTTCATGACACTCTGCTGGCTCAGCTGCCATCAGAGCCTGGAAGCGGTAAGTCCCTGTGTTTTATCTCGTCCATGCTGTGCCCAGAGGAGTCGATGGATCTTGTTGCCGGGATCCGCACGGTGCTGCCCAGGGAGGGGTGCAGAGCTGTGTGGCTTTTCTTACACCCCTGTGCCCTCACACCTCATTTTTCTTTGTTGCAGGGGAAGGAGATGCTGACGCAGAAGCTGCCGCTGTGGCAGCAGTCCTGCTCGGATCCCAACAAGATCCCGGACCGCGCTATACAGCTGATGCAGCAGATGGCTGCCAGCAGCAATGGCACCATAATGCCCAGCCCTCTGTCTACATCCAAATCCAACCTCATCATCTCTGACCCCATCCCTGGTGCCAAACCTCTCCCTGTCCCCCCGGAGCTGGCACCTTTTGTAGGAGTAAGTATCTCCGTGGTGGAAGTTGTCCTGCCCTTCTGAGCAAAGCTGGAGGGACGAGCCCAGGCCGGTGTCACCGTTGTCCTCAGCAAGTTGCCTTTTGATGGACTGTCATTGATCATAGAATCGCAGAATGGTTTGGGTTGGAAGGGACCTTAAAGATCACCCAGTGCCACCCCCTGCCCTGGGCAGGGACACCTCCCACCAGCCCAGGTTGCTCCAAGCCCCGTCCAACCTGGCCTTGATCCCCTCCAGGGATGGGGCAGCCACAGCTGCTCTGGGCAACCTGGGCCAGGGGCTCACCACCCCCATAGTGAAACATTTCTTCCTGAGATCTCATCTAAATCTCCCCTCTTTCAGTGTAAAACCATTCCCCCTCGTCCCATGGCTCCCCTCCCTGATCCAGAGTCCCTCCCCAGCTTTCCTGGAGCCCCTTTAGGGACTGGAAGGAGCTGGAAGGTCTCCCCGGAGCCTTCTCTTCTCCAGGCTGAACCCCCCCAGCTCTCTCAGCCTGTCCTCCCAGCAGAGGGGCTCCAGCCCTCCCAGCATCCCTGTGGCCTCCTCTGGTCCTGCTCCAGCAGCTCCTCATCCATGTCCTTCTGCTGTTGGTGGCCCCAGAGCTGGAGGCAGCACTGCAGGGGGGTCTCACAGAGCGGAGCAGAGGGGCAGAAATCACTCCCTTGACCTGCACAGGGATGGCCCCATGGCAACCCATGCACACGCCGCTCTGGGATGCGGGAAGGAGCCTGGCATGGGGATGGGCAGCCTGTCGCATCCCATCCCGCCTGGGTTGCTGAGCTCTGGAGGTGCAGGGGCTCCTGGGCCAGGGATTTGGGGAACCCATGAGCTGGGCTCACCTGGCCAGGCTGGTCCCAGTCAGGCTGGTGCCAGAGCTGTGGGGCTGTGACCTATGGGATGAAAGACCCTTCAGAAAAGGGTCTCCCCGCTGATGTTGGGGCATGAGCTGAGCAATAGATCCCAAGAGAGGTTTGTCAGGTACAAGGCAGCTTGGAGCAGTAAAATAGCGTAGAGGTGACCCCACTGCTCCCTCCAGAGCGGGCTGTCTCAGGTGGGGAACTAAACCCAACAGGCTGAAGTTCTGCTCCGCTGTGAACCGCCTTCCCTGGAGCTGCGTCCCGCTGCGGGAGCTGCGCTGGGATGCCCTAGTGAAGATGTTCCCCGTCTTCCCCCCCCTCCTCTCCTCTTTCCGTAGCGCATGTCGGCGCAGGAGGCCATGCCAGTGATGAACGGAGTCTCAGGCCCAGACAGTGACGGGTACAACCACTGGTCTGAGATGAAGCCAGCACAGCCCAAATCTTTATCTCCTCCCCAGCCTCAGAAGCAGCTGAGTGACTCTTACTCCAATACACTCCCAGTTCGCAAAAACGTGCCACCGAAAAACAGCTACGCATCAGGTGAGGCTCCATCCTGCACTCTGGGGGGGCTCCCGGGGTGCCGGAGTGCTAGGGTGCCGGCTGTGCCGGTCACAGCCACAGTGAGCAGGGTCATGAGGGATGCTGGTGGTGGTGGGGCAGTGACCAGCAGCATCCCTCCAGTGTCAAGTGCCACTCATGCCTATGGATCGGGGGTTAGGAAATGAGCGGAGCCAGGTTTTCGGCTGTGTGGGCTTTCAACCCATGGACAGGACTTCCAGGAGGGAAAATCTTGAGGAATCTCACACAGGGAGGCTGCTGCCTTTGCTGCGGCTGGTGCGCGTTGCCAAGAGCAGTGCCCAGATCCTGCCCTTTATTAGGGGGGAAGGTTCAAGTCAAACACTGAACACTTTATTGGCACCTGGGGTACAATAAGCAAGGTCAGGGACCTGCCCGTGCCAGGGTTTGGCCGCAGGGTGAAGGACCTGGGGCACTCCTTGGTCTCTGTCTCCCACCAGCCGAAAACAAGACGCTGCCACGCTCCAGCTCCATGGCCGCAGGGCTCGAGAGGAACGGCAGGACGCGGGTGCAGGCCATTTTCTCTCACGCTGCCGGAGATAACAGCACCCTCCTGAGCTTCAAGGAGGGTGACCTCATCACGCTGCTGGTGCCGGAGGCCAGGGACGGCTGGCACTACGGAGAGAGCGAGAAAACAAAAATGTGAGTGCCGCGGCCATCCCCGTGAACCGCTGCATCCCGCGTGCAGCCTCTCCGGGGTCCTCCATGAATAAATGCGGATTTGGCTTCATCCCTGCCTTTGCCTTTCAGGAGGGGCTGGTTTCCTTTCTCCTACACGCGAGTCCTCGACAGTGATGGCAGCGAGCGGGTCCACGCGAGGTAGGAGCATCGTGCTGGGTGCGGTGCCGGGTGGGTCCCTGCTCCCTTCCGAAAGCAGGTTTGTGGGCTTGGGATGGGAACGCTCCGTTTTCCCCGGACACGATGCCTGTCCTTAGGAATAACGCCCAGCACAGGCGGGTGGTGCCTGGCTCGGGGGGGGGCTTGGCCGTGGGGTGGATGGGCAGCCTGGGAGGGTCTCAGCCCGGGGTGGGCTGGTGCTGATGGCTCTGCTCTGGGTGTGCCCCCCCCCCAGCCTGCAGCAAGGGAAGAGCAGCAGCACCGGCAACCTGCTGGACAAAGACGACATCGCCATCCCTCCGCCCGACTACGGCATGGCCTCCCAGGCCTTCCCGGCGCAAGGCGTCAACACCTTCAAGCAGAGGCCGTACAGCGTGGCCGTGCCCGCCTTCTCCCAGGTGAGCCCACGGGGCAGTGGGGGCTTCTCCCGCTTCAAAGGGGATTTTTTTTATAAGCGGGAGATGCTTGAGCAAAGCCCCCGCGGTGGCCCGGGTGTCTGCGGCATCTCCGTCCCGCCTGCGGTTTTAAAGCAGAAGAATGAAATGTGTTAAAGCACGTTCTCGGTCTCGGCGTGGTGCAGACCGCGTGGCGGGGCAGGAGGGCTGCTCTCCAACCTCTCTTCGTTGTTTGTAGGACTACCTAATGCCCTATGGGTGTGCAATTAAAGACTATTCCAGTGGCCTCTGCCAACCACCCTCCGCTCACTACAAGCCTTACACTAGGTCGACCGCTGTAAGTCCGAACGCACACAATGTTTCCCTTGGGATTTACGGGCAGTTTCGCTGTTTTTGCCTGGGGACCCGCGTGCCTTGCCCGGGGCCCCGTCTCCTGCTGAGCATCTCTCCTGGGGAGGAGGGATGGGGGATGCAGGGAGGCAGCAGGAGAGGAGAGCAGCGGATGGGGATGACCGGCCAGTTTGGCAGAACGGGCAAGGCACGGGGAGCCAGTGGCACAAAACGGCACCGTAAACCCCCAAGGGACAACACTTGCCAACTCCATGGGAGCCTCCCACCAGAAACAGGCTGTTCACAGGCAGCTGGAAGCGTTTTCTCTGGCACGTGCCGATTCAAGCCAGTGACAGTCCCATGGGGACACCGGGGTGAGCGGGGCTGGGGCAGACCCTCCCCAGGTCTCCCCACTCCGGCGGTTGTCCAAAATGAGCTCGGGGCTTCTCAGATAACGAGCTGGGGAGGATGCATGTGTGGATGAGATCAGCTTAACCCAGGAGACACTGGCGTGGTGGGATGAGCCATGCTGGGTACCCCAGAGCGCTCGGCACGTGCTGGCACGCGGGGAGAGGATGAGGAGGGGGCGCGGTGCCCATGCGGCACCTGGCCCTTTGGCTCCAGAGGGGCGGCAGCTCCAGCCGGCGTCTGGCCCCTCTGCAGGGGACAGGACAAGTGCAGCCCCACTTGCTGTTTGCCAGGTTTTCCCAGCAGGGTTTGCTGCTGGATTTGGGGTTTCATGGTTGAGAGCATTCATGGGACGGTGGGAATGTGAGTCAACGATCCCTGGTGTGTGGCCAGCTCGGACATCAGTGACTCCCAGTCCTTCCTGGAGCGGTCCCATGTTTGTCACGGAGAGCAGAGCTGCTCCGTGGCCATATCCCAGGGAAGGTCCTCGCTGGGGGAGCGACATCCTCAAGGGACATCCTCTGAGCCCAGTCCCTGTCTGGTTCTTGGACCACTGTGGTCCTTCCCCGCTGCAAACGCCGTTCAGTACTGGCTACAGGAGAAAATGGTCCAAAACCCTGTGGGTTTCTGGTGGGAGTTAATGCAGACAAACGCCTCTTTCCCAGCACATTTCACTGGTGTCTCTCAGACCTGTTTGATCCCTTTCTGAGCGTCTCGTATCTCGAAAGTGGCTGGAGCTCTGTGCCACGGTGGGGCTGGGCAGAGCAGACCGGGGCTCTCCCGGCTCTCGCTTTCCCTTGTCTGGCCAGAATAAAGTCCTGCTCCGAAGAGAGTGGTGCAACTTTACTCTCTGCTGTCTGAATCCCATTTAATTCATCTCCATAGCTCCCTTTCCTCTCCAAATGCATTGGCTCTTGGCCTCGGCGTCCCTGGGTCCCGATGCACTTTGGTCTGTTTCTGTGACCCCCAGTGGCACCTGAGCGGGCACAGCCACGTCCCCCACCCTCACTGTGCTTCCTCCCCTCCTCTCCGCAGGGTCTCGACGACTACGGGACGAGGTCCGTCAGCAGGTAAGACTTCGCCTTCCTGGCACGTTACCTGAAAGTGAACTGTTGCTGTTGGCTCTGGGTGAAGCCATGGTGCCGTGTCCCCATGGGGGGTCCCTGCGCAGGCTCCCCGGGGGGCAGGTGGTGGCTGGGATGGGGCCGTGCGGTGGAGGACGCGGTGCGGGGTCTCGTCTGTGAGCTCGGAGGGACCCAGCACCTCCCGGGGAGGGCAGGTCCCGGGGCCAGCCCTTGCGTCCCCGACCTCGCACCTTGCCGAGGCTTGTGCATCTCTGGAGGGAGTTGCATCTCCCCAACCTCCTCTGGGCTCACGCTCAGGTAGCGAGGCCGGGGAGAGTGCGCGCTCTCGGGGTCTTTCCCACCCGGCAGCTCCTCCATCCCTATTCCCTCTGCCCTGGAGCCGCCCCATGTCTCGCTCTTGGGGGTAACCCCCAAACCCAGAGGCACGGGCTGCGAGCGAAGCAGTGCCGGGCAGGGGCCGAGCTGGCCGCCCCGCTCCGTGGCAGGGGTGCGGTGCTGCTGCCGGTCCCCGTGTCGCCGTGCTGGGGTGCTGCTGCCGGTCCCCGTGTCGGGGAGCTGGGCTCCTGGGGGCACGGTGCTGCCCCGCGGCGCGCGCCAGCAGTCCCGTGCACTCTGGCAGTCTCCTGTGCTTTGTTCCGCAGCGGCAGTGGCAGTTTGGTATCAACGGTGTGAGGACACCTTGGCTAGCGGCGGCCCCTTGCTGCTTGGAAGAGCTTTCTGCTTCTTTCCTTCCTTGTTTTTTTTTCTTTCCCCGTCGTTTCTCTTTCTCTACTTCTTTTGGATTTTAAACTCTTGTGATCTTCAAGGAAACCATGGTGCTTCTCCACCCCTCCCTGGTGTTCACAGTGCCCTTGTTTCTGAAGCCTTTTCAGAGCAGAAACTGCCGATCGGTCTGTGCTCGCTTTGAAGCAGCCTGGATGCAGTTTACACTTTAGTGGGACCCAGTTTTTGTACTCCTGTGTGAATGTTAGCGATGCACTATCCCTCCTCGGGGGCTGCACGCCAGCCGCCTCGCACGAGCCTGGGCAAAAACTCCCAGACTGGAACAAATATGCATGGCCTCTGGTGTCCGTACTGTTACCGAGCATCCGGGATGCCCGCGCCCGGGATGCCGTTCCCGTGGGGGGCAGCAGCCCCGCGCCCCCCCCTCAGCCCGATCCACTTCCACCCAACCACCCGCCGCGGTGGCTTTGGGCGAAGCGGATGGTGCAGAGCCCCTGCCCTGGGGAAAGGGCTGCTTCTGGGCTGGGGTCCTGCCGGCCGTGGGGCGCAGCCGGCAGACCCCCTGGAAGGGTTATTCCTGGTTGTTTTATAAATACATATATATATATTTTTTGTAGCAAGGTATTGTTACCTCATGTTAGTGCTGGGGGCTGGCGTGGAGCCATCCGAGGATGCTCTCGCATCCCTAAACCGGGCTTGACGAGGCAGCCACCGTGCTGTGCCGGGGGCTCGGCAGCGCCCGGGGGTCTCCCAGCCCGGGCTGGGTCGGTGCTCGGGGTCCCGCTTCTGCAGCCGAGCCCGGCCATTGCCCTTCCAGTGCCCGTGGCCGTCTCCACCGCAAAGCTGTCCACGCTTTCTTTTTCTGATGTGATTTTTAGAACCTCTTACATTGCCTGTTTACTAGGACATTGCTGGCAATACAGACACACGCCCACGGACAAGTTTCTGTTTTATATACACGCCTATGGGCATATTGTAATGAGACCCTCCTGCATTGATGTCCTAATTTTGCTAAAGATTTTTAACCCAGGATATTTCATGCTGAATGACTGAATGTAGAGGGGGGAAAAAAAAAAAATCCCAGCCTAGCAAAGCCTGTATGGAGATTGTAAAGTGCTGAAAAATCCTTTTTTAAAAGCCAGAGAGAAATGTGCCCTGTACTGAGTTATTGTTTGAATAAAAGTTTTATTTATTGCATTGAGCTGGGCCTCGGTGTCTTTTTCGGCTGCCATGCCTGTGTGCTGCCCATCACCGCCTGCATCGCCCATTGCCATGACTTTTTTTTTTTCTTTTTTTCCATCTCCATCCCCTCTGCATTAGCGTGCCACCAGCCTGCGCTCGGCCCCTGCAGGCTCTAAACAGCTTTGCTGAGCGGGAGCAGTGAAAACTGTTTAAGGGCCGGGTTCCTTCTCCCTGCGCATCCCCAGGGGATGCTGCTGCCGCCGCTTGCTGCATGCCCGGGCTGCGACTGCACTTTCCCGGCTTGGCGGCGGTGGGAAAGCGGCGATGGCCAGGGCGGGGGGAAGGAAACCGCCCCCCTCCCTTCCGTAGCCCCCGCCATGCCCGGCCTCTCCTCTCTGCAGGTGGCTCCCGCCGCCCGGGCTGGCCGTGCCCTTCCTTCCCCTCCTCGCAGGGAGCCGGCAGGCAGCACCAGCAACTCAATAAACACTACTTTTCCTCCTTTTTCTTCTTTTTCCTCCTGCTTCCTCTGCCCGGAGGTGCTGTGTGTGGTGCAGCCGGCGGGCTCTCGCGCCGGGGTGGCCGCCGGCTCGTAGCCCGGTTCCTCTCCTTAACCAACACCTTCTGTTCCCATCAAGGGGTCGGAGCGCGTCCCGGTGTCCTCCAACCTGCCTTCTCTTTCCCTTGCAGCCCCGATGTTGAAGTGGCCAGGTTTTGAGGTGCCCCTGCCCATAGTTAGTAAGTTGACGGGCTCGGGGGGCCGAGCCCTGGGTGTGCTGGCGCTGGGCAGCGGGTGGCAGCCGCGGGGCTGCGCGGGGACGGTGCCACTGCTCTGCTTCATCCCCCTGCACCCAGCTGAGCGCGTCCCCTCCCTCGCTCACCGCTTGTCCCCATCCCGGTGGCGGGAGCTCCGGGTCTGACCGCGCTGCATCCGCACGGCTCCTCGCACCGCACCGCCGGCACGCTGGGCAGCCGCTGGGGCCGCGCTTCCCCCGGGGACGCTGAGCTGCTGGCCCTGCTCCTGCCGCTTCCCCTGCTCCCCGTAACCAGCCTCTTTGGTTGTAGGTCTCCGGTGTCCGTGGTCCCACGTCGCCATCCCCAGCCCTCTCCTGTGGGACAGAACAGATCCACACTAATGTCAAGTTTTTTGAGCAGCTTCTTTTGCTTGTAGACCACCCTGGGGACGCATCCCCAGCCCAGCCGGGGCCCCAGGGCAGGGATGGAGCCGAGACCCCCGTCGCCGGCATTGCAGAGTCCAGGAGAGCCCTTTCCCTCTTTCTCTTTGATCCGTGAGCTGGTTTTCCCATGGCTGCTGGAGCTGCGGGCTCCCGTCCCAATGGCTCTCCTCTGCCAGAACAAAAATAGTTAAATAATAACCCCTGGTGACTCATCAAAGCAACCTTTCCTCTCCCTCCAGTCCTGAGAATCTATTTTGGCATCCTGGGAGGAAAAGTGATCTAAGAATCTGCATTAATTAGGTGGGAAATTAATTACCCTATTTTTAAGCAAAAGTTATTTATCTTTTGAGGAAAACGAGAGCGCACGTGGAGAGGTGAGGGATGGCAGGGGACAGGGGAGGCAGCGAGTGCCCTTCCCAGGGGGACTGAGCCCCTTCCTCCTGCCCCACGGGAGGTGGCTGGGGGTGTCCCAAAGCTGTCAGGGTCCAGGTGGAGTAGCCGGTAACCGGGGCTGCTCCTGGAGTGGATTAACCCCACGGTCCTGTTTTTCTTGATGACACTTTACAGGCGCCCATGTCTGGGGATGGCAGGGCTGTACCCACGGGGGTGACCTGCCGGCGGCCCGGCCGTGGGACCCGGCGTGCGGGGATGTGGCAGCACCGGGTCCGAGCAGGGCTTGCTGCCGCAGCCGCACGGCCGTTGCCTCCGTTTGCAGAGAGGAGAGGGTTCGGTGCAGCGCCCTGGGGAGGGCTGGGGCAGAGGAAGGGCTGATGGCAGGCAGGAGTGACGGGGGGGTGTGGGACTGCAGGCAGGAGAGGGGTGGGGGGGCTGCAGGGCGGGCAGGGGCTGCAGGGGGCCTCTGCGGCTCCCTTGTCCCTTGGCCACTGTGCCCGGTGTAGGCTTGGCCCCGATGGCTCCAGGTAGCCCAGGGTGGCTGTGCACCACGGGCAGCCAGCGGTGTCCCCATGGCTGCCTGCCCCCCCCGGCTGATACCTCCTGCCCGTCCTGCCAGCAGGGGACAGGGGGACCTCCTCGGGGCAGGTGAGGGTGCTCCCCGTGTCACGGCAGCCCTTGTCCCCCGTCCCGGCTGCAGGACCTGTGCGTGCTGGGGCTGCGCGTTTGCAGACGCTGTGCACAGCAATGGGCTGGCCATGGAAAGCGCTGCTGTCGCTGGTGGCAGTGGGACAGCACTGGGGACACCCCAGGTAGGTAAAAGCCCGGGTCAGCCCGTCGGCTCGCTGGGCTGGGCTGCTGGGAGCCGGGCTGTGCTGGGGCTCGTAGCCCTGCTGAGCTCCTCTGGGCGCCCTTCCTCTCCCCACACTCTGCCTCTTGGATATTCAGCTGCTTTAAAGGATCCCCAGCCAACATGGAGATGGCAAGCTCTGCTCTTGGCTGGGGGGGCCCCACGCGTTCCCCTGGCAGACAGGGAGCCATAGCCCCCCGCTCCCCCGCAGCAGCACGGTGCGGAGCCGGGCGATCTTGGGGTGCGCTCCCGTGCATGGGAACGGCTCGAGCCCAGCCTGGGGGGGCTGGAGCAGCTTCTCCACCACCGGCCCCCCCTTCAGCAGCCCCAGCTTTAGGCCTGCTGGAAAGGGAGGTGGGAGAACATCCCACACACCGGCTCCTCTCTTACATCCACCACGGCTGTAACTGAGAAAGATGCGGAGGAGCGGGGGGCAGCTCGGCCCAAGGGCTGCGCAGGGCAGAGCATTTCCAGCTTTAACCACTTCCCGAATGCTGCTGAGCCCGGATGGGTGGAGGGGACAGGGCTGGTGGCAGCCGGAGCCGCCCCGGCTCTGCAGCAAAAGCTTTCGGGGGTCTTGCCTGGTGGCCGCTCACTGTGCCGGTGACCCGTCCTTGCCGGCCCTGCTGCCGCCATCCCTCCTGCTGAACTCTACCTTCCTCTTTTTCTGCAGAAACCCCTTTGCCAACGTCCAGCTGAAGCCAACGGTGACGAACGACCGCTCGGCTCCGCTCATCAGCTGATCCGGGACCCCCGGTGCCTGCCGTGCCACGCGGTGCTCGCCGCCCCCTCCTCACCGCTGCATGTCCAGCTTTCCAGGACTTCATTTTTAGATGGAGTTTATTTAATCCTGCTATTTTGAAAGCCAAAGGCTAAAGCTAGTGCCCTAGTTCTCTCTTCTCTAGACCCAGCTGGTTCCCCTGTGTGGCAGAGGGTCACACCGCTGCCCCATCGCCTCTCCTTTGCCTGCGCAGAACTAGCGCGATGGCTGTCCCCTGCACGCTCCCACGTCCCCTAGCTGGGTTTGCTTCTAGGCTTAGCAGCAGCTCGCCAGGCTTGGAAGAACGGCCTCGGCTGGAAAACGGCTCTCCAGCGGCTCGCATGGGGTGGGGCGGCAATGGCAGAGGGGAGACGCTCCCCCCGCTGCCCCCCTGCCCGGCCGGGAGGGACCCCTGGGACAGGCAGGGTAGCCCCAATCCCCCGTGTGAGCCACAGGGGTGTCAGGAGCTGTAGGCAGCTCCCAGGCTCCTGCGAGACCCCGGCTGCGCACCCCGGGCTGGAGGCGTTGGGATGCCGGCAGTGGGGTGCCGGCACTGCAGCCCCCCCGCAGGGACGGGAACGGCTCCGCTCCCAGAGCTCCTGCAGGGCCGGGTCTCTGTATATAGTAGGGTGTTACGGTACTGCTGTAAAATATAAGCTAGAAAACACACTTTTGGAGGCAAGGGCTCTGTTTAAGCGTGCCTTGGGGTGCCTGGGGCCACGGGGTGCCCGGTGGTTGAAGGGGGGCGCTCCCCCCAGACAGGCTCTCCCGTCCAGACCTCTTGCTTGGCTGCTTGCTCTTCCTCTGTTACTAGGGCTGCATGAGAGAGAGAGATAGATAAGAGATAAATACACATATATACACTTGCTAAACTTATTGCCAGGGTGTGTGCCCCAAAGCAAGCCAGCTCCTGGGCCGTTCCCGCAGCTCCCGGCTGCTGCCGGTCGCATCCCTGCTACAGGCACAGGGAGAAGGGGTTTTTGGGGCAGGAACTGCCTCTCCCGTGGGCGAGCGGTTGTGTGTCGGGCAGCGCGGGGCGCAGCGCCCTGGGAGGTTTCGCCTTTTCCGTTGTATTTATCATTTTGCACGGTTTAACGGCTAGCGCACCGCGGCCCGGCCGGCGCGTGCTTTGCTGCGCTCCGAGCCCCAGGCGCGGGGGTCGCTGCCGGTGGGCTCCGTGCAGGCAGGGCTCTGTCCCCATCAGATGCTCATCGCTGCCGTGGCCCCTACGATGGTTTTTGCGGCTCCGCCGCAGGAAAGTGGCTTCTCCTGCAACCAGCCTGGCTGCGCACAAGGGCTGGGGTCTCTGCTCGATGTGCTGCTTCCTCCTCTCCGGGGCTGGAGCAGATGGGTGGGGGGATCCAGACGGG
>VYZM01020992.1:342079-361119 GCA_013398915.1 Dromas ardeola
CCCCAACCCACTGCCCCCCCCAGCGCTGCCCGCTGCCCACTGCCCCTGTGCCCACCCCGAGCCCCAGCCGCCCTCCTCTCTCCCCGGTTCCTTGCAGTTTTCTGATGTGGCCATAAAAGCGAAGATCCCAAAGGAGAATTGAGGCCAAAAGCCCCAGCAACGCTCCCCCCAGGCACCACGCGGGGTGCAGCCCTGAGCCCTGGGGAGGGTCACACCATGGCAGAGTCCAGTGCCCAGCAAGAGGCAAAACATGGCACCAGCGCGACCGGCGTCCCCTCCTCGGCTGAGCAGTCCCGCTGCCGCGTCTCGGGCAGGCGAGCAGCACGCTCGCCCCAATTAGCAGGGGAGATTACCCCGCACGGATCCTGCCAACTTGCTCCGGCTTCCCGGCTGATTTGTCTGGGGCCGCGGCTAATCCCCTCCCGGGCAGACACCAGATTGAGCCGCGATCTCTGCGCGGCGGCTGCCAAAAGCACCCTGCGCTCCTGACCTCCTTCCCGGCACAGCGGTGGGGCTCGCCGGCGGCCAACAGGCTCTGCTCATCCCGCCTAATCCCGCAGCGGGGGGAGAGGGGCCCCTTAATTGGGGATCTTTGGTAGAGCCTGCGACAGCCTTGCTAACGGCCCTGGCTAGCAGGGACAGGGACAGGGCTTGTGCCACATGGCCCATAGCCCCGGTCCCAGGGGACCCTCAGGGTGCAGGGAGGTGGGTGTCCGGCGCTGGCGCAGCGGCAGCAGGGCGCAGGCAGCCATCCGGTGAAAATCTGCATCCCTGCTTATGCAACGCCGCTGATTTATTCATGCCTGAACCGGGCACTGGCCTAGAAATTAGCCTCAGCGATGCCAGGGAGGGGCAGGGCCGGGGACATGCCGGAGGATGGAGCCCCGAGGGAGGCTGCGGGCGCAGGGCCGGGCACACGGGGCAGCCAGGGGACTACGGATGGGTGCTCATCCCACAGCCGGCGCTGCCGGCCAGGGCACGGGGTGCCGCCGTCCCACACATGGTCAACAGGACTGGGGACAGGCAGCGAGGGGACTGATCCCCTCTTCTCCCACGCTAGATTCTGCATGATTAATCAATTTAAGCAGAGCTGGTTCCAGCACCCAGCCTGGGCCGTGCTGGGCCGGGGCGGGAGACGGCGGCAGAAGGCTCTGGGTGGCCCAAGGGGAGGCTGCGCAGGGCGGAGGACGGAAACGGCGCTCAGGAAACGGTCGTTAGAAAAGCAACAACAGCGAAAACAAGCGCGGTGCCCGGCCTTTCCCGGCAAAAGGGGGCTGTGCCCTCCTCCCCGCCCTCGCTGCTTGTTCGGAGGGACGAGAGGGGCAGCTCAGCGAGGGGAAAGGACCCAGCTACCCTCTGTCCCCGTCAGCAGCACCCTGGGGCTGGAGGAGCCACTCGTGCCCCCAGGCACCCACGCCAAGTGCCAAAGCACGGGCAGGGTAAGGGGCAGTCGGGGGCCCGTGGCATCCATAGGTGCCTTGGGACCGCAGCCCCCTGGGAAGCCGCAGGCAAGAGCCCACGCAAGGACAAATGCCAGCGCTGGGAAGCAGCCGAGCTCCTCCACACGGTGACAAAGGGTCCCTCTGCCCCTCACCCTGCAGTTCTACATCACAGCGGGGTCTCCCCAACCACTTCTCCCCAGGAAGAAAGGGGCTCCTGCACCGCTGCCGTGTCCCACCACCCACCAGCCAAGCGCAGGATGGATGGGAAAGGCCCTGGGACTGGAATGAGCAAACATCTGCTCGCCCCCCGCACCAAGCCCCGGCCTCCTTGGAGGGAAAAGGCTGGAGAGGAACGGTCGCACGCTCCCTGCCGAGAGGAAACAGATGCCGCCGGCCCGGCCCAGGCATTTCCCGTCGCTGTCAGGGGCTGCTGAGGGATTTGCAGGTAGCAGAGGCTGCGGGATCACGTCCTGCCCCGGCCATGCCTCCCTGCACCATCCCGGCTATCTCGGTTTAGAAGGGGACACGAGGCGCAGAGCCAGGCACCGTCTGAGCCAGCACCCGCGTGTCGGGCTGCAGGGCTACAGCTCCCACCACCACCCATCCCTCGTCAGCCGGGGGGAACAGGGGCGCTCAGCGCAGCCCCCTGACCTCAAAATCTCCAACTGCTCCTGAGGAGGCTTCTGTCGCCCAGCTCAGCCCTGGCCCACAGGTCCCACCACGGGGAAGGTCTCAGGAGGCAGGAACACAAGGTAGGAAAGGTCTGGTGCCCATTCGCACCACGAGGAAGAGCGGCTCGTGCCTCAGCGCGGATACGCACAGAGCAGGACAAACCCACCAGCAAAGAAAAAGAAGTCGTGGATGCCAGTGGGACAGAGCCCCCCCTTCCCCCATGAGACACAGACGGGACAGGAACGGCTGTAGAAACCAGCGCAGATTTATTGCTAAAACACAACCACCGAACACCTGAAGGCTGCTGAGTGTCCCGGCAGGGCCCACGGCCACCGCACCGGGACCAGGCTCTGAAAAACGAGGGCAGAGGGAGGGGAGGGGGAGCCCAACCCGGGCCCCACGCTCACGGGTGTCCGCTCCCCCCGCGCCCCCCCCCAGCCCTGCACGGCAGGGGCGTCAGTTGTTGGCCAGCAGCTGCTTTCGCTGTTGCTCAAGCAGGGCTTCCAGGCGGTCGGCTCTCTGCATGGCCGCCTGCAACGGAGTACACGAGAGGCAGAGCTGGCTGCGCCCGGGGCACAGCCACAGCCCGAGGGGCAGGGGGGCCGGGGCTGACCGCCCCCCTCACTCACTTCGTACTGCTTCCGAAGGCTGCTCACGCTCTCCTCCTTCCTCGCCACTGCTGTCTTCACCCTGAGCAGACGGACAGAGAGGCTGAGGACCCCATCCCCAGTGCCCAGCCCCAAACACCAGGCTGGCCCCCTGCCCCAGGGGTGCGATTTCAGACCCTCTCCCCCCACGCAGCGCACTGCAGCAACCCAAGGAGCAGCAGCTCTGGGCTCAGGGTGCCATTACACACCAGAAGCACCTTTATTCCCTTGCCGAGTGTACGTAGTTTGGATCAAGTCAGCTACAGGAAGAAGGGGACATGAGCTTCACAAGACTTAATTAATTAACAGGACCACAGGGAGGGGATTTTAAGTTTCTTCCCATTTCTCAAGCCCACGGCTGCTGCCTCATGGCTGGACTCTTCCCCATGGCTCTCAGAGCACCAGACATTCTGCCTTTCAACCTTTGCCAGGCTGTACGTAAGGGACAGAAGGGGAAAGAGGATCCTCGTTATCTCATACTCAAGGTATGATCCTGGCTCTCAGAGTGAGTGGGAATCGCTCAGCAGGATCCAGGAAAGCCAGCGAGCTCTGTGTGCTCGTACAACAGCCTCTCGTTACAGCTGGTGGTGAGCAGTCCTGTACAGACACCAACCAGAGGGACGGCTCTGCCCCACGCAGAAAGAGCTCCCGCAGGGGACAATGCGCTTCCGATTCTCCTTTCGCTTGCAAAATGCCTCCCCCACAGGCAGACTGGAGGGAAGAGGAAGCCTTACATCCCTGCCTGAGGCTGAGCCCAGCTCCCAGCACCATCTCCCCACTGAGCGCAGAACGGAGCTGAGCCCCACCACACAGCCCCACCGTGCCAGAGCCCTGCGTGCAAGCACAGCCCCTGCTCCTGCGAACCAGGTGTTGGTGCAGGGACAGCCAAGGTCCCTGGCACGTTTTGGAGATGTCACAGCTGCCCTTGACCTCTGCAGCTGTACAGTGGCTGGCCGAGCACTGACCCAGCAGCAGGCTGCTCCCTCCCCTACACTTGGAGGAGGGAATGGGTCGCCTGGCCCCTCTGGAGCAGCAAATCTGCAGAGGACGATGCCGTGACTGCAGTCACAGGTACCATACGCTCCCCAGGAGCTGACCGTGAGCCCGGCTGGCTTGCAGTGCTTCTGCCAGGGATGCACCGCAGACGGAGCTGCGCACCACTGGTCTCTCCTGGCAACAGCCCTCACACTGCTCCAGCTGCTCACCCTGCACTCATGTCCTCCAGGCACGCAAGGGAGCAGCCCTGGGGACAGGATGACACAGAGCAGGCTAGAAGTCACAAGGGCCAGAGGATTCATAGCGGCTGAGCAGGCAGCCAGCTCGGGTGAGACTCTGCTGCCCATTTTGCCCTGACAGGACTGGACGCCGTGCCTGAGGATGCAGCAACACTCCCCAGGCCAGCTCTGTGCCCGCAGCCCCAGCTAAGAGACCAGGCAGCCTCACCTCCTGTGAACCTCCTCCAGCTCTTTGTCCTTCTCCCGCACTACCCTGTCCAGCTCCAGGCGCTGCCGGGCTCTCATCTCCACCATCTCCGCCTTTAGCCGCTTGTTCTCCTCCTCTGTCCCCACCAGCCTGTCAGTGAACTCCTGCCGGATCACTTCTGCCAGGCTGCTCCGCTCCTGGGCCAGCTGGTCCCTCACCTGCAGCAGGGCAGAGAGGTGACATCAAGGTGCTGACAGGCACAGGGTGATGCAGGGGGACGGAGCCAGACAGGGCATGGAGCAGGGAGAGCTCACCCACCTTCTGGATCTCCTCCACCTCCTGCTCCTTGTGCTTCAGCAGGCCCTGCAGACGAATGCTCTCCCCTTCCAGCTCTGCCAGCCGCCCCTTCAGCTCATTGCAGCGCTCCTGCAGCTTCCGCTCAGACCTCTCCAGCTCCTGGAGTTCTACCTCATACTTGTCTCGGATCCTCTTAATCCTAACGGCAGGAAAGGACAGGCAGCCTGGCTCAGCAGGGACCATCCCCAGCCGCCTGCTGCAGGAGGGACCATGACATAGCATGGGAGCAAGGGAGGGGAATCTGCCCCACGGGAGATCCACAGCTGTTTCCTCAGTGAGAGGTAAACTTCACCCCTGCGAGCCGCTCCTTCCTGCACTAACACTGCTCACAGCCGCAAGCTGCAGCATCCAGAGCTCACTGGAGAGATGCGCAGGGCTCAGGGAAAGGGGATCAGCCCATGAGAAGCTGTGACTTGAAGGCACCCTCCTCCCTCTCCCCCCTACCTGTTCTCTGCTGCCCTTTCACACTCCTCCTTGGCCGAGGACATGTCGGCCTCCAGGCGCTGGATCACCAACTCGATCTCTTTGTCTCTCTCCCTCCTCATCTCCTCCCGCAGCTCCCGCTCCCGGGAGAGCAGCCAGGCTTCCTGGGGACAGAGGTGGCAAACATTGCCTCGATCCCTCCCTGAGCCCGAGGGTGGCACCTTTGGAGAAGGGCAGCCCTTGCTGTTACCTCCTTCTTCACGTAGTTCGCCTCCCAGGCCTGCTTCTCGATCTCCATCTGCTCCTTCAGCACCTTCACTTCTGCCTGTGGAGAGACAAGACAACCGCTCAGCTCCAGTGGCCGTGGCATCACCCCCGTGGGATACAGGGCTCAGCAGTGCCAGCAAGAGTCACCGCAGGCACATGCCAGGGGACTGGACTGCTTGCACCCGAGAACGGCAATCCAGGGCCCAGAAGTGCGGGGAAAACCAGACCTGATGCCGCCTCTCCTGCTCCTCCTTCTCCTTTGTGTACTCCTCCTTCAGCGCCCTGGTGATGGCAGAGCTGCTGGCTTCCAGCTGCCGCCGCAGCTCCTCCGCCTCCGCTCTCTGCCTGCCCGCACAGACCACAGCTCCCAACGTCAGTGCCGGCCCAGCCTCGCCACCCCCTCCTCGGGCTGCTCCCCCTCGCTCCCTTCAAACACCAGCCCTCTTCCCACCAGAGCCTGGCATGGGGAAACCAGACCCACTGCTCCCAAGCTCAAGGCTGCCTCCAGCCCTTGGCCACCATGACGGCCCGGCTGCTAGCCCTCTCACCTGGCCGCTTGCTGGCTGAGCCGCTCCTTCTCCTCAGCCACCTCCGCGTAGAGCCGGCGCCGCTGCTGCTGCAGTGCCTGTTCCTCCTGCTCCAGCTGCTGCTCACACCTGCGGGGCAGAGCAGCCTCAGGGATGTGTCTGATTTCAGGCATTTGTTCACTTCCATCCTGTGCCATCCCATCCCTTCCACGGCCAACCAGGGGTTGGTCTGACTCTGGAGGATGCCCCTCGTTCACCAGGATCTCCCACCTTAGGCTGGTAGAAAGAAAGTGGCTGCTCCCCGTGGATATTAACTGCTACAAATATCGGGAACCCGCCAGCACGTAGGTGGTGGACACCACCCCCATTCTGCGAGCCCCAAACCACCCTCAAGCCTCACCCACGATGACATACCGTTGCCGGGCCAGCTCCCTTTCCCGCTGGCTCTGCTGCTCCTTCTCCCGCTCCAGCAGGTCCCGCAGCTGCTCCGCCTGCCGGCCGTAGCGCTGGGCAGCCCGCTCATCCGACTGCAGGAGCTCGGCCTCATGAAGCATCTTCAGCTTCCTGATGTCCTGCCTGTGCTTGGCGATGAGCTTCTGGATCTCTGGCTCCAGCCCTGGGGCAGCAGGAAGGACAGTTACTGCTCGGCCTTGGGGCTGTCCAGACCCCAACACTGGTGCCCTTGGCCCTGGCCAGCTGGCGAGGAGGCTGCAAACACATCAGCTAGCAAAGAGGGGCCAGTAAAAAAGGGGGGGCGAGCATGCACGGGCTTTCTTGCCCTCTAGCATCTGCCTCTACCAAACACAGGGAGCAGAGTCTGCCCACGCTGAGCAGCTCTTCCCTGAGCTGCCAGCAGCTTCTGCAGACACGTCCCTCTCCTGGACCAGCACAGACATGACCGCTGTACCAGCCCAACCAGCCACCACTGAGGGAATGTGCCAGTACCTTTCACGGTGATTTCTTTGATCTTTTTGGTTTTCTCATCAATCCACTTCTCCCGCTTGATTTTCTCGGTTGCGCTCATCAGTTCCTTCAGTTTCTTAATCTCCTGCTTGGAAGCAAACAGGAGAACTTCAGAGACAAGCTAGGGGAGAAAACCCCTGTTAGCCTGGGAGCCTGGCTGTTGAGAAGGAAGACGCAGGCAAAAACAGACTCCCTGAGCCGTGCACAGACAACTCGCACAGCCCCAGCCAGGCATGTTCTCCCAGTCCAGAGAAGGAGCCGGATGCTCTCCCAGTGCCTTCTCCTCTCTCTGACAGGACGGGGCTGCCGCTGCCCCACAGACCTTGAGCCTGGGGGAAAAGAGGAAAACCCTTGGGAAAGCACTCGCTGGCTGAGACACGAGAGCTCCTATGGAGAGAGGGGAACTGGGGCTGCTGACGGTCCTTGCATGTAGGTCAGTCCATCTGTCAGCAGATGCAGGGTCATGCGTGAAGCTGCTTCCTTCTCCAGCCATCCCTCTCCCTGGCATGGAAGACCCTCCAGCAGGAGGACAGACAAACAGACAGGCAGGGACACCCCCCAGCACCACGGTACCACTGCAGACCAAGCTCCTGCAGCACCCCAAAACTCTTCAAACACTTAGAGGCTGCACAGACCCTGCTCTTGCTTCCTCCTCTAGCTGCGTTTAACTCCTCTGCCCTCCTCTCCATCAAAAAGGCTGGAGAAACACCCAGGCCCTGCTGCCCACAGAGCTCTTCCCAGCACTCCCATTGGCAAAAGCCAGTTGAAGCACTCGACCACATACTTTGGTGCTGGGGCTTCTGGTGAGAAAGGCACTGGCCAACAGAGAGTCCAGCCTGGCCAGAAACGGGTCCATTTCGGCACAGGCAGATGATGACCACGTGCAGGACATGGGGACACGCGTGTGGCAGGACACTCAATGGCCACTGTGCAGAGAGGAGCGGGGAGTAGCAGGGGTCCACCTGCAGAGCCCAGGACTCACTCTTAGGGGAAAAAGAGGGCAGGAAAATCATCATGGGAAGACAGGGACAGCCTGAAGGCAGCAGCCGAGAACGTGGCCTGGGGAGACGGGATGGAGGGGCTCCTTCACGGGGCTGACCCTGCTGCTGAGCGGGGAGCTCCCAGCCCAGCCCTGCTGCCTGCAGGCTCTGCAGAGCCGGAGCACGTCGGGGCACGAGAGCAGAAGGGCAAGGCACAGAAAAAGAGCAAAGACCACATTTACCTCGCAAAAGGGGCCCAAAGTGCGCCAGACCTGGGGAGAAAGAAAGGAGGGGATGGAGAGAGAATGGGAATCGCAGTCACGGGGGAGTGGGGAGACGGGAGGGGAGAGGCAAAACCAAACAGCCATGTGTACGTGAGAGCCAGGGACAGGGCAGACAGAGGGGCAGGGGAGCGAGGGGAGGCACAGCCCAACCAGACAGTTACGCAGATGTGCCGAGGGCCCAGCAGCACCACTGGCGATCGCAGCTCTGGGACAGGGGCAAAGCCAGCCCTGCCGGGGAGCGTGCCACATGGTGGGGACCTGCTCTGGCAACCAGAGGACCCCCATGCGGACAAACATCCCCCACCATGCAGAGGAAGCAGGGACCCCTAGGACAGGGCCGGGAACAATGAAGGGGCCACAAAGCAGTGACGGGCTTCTGGGCCATTCCCACCGCTGCTGCCCTGCTGCGAGCGAGAGGTAGCGGAGGCACCTCCTCTGCCCCACACGGGCTGCAGCAGCAAAAACAGCCCCGTCCCTCCACGGGATGGGGCCCCTCCAGACACCAAGCACGGCAATATTGCGCTGGCTTCTTCCTCTCAGCTGAGCTCAAAACTCAGGCAAAGTGAGCCAAGCGAGCTTTCGCTTTGTTTGCACGAGGGTGTCTGTCTGCACAGGCTCAGACTGGCACAAACGCCTGCCCCGCTCCAGAGCCCTGGGCATGAGCTCGGCTGCAAGGCCAAGGGCGAGCAGGGACATGGGCAGCAGAGCCAGGACGAGCCGTGCGGCCGAGCTGTGTGCGAGCCAGCAGCGCTGCCTCCCTGCCAGGCCCGGCACAGGGCGAGCCGAGCTGTCTCCATCTGCGGGAGAGGGAGCTCTCTGCAAGCTCCCGAGGGAAGCTGCCAGGAGCAGGCAGCACATCCTCACTGGGGAAACAGCCCTCTGTGTGTTTGGGTGCTGGTCGGGGCAACAGCCCAGCGAAACCCACAGAGGTCTGTTATCATTGCTTAGACACTCCACCTTCCTTTATAATCTTGTCCCCATCCAGCTCTGAGAGCATCCCTGCTCCTGCAAAGGGGGCTGGAAGTCACCCAGCTCAGGAGGATATGGCCACAAGTACAAATTCCTCAGGTTTGTGCCAGCGCCTGCTTTCACCTCCGCCAAAGCAAGATCCCCTGGTCATCCCCCAGCTGGGGAAGAGCTCTGTCCACAGCAGGGTGTGTGGGAAGGGTCTTTCTGAGCAGAGCCCCCGGGAGCCGGCACTGTCTCTTGGTCAGTCCCATGCACCTGGCTTTGAGCAGCAGAGGACAGCAGCCACTTGGGGAGCCAGGGCAAAGCTCTGCAGGTGACACAGACCTTCTGTGCACAGAGAACAGCTCCCCAGAACGACTGGGCCCCACCAAGGTGAGAGAGACCGTACTGCTCTGGGCAGAGGCCCCATTTGAGCAAAACCAACCAACTCTGGCTGTGGCACCACTTCTCCTCTCCCGGCGCCCCCACCTTCCCCATTCCCTCACCAGCTCATGCTGCTCCTGCATTTGGGTGATCTTCTTGCCATACTTCTGGTCCACTTGTTTCAGCTCAGCTACCACAGCCTCACACTTCTCACTCAGCACCTTCTTATCATCAATGAGCTGGGCAGGGTGAAGAAAAGGCATTGGGCAGCCAGGCAGGGTAGACCCACCTCAGCTTCTGGCTTCAGAAGCATCAGTCTGAGTTGGGATGAGAGATTACCTGGTCAATGAAGGCCAGATGCCTCTGGATAGCTGCCTCGTATTGTTCCCTCTGCAGCCTGAGCTGGTGGCCGAGCTCCTTCTCAGTCTGTTTGACGTGCCGGACAGTCAGTTCCCTCTGCTGAGTCTTTTGGATGTAGGGAAGAAATAGACACAAGACATTAAGAGGAAGAAGTTACACCAGCTCCACCATGTGTACAGGAGATAACTACTGAACCTGGAGGGCACTGTCGGGCCAGAACAAGGAGGAACAGAGCTAAACCAAAGTCCCTAGCTCTCACACCTCCTGCCCCCAGCAAGAACAACCAAGTCCCCATGGGACAGAAGAAAAGAGAGTTCAGCCCAGGTCCTGACCAAGGGTTTCTGGACCAGCCAGGCACCTGCCAGGGAGGGGAGTTTGAGGATGTCTTTCAAATCAGAGGGGCAGCAAGGAGAAATCTGAGAGAAGCCCACACCAGACTGGGAAGGACCTTGCAGGTCTTTCCCATGCTAACAGCAACTGGGACTGTGGCATGCCTGACAGCCTCTGGCTCCTTGGCACTAGCTCTGGGAGTGCTGCAGTACTTTGCTGGGGACACAGATGGGAAGCCCTATTTGCAGAGCCCTGATCTTGTGCTTCAAAGGCACTGCCCCCAGAAACATCTGCTAAGGGCTCTTGGTCTTCATTCCCCAGCAAGCAAGCACATCTGGCGCACACACCAGGGCTGTCTGCAGCAGGCTGATGGCTCGCTTCTTCTCCTCCACTTCCAGCTTCAGCCTCATGATGGAGCTGGTGACCTCCGTGGCAACAGCCGATGCCTGCTCCAAGTGAGCCAGCTCCTCTTCTGAGAGGAGACCCTGTCACAGTGGAAAAACACTATTAAAAGGGGATGGGGACCACCTGGAACCAGGACAAGGAGACGGGAGACCCTTCCCACCGGGGTCTTGCACCACGTCTCCACCACCTCTTGCTTCAGCACTCACCTCCCGCTGCGTGGCCGAGGCGGCTGACCTGGGCCTCTCCTGTTCCGACTTCTCCATCTCATCCAGGAAACTGATAATGCTTTGGAGCTTGGCCTCCGAGAGCAGGGCCCCGTCCTCGGGGACCCCCGGGGAGTGGTTCAGTTTCCCAAACTTCTCCAAGTTATCAGCAGTCAGGGAATTGGAGCTGGGCTCCTGCTGGGGAGACACAGCTGTGAATGAGCACCCAGGGAAAGGCTCAGGAAAAGTGCTGGGTCTTCTCCATCACTGGAACCCAGTCCTCCCACTGCACCCCGGTATGCAGACTGATCCTCTGTGCAAACCCCACTCCTGCCACAGCCCTCGCATTGTTTTGCTTCTCCTTGTGGATGCCCAAGCCCTGGCTGCACCAAACTCCTCCCCGGCTGCACCAAACCCCTACGCTGCCTTCTCTGGCAGTGAACCAGCTGCGTTTCTCACCTTCCACCACCCAGCAAGTGCTGGGAGAAGGCAGACCATAGGGGAACCTGCTCTCACCAGGCAGCCGTCGCTGTCTGAGGGTGGATGCAACTGGCCTCAGCCTTCTGCTTACCCCGTCTACCCAGGCGTATCTGTCCTTCTTGAAGAGCTTTGGTGGGGGCAGTAGCTCTGGCTCTTCCTCCAACAGCCTAAGCGTGTCCAGCAGCTCATTGAGAGTGACCCTGGACTGAGCCCTGCTGACAGCAGTCACCACCGTCTCCAGATCCTCGCCACCTGTCTCTCTGGAGCTCACATCCTAGAGGAGAAGACGACGCACCTTGCAGTACAAGAGTTTGCCGGATCTCCCCAGAAGTTAACAAAGGCTCCAAAGCCGCCCTGGCAAGAAGCCCCACGAGGTAAAGCCAGACTCACCTGGAGCTTGTCCTCTGCCCCGGGGTCTTGCGAGGGCATGGACCCGAGGTCTGCGAGGCCGCTTTCTTCTGGCTCTGCAGCTACTGGGTGGAAATTGGCCTCTGCAGGAATCAGACTGTTCTCAGGCACTTGCAACCACCAGCCCCTTCGAAGCAGCTCCCCAGAGTGCGAACAGCTCCTCCATCCTCCTCCTTCCCCCTCACATCACACACTGCTCCGAAAGCCTCAGAGACCTGCAGAAGGGACTCACCAGCATTATTGGCTTTGGTGATGCTGCTGGCTGGACTGACATTCCTTGCAGAAGCAGGTTTGGCAGGCTTCTTCTTTGCTACCCTTCTGCTCTCCTTCACCAGCACAAGCTCTTCTTCTGCCAAGCGCTTTGCATCCAAAGCCTTTTGGGCCCTTTTCTGGTGCAGTTCCTGTAGGGACAGACAAGCCATCAGCATCTTGCCCAGCACAGGGTGTGCTTTGCCACATACTTGCACTGCTCTAAGTGCTTAACAAGGGCCTGGGAGACAGCAACAAGCCACAAACTTGCTGCTGAAGGGTTAACAAGGACAACTCTGGAGAAAGGGAACGCACAGGAACAACAGCTCTACTCTTTGCTGCTCTGAGCAGAGGGGTGGCCAGGGTCTCGCCAGCTCCACACGTGAACAAGGGCTGCTCACATGCCCCTGCGCAGTGCCCTTTGCTGCTCCATAAAGGGCCTCTGAATCCCGAGGGCCGAGCACTGCACAGTGCAGCGACGCCGCCGTGCCCAGGGGGCTGCCTTAGCCGAGTTTTGGGAAGTCACTTTAAGGCACAAGCACATGCTTGCAAGGCTGTTGCAGCATTTTGCCATCTTCCAGCTGCTCACTGCTGTGTCTCCTCTGACCCCCCTGATGAAACACGATTCCATTTAGGGCAAAGAGAAATTGGGGTTTTAAAAAAATCTTCAATTACACTGCAAGCCAACATGCAACTCCCTATAGTCTGTGCCAGCCCCTCATCTGTGCCCCAAGAGCAGAGGGAGCTGGAAGAACAGGGTGAAGACGAAGAGGTACCTCCCGCCAGCAGGCACAGCACAGTGCTCAGCCCACTCCGGAGGGTCCCCGTTCCCAAGGAGGGTCCCCTTCCCAGGGCACTCTTGTCCTCGGCCACTCCAAGGAGCTGAAGTTACAGTCTCCCTGTTTCAATGTGGTCACCCTTTCCCCGAGAACTAGATTGAAATCAGCACTGTCTTCACAAGCTGCGAATGAGCTGCCAAGGCTTGGCAGGAGCACAACGGAAAACTGCTCTATGGCACCTCCGTCTCCATAGGGAGCACTCCATCTCCAAGGCTGGCTCTAATTCTGTTTCACGCAAAGCCCCAAGAGATGCAGAGGAGAGGCCCTCTTGCTGCCTCACAAGAAGATGCCAACAAACTGGTCTCATGCAGGCCTTGCGTTCTCCCTACCTGGATGGCAGCACGTCGGGCCAGGCGCGCCTTCTCCTCTCGGATCTTCCGCCGTTCCTCATCCTTTCTCTCGTGCAAATCCAGGATATTCCCTTCCTCCATCCGCTGCTGCCTTTCCTTCCAGAGAGGAGGGTCAAAACGTTACTGAGAGCTCTCCAGCGCCCACCACCCACAGCAGAGAAGAGGGAAAGGGCACACCGCACCTGAGGTCACCCCATACCCAGGCTTTCCATCCCCCCAATCCTCCCCTCTGTGCAGGTAAAGAGTCCTCAGAAAAGCTCCACTTTAGAACAGCTTATTTTCTTTAGAAACTAAATGTAATTATTAGTCATCTGGGTCTGAAACCACCAAGGAGACAAGGCTTAAAAATAGACTCTCACATGCAAGAGTTATGGTACTCTTCGTTATTGGGATAAATAATTAAACACAAAGAAACACAAATAGCTGCAGATGACTCGTCACTCTCTAATGAGCCACTCGTTACCAATTCGCTAAGATGAGCCGAGACAGGGTATCCCTCCTCTGGCCATGAGCGTCTCTGAGACAATAAGAATTCAGCAGGATTTGTGCTGCTACTGCCACGTGTCTGCCCGCTCACAGCTGAAGGGAGCTGGTAGACCAGAGCCGTGCAGCGCTCAGGCCAGGGGCTCCCGGCCTGAACTCCCCCCTGGAACCAAAGCCATGCTCCCCCCCTGCACAACCACACATCTCCGCAGGGATAGGACCCTCCCCAGCTCTCTGGACCGTGAGGGGCTGGCTAGATGCAAAGCCAAGGCCCCCTCAGGTCTTCATTGGAGGGTCTGGTGACTAACGGGACTCAAACTCCCCCCCCAGCGAGGTGAGCAGGACACCAGGGTGTCGGAAGGGTGTGTGCTACAAGGCAGCAGACGGGACTGACCTCTCTTTTGGAAGCCAGCAAGCGCTCCAGAGCCGCTGCTCCCGCCCTGCGCCGTTGCGAGTGGCGTCGGTACCAGCGCTGGATGGTCACGGCGGCCAGGTTCACCCGCTGGATGAACCTGCAGGGAGAGGGAGGGTCAGCGCGGCCCCGGGGTCCTCCTGGGCCACCAGCTGGGCAGCACCACCCCATCCTGCTGCAGCAGAGCGCAGGCTGCTCGCCATGGCACCAGGACCTCTTCTGTCCCCTCACACCCTGGCTCAACAAGGCCCTTCCCCGGGCTGACTTTTGGGGTGGGAGGAACTTGTGCCATTGATGAGGACAAATCAAAGCACAGAGCCGAGTCACAGGGAGGGTAAATCAGCCACTGCAGGTGCACAAAGAAGGGCCCTTCCCGCATCTGGAGCCCCGCAGGACAGGAACAAACCAGTAGCAGCTCCCCTGGGGCTCACCCCTGCGCCTGGCACCCTCCTCCTGCCTCTTCCCATCAGCCATCACACATCGGCTCCACCTCACCTCTCTGCCTCCTCCTCCGTCACCTCCTTCCTCCGGGCCTGGCTGCTGTTGTTGTTGCGGGTCATGATGTTATTGCTGGAGAAATTCTTCTGAGACTTCACGAAGCTGCTGCTTTCACCATCCTCATTTGAGGTCGCTTTGACAACATTGCTAAGGCAGAAGATGAAGCTACACCCTCCTGCCCTGTCCTGTGTCACATCTGTGCACGAACACGGGGTCAGCACAGCCTCCAAGCCAGGACCCCACCACACTTACTTGAGGGAGCTGGGTGCCTGGTTGGAGCTTTTAGGTGCAGGAGCCTTGTCAGTGGTGGAGTAGTTGTTGTGCACCATGGTGGTGACAGAGTTGCCCATCGCACCCTTGTTGCTCCTTTTGTGGAGAGAAGACAAGGCATTAGGACTTGCTGGATCCAAAGGGGACAGCATGCACCAACGACAGACGCTCCCTGCGTTGCAACCCTCAACCCAACTGTGACCGTCTGGAGCACCTCCAAGCTCGCTTCTCGGGAGCTATTACCTGACGCGCAGACAGACACGGCTCAAGCAGACCTAAGAGCCTGCTGTTCAGGCTATTCTACACGCAGCCTTGGCTTAAGTCTCTCCTGGCCCTGAAGGGTTTAAGTTTTACTCATTCCCTTTCCTAGGGCAAGAGCAGCCTCTCACACACACCCATCAAGCTCCTGTGCAGCTTCCAAGCACATCCTGGCCGGCCAGCCTGGCACACTGTCATCAGTCTGCCCCGCACTTGACCTCCATGCCCCAGCAGAGGCTGAGCACCAGCAGGAAAACACCTCCTCTGCCCAGGTATTTTCTCGGTGTAGTTCCTCCCCACACCAGACCGGCTCTGGTTAAGCGCCGCCTCTCCTACCTGTTGTTGGCGGTGAAGTTGGCTGCCAGGAGCACGGTGGCTTCCTTCCTCCTCATGCCCACTGGTGGCTCAATGCCCCGGGAGCTGGAAGGGCCCGGGAACGCTCGCGGTTGATCATCCTGCCATGGAAACAGCAGGAGTAAGGGCAGGCAAGTGCCAACCCCATGTCCTCAAACACCACCCTTTTCCTTCACAAGCCAGTTTTTCCCCCACGCAAGAAACCTCTGCTCCACAGCACAGAGGCCTCGAGGTTTTGCCTGTGCCTCTGCATGCCTAAACCAGAAGCCAGGAGCACGGAGGTGATGGGCCAAAAGCCCTGGGCCAGAGACAAGGCCAACGCAGGCTCGAAGACCGTCCAAGCATGTTGGCCATTCAAACCGTGCCAGCTTTGACTGCAGGCTGAGGAAGGCGCAGCCTGGCCATCACGGATCCTTGGGTCTAAGGAAACCCTCTCACTCCTCCACCAAACCCAGCCAACCTCTCAGACAGGCAGAGGTGACTTAGCCCACCCACCCCAGGAGGCCACCATCCTCACCAAGATGTTCCATGTGGTCTTCTTTTCCGGGGACGTTTTGCTCAGACTCGCCAGTTTCTTTCTTCCCCCAGAACCACACTCAAAGAAGGTCAGAAAGTCTCCCGTCTGCTCTGAGCTTTAGCCCGAACCCAGGGAAGGCAGAAAGGAGGAGAGAACACGTGTTCTGGAGTTAATACTGCATGCAGACACACAGTAACAAGACAGCAATAGCACAGTTCCCATCCCGCACAGGCTGCTTCAGTGAGAAGAATGCTCTGATTGCAGCAGGGCACTTTGACAACACACACAGCACAGAGCCGAGGCACATCTACTGCCTGCCATCGCGACACAGGAGAGAGCAGGGATGGAGAATCATTACGCAGCCATGAAATCTACGAATGATTCGGTTTTATACAGAGCTTTAGATTTCAGCATGATGTGCAGAAATAGAATATATTAAAGGGATGGGCACAGGGCAACAAAAGAACGAAAAATCATGATTCAGAGACAGCCATAGGAGGTCACTGGAGACAGAAGGAGAACTTTTTGTCTCCTAACACAGTCCAGCTACGGTCTGAACGGTCCAGGAGGGGCTGTAATTGAATGGTCACATCCCTTGGAATTAAACTGAGTGTCTTTTGTGACAGAGGCTTCCCAGCCACAGAAATACACTCCATTTCCCAAATCCTAATAAAGTGACCTCCTCTCCAAAAAAACCCAAACAAAAACCCAGTCCTTGACTTTCCAAGGCCAGGTTATAACCCCCGATGTGTATGACAGAGCTTAATGCACATTTTTGAAAGGGTCTGGCTCCCTTCCAGGATGAGAGGTCAGACAGATGGGTGCGGTTTCACACAGTCCCATCCACGGGACAGGCGGACACATGTTGGTGGCTGGAGCTGTACCTGTGCGTGCTGTTCACCCGCTGGTTAACCTGGGTGGTGCTGCTGGACCTCCGGAGGTTGTTCATTGCCCGGGATCCCGCATCTTCCTGCGGAGGAGAGAGCTAAATTCAGCAGCGATGTTAAGGAGAAGCACAGGCAGGCGGAGCTGGGATGCCTGGCCTAGGCAGGCTTCCCCCGTGAATCAGGCATCCTAAAATAGCACTGCTGGCGGTGCTACCCTTCCACCCCCTTCAACACAGCCCCGACATGATGTTTCCGATATCCCCATGGCTGCCAGCCTCTCCTTGAGGCAGAGCAATGACACCTCGCTCCCTCTCGGTCTCCCGCACTGCTGCTGAGCCAGCAGGAACGCGTTCGTTTGTGTGAGCTCCCCAGCCGAGAAGGGCTGTAATCGTTACCTGCCCTGGGAATGAGCACGAAGGAGGACTGCCAAAACAGCAGGGATTACTCAGCAAAGAGGGCAGAGACTCTCTGCTACTGGATCTTAACAGAGCCCTGTAAGTACCTGGGGCTCATTCACTCTGCTGAAAAAACACTCATAGAAACACCACTTTGTGAGACTTCAAGAGTCCAGAGCTCCTGCCGACCCCAGCAGGAATGGAGGGTGCTCGACAAGGAGCAGGCTGGGCCTGAAAACACCGCAGCATCCGGCAGAAAATACCAGGAAATCAGGAGTTTCCAGAAGGAAGTCACCGCAGGGAGGTGAAGGGCAAGGAAGGGAAGGGTGAAGCCTGATGCTTCCCTGCTTGCTCTTCTGCATACATTAAAGGGTTGAGCAGAAGAGCAGAAGAGAAGAAGAGCTCTTTAATGAAGAGCAGCCGATTGTTGAGGACGATCAGATTTGGAGCAAGCGCACAGCACTGCAGCACCCAGAGCTGCAGCACTAACTAGCACCTGGACCAGCCCAATTCTGCCCTCCTGAACGTGGTGCAGCTGCTCTCCATAAATGCCACATGCTCCCCGGGGGAGCCAGGACCCTCCCCAGTGCCACCTCCTGCCCCATGCTGTGCTTCAAAGCTCAGCCTGCAGGATTAGCGCAGCCCAGCGTTAGACAGCCAGCAGAGCGTGTGTGCAGCGAGGCATCCCGCAGCCTGTGCACACACATCTCCCTGCCCCGAGCAGCAGGAGGGATGAAGGACCTCTCCCACCCAGGACTCACCAGAGCGTTCCTCTTCAGTTTGCCATCGGTGGTGACCGAGACGGAGCGTGCCATGTGCTTGGCGGGAGAGGCACTGCTGGGGCGCCGCGAGACCGGCGCTGGGAGGCCCGTCAGGCTCAGATCCACGCTGCCAGAACCGGCACCCTGGAAGGAGGAGCTGCTGCGTGTGCTCTTCATGCTCAAGCGGAGAGAAGGGGCTCTGGAAGCACAGCGCAGATGAAGTGAAGGCACACCGAGCGCATCCAGCCTCGTGCAGCAAGGAAATCACACGTTCTGCTCCCAGCTTTGTCCTACAAACGCCAGCACACAGACACATAACCATTTTCAAGTGGGACAAAACACTTTCCTCTGTATTCCCACATGCCAAATAACCTGAACACAAGGCTTGGAGAGGCTCCAGGTGAACTCCTCACAGTGCTCGAGAACAGCAGACACCTCCTCACTGCTTTGACCTAATGCCCTGGCCAGCCAGCCCACGTCCTGCGGCCCCACTTACGGGCTGGGGCTCTCTCTTCAAAACCAGCAGACGACTAACAGAGAGGAGAAAAGCCCCGCTCCCAACACCGGGTTCCTTCACTGCATACAGGCCATGGCTGCCAGAGATCATGCGAACCTGGAACGGCCCCTTCTGCTAAGGCCAGGGATTCAGCTCACCCAGCACCTCGCATCAGGCAGTGATGCTGAAGAAGCAACTGGGCAGCTCCTGAGGGATCCTTCCCCCACCAGGCGCTCCCAATCTCTGCCAAGAGGGCTCAGAAGCAGCCGTGCCCTCTCTGTGGGCACAGGGAGAAATGAGCCCCCTTCTCAGCTCGAGAGGTGACCTGCTCCCCACTTTACCCCTTTGCTCTTGACACAGCTTTGAGCCAGGAGCTGTTGCTGTCCCCAGGCAAACGCCACCGTGACATCACTTTATTTCTTTACATACTGCTACCCAAACCATCCCTAAACCAATCTTCCCCCAGCAGGTCTGGTTTCACACACCCCCTTTGAGGCTCCACCAGAGACCTTAGCAATGCCTTGGCCTCAGAAAACCCAGGTAAACAAAAGCTCTCGATCGAAACGCCGGGAAAACAGGGCTCAGGCCCAGAGTCCACGTGCGGGACACCCAGACGCAAGCCCCAGGCCCAAGCTTAGGCTGTAGATCCAAGCCCAGGCTCCCAAGCCTAGGACAACCCCAAGCCCCCAAGGACCAGGATGCCCCCAGGTCCCCAAAGCCCTGTCCTCCAAGCTCCCAGGCCCAGGACCCCCCGGGTCCCAAGGGCCTG
>VYZM01020992.1:368400-406680 GCA_013398915.1 Dromas ardeola
GCCGCTCTCCGCAGGCCAAGGCGACGCCCAAGTGACGGCGGGACCGGCCCGGGGCCCCTCACCAGCCCGGATACGCTTCGGATGAATAAAAACTCTCAAACCCCACGCAGTTTGTTCTTAAATTACAGAATAAAGAGGTCCCCGCTGGCCCCGGGGCTGCTGGAGGCCCCGGCCTGGCCCCCGGAGGCCGAGCAGCCGCGGGGGGCAGCGGGCCCGACATCCCACCCGCACCCCGGGACACACACCGCGCTCCAACCGACACCTCGCGGAGCCCTTCCCGCCTCTCCCCAACATCGTCCAGCTCCAGCTTTGCTCAACAGCAAAAATTCCAGCGGCAGCAGCAGGAACCGCAGCCCAAGGTGCCCCCAGGCAGAGGCCGGACAGACACCGGCATCGGGAAAGCCCCCGTCCCTTCGGATCGCTCCGGCTCCTGCAGCCGCTCGATGCCCTGAATGTCAAATTAAGCGTTTTCCTCCCCAAGCCAGGCCCCGTGCGAGGGCAGCGGGAGGAGCGCGGCCTCCCCTCCTCTCCCCCAGCAACAGGAGGAGCAAATCTCAAAGAAAGCACAAAAGCTCCTTTTCCTTCATCAGCGGAACCCCCGGCGGGTACCGGGCACGGCAGACACCGCTGCCGCCAGGAGAGCCGCAGCCCAGGGGCTGGCTGAGGCTCACCCATCTCTCTCCTTTTTTTTTTTTTTTTAATTTAAAAAAAAGGAGAATTCAGCTCAAAATGCTTCAGCTTATTTTATTGATCAGTTCAGCCTCCCCTCCCATCTCTCCACCCCAGTACGAGACGACACAGCTCCTGACGGCTTCCAGCCCAGGGCCCCGCCGTTCCCGGCTGCTGAGGAATGTCGGGAGCATCTTTGGTCCTTTGCGTTCAGGCACAAAACCCAACGCCCACAAACACTGGCAGGTCTGACCCCACGGGGCAGAAGCCTGCCCTCGCTGCCCGGGACGGCCCCCAGCAGGCAGCAACGGGCAAGAAGGGGCAGATCCAGCTCCTGCTCCAGCTCCCGCTCGCTTTAGAAAGGCTGGCTGGTGCCGCAGGGGACAAAGTCCGGACCTGTCTCCCCATTGTGGACTTGGAGCCGTGCTCCAGAGCCCGCTGCCATCCCTGCCCCAACACACACGTACACGGGACGGCTGCGGAGCCGCTCCAGGGCGCCCGGCCGCGTTGCTTGTGCTTTAAGACAGCGTAATGGAGAAGCTCACTTGTACTGGGGGGGGGGAGTCCTGAGGGTTAAGGCCATGACAGTCACGGGGAAGTGGTGCGGGTGGTCCTCCTGAAGAAGTACGCCTGAATACGTGGCTGTTGCCCTGTGGCTCTGTGTCATTTTAATGAGAAATTAAGATGACATCCTTCAAGCAACAGGCCCACGTCCCAGGCAGGCGGCAGCAGAGTTCCCAGGTGACCAGAACCAGCGTGACAGTCCCACGCGTCCGATAACGACCCGTCCCTGGCTCTGCGACGTCCCATCAGACACAAACTCAACGAGGCTAGTTTACCAAAGACACTTTGAGATACGGATATAAAAACCACCACAGTGATGAGGTCTGTAGACTCCAGGCTGGGAAATTTCAGCCATTCTAGTGAGAGCTTTGGGATTTGATTTCTTACATTCGCAAGTCAGGATGTAGAAACACAAAAAAAACCAAAAAAACAAAGGATGAATCACCGTCTGGGAGCCTGAAATGAACCAGGGCTCTCGTAGAAGCTCTTCCCTTCCTTGCTCATAAAATACATTTCCAGGGGCGGAGTACTGACATCTATGGATGTAAAACACAGCACAGAGGGGGGCTGGGAAGAACGCACAAAACAAACACGCTCCACCGCGTTGCAGAGAGAAGAGGTAGGTATGCATGAGCCAGGCCCCCCAAGTCCGCCCTTTTAAGCCACGTCTTTTGTTCCCAAATTAGTCACCTCTTGCAGAAAAATCAAGCTGGTTTGGGGGAGGGGGCAGCCTGCAGCCCCCGGGTTGAGCTTCATAATGCACTTTGGACAGGAGAAGTCGAGCTTGAGAGCACAGACGAGAGTCGAGCATCCGCGGAGGGTGGCGAGAGCAAAGCTCCGAGTTATTGCTAGTGTGTGGCCAACCAATTAAATCCCTGGGACTAGAGGCAGCACAACAGCAGCAGTTGTGCCCGTTTAAGGCAGCGTTTCTACTAAACTAGGTTCCTAAACCACAACTATCTCCTAAACATGCAAGCCTAACAGCTCCCATTTCAAGAGAAACACCAAAGCAATTGTCTAAGCTGGTCCTCAACTCACAACTTGATGCTTCTCCCGAACAAAGCCTTTCCCGAGGTGTGCAAGCCCTGGTCCCTCCCCTGCCGCAGCTCCGTGCCTTGGGTGCTAGCACCTGCTGGCACATGCCTGGGCGAAGGCACCCAAGGCAGGCGCCCGGGAAGCCTTTCCAAGCAGGGTGGGGGGGAACCTCACGAAGGACCACCTCGGTTCTGAAAGGGGAGAGTCGAGAGCCAGATGGAGAAGGCAATTCGATATGGAGGAGATGTTGAAAAAGGTCCTTGAAAGCTGGGCTGGCAGGGAGCCAAGGTAGATGGCAACCTCTGAAAGCTGGAGGACAAGCAGGAGCTTTTCTTTCACGGTTGCCATCTCCTTGGCCACCTGCAGCGCTACCGTCGCAGAGACTCGAGAAGACCCCCATGCCCTGGACGGTGCTCACAGGTCCAAGGGGATCCCCTGGGTCCAAGCACTGCGTCCAGCAAAGCGCTGCTGGCTTAGACCAACCACTGCCTGAGCAACAGTGGCCAAAAAACCAGCTGGTTAACTCGAACCTTCCCTACGGGGCTCCTCAGCCTCGCGCCTGTGGCCAACACCCGCAGCCACCCACCAAGCACGACCACCCTGCTCACACGCTCCCGTCCGCCTGTGTCATCTGCTTGATCTGCCGGCTGTGGACCACCTGCTGAGCCCCCTCCACAACTTGGTTTAATCGTGTCTCTAGAGCACTCCGGAGGTCATTTACTTTCACATCTGGAAGGGGGTTCAGGCCAATGAAGACCCCCGCCCCCTGTGCAGCCTCCTCCTCCTCCTCGGGAGGCAGCAGGTCCCGTCTCCTCCGGCGGAGGTCCAGGTCCGCCTGCAGTTTCAGGTCCCGGTTCGGTTTGACGTCGTGGTCCAGCTTCTGGTCCCCCGGGGCAGCCGCTCCTTTCTCAGGCTTTTGGGCAGGAGCATTCTCAGGGCCTGGTTTCTTCTCAGCGTCGTTTGCGAGACCTCCATCCCCGTGCCTCTGCTTGCTCCGCAGACCTCCCTGGGGGTGCTGGGCCCCGTCCACCGCCTTCTCCCGAGGAGCTTCTTCCTTTACCTCCCCTTTGCCAGGCAGGTCCCTGTTCGAGGCCTGCTGCCGCCTGCCAGCACCCTCCCCTCCTTCGGTGTCTGCAGCTCTCTGAGGCTCCCGTAGGTGCTGCTCGCTCTCTGCCACGTTCCTTTTACTGGAGGAGTCCAGGGCAACTGCCAGGTTTTTGGGCTCCACCTGACTCAGTGCTTTGGCTTTAAGGTCTATTCCCGAGTCTCTTTCCAGACTCTTTCCTGCTACTCCCTGAACTTTGGCAGCCCCCAGCTGTTCTCTTTGGATGGGAGCTGTAGCTACTTCCACAGCTTTCAGGGAATTCTTCTTCTCGCGGACGTCTCTTCCAGCTTTGGCTTCACGATCTCCTCCTAAATCCTCCGCCAAGGGCTTCTTTTCTAGGTGGTTCCTGGCTGCTGGAATGTGTTGGGCATCCCTGTGAAGGGGATCCTGGTTCTCCACAGGATTTTTAACAGCTCTGTCATTCTCCTGTGGCGGCACCTTCCGCTCCTTGGGAGGAACCCCAGGAATCTCACGCCTGTGCCCAGCCTCCTCCAGCTTTCCTGCAGTGGCCCTGCGCTGCTCGGCGGAGTCAGCAGGCTGCCTGCCCGGGCCCTGCGCGGGGTGCTCCAGCACCTCTTTGCCGAGCGGCTTTGCAGCAGCTTCTTGCTTATCTCCAGGGCTCTTGTCCTCCTTGCTCTTGGAGAGAGGCACAGCGGGCTCCTGCTGCGTTTCAGCTGCAGAACAAAAACCGACATGTAAAAGCTTCTTCTTATGAGATTCCCTTCTCCCGCCAACCCATTCTGCACAACAGGGGACAGGAGGAGAGATCACACCATCAACGGCCACGTGGGAGAACAAGGGGAGCCGTGGGGGAGAGCGTTATCCCTGTGATCAGGGTCCAGGGATCCCCACCACGGAGGTGAGGGTCAGACGCAGGAATGGCTTTTGCAGAGTGGACTCTGCCACGTGCCAAAGGGACCCTTGATCTCGCCCAGGCTGATTTTACAGCTGCTTTGAGCAGCGATCAGCCCGTGGAGGGGTCACGCTCTTCGCTGATGGCCTTACCTTGCTTTGGCTTCTCCTCTCCTCCCTCCTCCTGCCGTTGCTGGTGGATCTCCTTGTGCTGCTCTTCAATTACAGCCAGCAGTTTTGCCTGCTGGTCAAGCAGCTGCTTCTGCTGTACCTGCTGTTCTTTGATCACCTGCAGCAGCATGGCATGGTCAAGCAGTTTCGCCTGCCCGGCTTCTACAAAAGGGAAAAAATAAGAAAGAAAAAAAAAAAACCAATCCATGACCCAAACCGCTCACTAATCATCTCTCAGCACTGGAAGGGCCGCAAGGGCTTTCCTTGGCAGGAAGGTCCTGGCCCATTCGCCAGCAGGGAGGGAACGACGCGGCACAGCTCTGCTGCGGGCGCTGCCGGCGACACCGCTCAGCACACCTCCACCGAGGACGGCAGCCAAATGCCCAGACCAGCAGCTCCCCCACACACAGGACACCGGCCTCCCAAGAAGATTTGGGTGGAGGGATCAAAACCAAGCTCTTGTCGCCAACTGCTCAGGCAGAAGAGCCACAAGGAAGAGGTACAGGGGAGCAGCTCTGCTGGGGTCCCAGTGCAGGGAGGACAAGGTGGCTGCTTGGCGCAGGAGCTGGAAGAGGACAGGACCCGCAGCAGTGGGTCGAGCGCGAGGGTCTCGGCTGCCCAAACGAGACGAGCTGCTTTTAAACCTGCCTGCGGAAACCCCAGTGCTGCTGTAGCTCAGCTCTTGAGATCAGCCAGGCTTCTCAAACACACATCATCTCTTTGAACGCACTGCGAAAACTTCATCTCAGCTAAACCGAGCCTGGAAAGACCAGAAACAGCAAATGTGCAATCTGAGGAGGAACTCCAAGAAGTCAGCGAAGGCACAGCACCAGGAGCTGCCCTCAGAGGGAAACTACCCGCACGGTGGGATAAACCGACATGGAAACATCAACCCAGCACGTGAGATACAGGCACTGAGCTGGGTCTTTTCAGGGGGCAAGTCCTGGGTTACAGCCGGAGCGATGAGAAGCTACTGTTGTCTCTTCTCCCAGCTTAGCCAAGCGAACATCTCGCCTGGCCCACAGCAGGAAAACACCCACTGAAAACAATCCTGCCAAAGATTTTGGCTTTGAGCACGGTGGAAGGGCCGGGATGGTGAGTGGCAATCGAACGGGTTTAATGGCCAAGTATCTTGCACGCAGCAGCGCAGGCAGTCGGGCAGGTTGAAACCCCAGCGGTGCAGAAAGGCCGCCCCACCGCCCGCCACCGCAGCAAAACCGAGCTCCCCGTGCCAGGGCACGGGAGGAAACCCCCGCCTGACTCCTGCCCACCCACCCTTTGCAGCCACGCGGGCAAGCATAACACATGAGGGGGTGCTTTTCGGGCCCAGCAGAAGTGACTCACATTGATTCACTCGCTGCAAGCGACACGTCAGGCACAAACTATGAGTCCCGGGTCTGCCCGGAAATGTTGCTGCCTTTTCTCTGCCCAGACAGACACCCAGAAGTATCGTATCATATCGTATTGTTTCGTATCGTATCGCATCGCATCTCGAGAGTGTGAACCCGTGTGTGGCTTGCCTCCCGCACCAACAAGCAGCCTTCCTCCGAAACTCAAGGTGTTTCTAGACTATTATGCCCCAAAAAAATAATGTCAAAATTAATAGCCTGTAAAATGCCATTTAAATTAAAAAGGGATGCTGTCCAGGTTAATCCTTCTCCAGCACGCACTGCCTCCCCCTGTCCCGCTAATCACCCGCAAGGTGATTACAGAGAAATATTTCCAGTTCACATTATGGCGCTATTAGCCGAGGGCCCCTGGAATTCCCCTTCCATTCCGTTTACAGAAAGCTGGGCTGCGAGGGGGAATTCGGTCCTTTCAAGAGTGCAATTGACTCCTTGAGATCTGTTTATTTTTCGCACTTTGCTCAGAATAAACAATGAAAACAGAAGTCACTTCTGCAATCTCGCTCTCTGAGCTCGCCAGGTCCCAGCTCGGCATGGGAATGTTTGGGTTGAACCGCAGCAGGCAAAGGTTTAACGCCAAATCAAAGCGTTTCTCATGGAGAGCTCTGCAAACACGTGTAACTGCTGTATTTGTGCAGCACACCTCTTCCACACAAACAAAAGGCGACGCTAACTCTTGGCCCGTCCTTTGATCTTGGGGAGAGCAGGCCTCAGCCAGCGCTTTGGCTGGATTTTAACAGGCATTCTTCATAAAAAACTGCTTAAACAATTATTAAATGAAAGTACCTGAGTTCACACGGCCCAGGGCAGCCACAGCCGGAGCACTCAGCCATGGTGCCAGCGAGGCAGCCGTTTGCAGAGTGCACCCACGGGGCTGCGCACCCTCCGCCTTGCTCCCATGATGCCTTTTCACCCTTTGCACCCTCTGCCAGTCCCTGGGCATGACGCTCAGCTCAGAACAGAGGAGCAGAACAAGCCCCGGAGCACCTTTTGGTGACACCCTCATGGGAGAGCATCCCCAGCAAGTCCCACACAGACCGAGATGGAAAACCCCATGGAAACTCAGGTCCCTTCATCTTCCTTGAAACCTGAAGAGTCCTCACAGTCCTTACCCATCACTAGCTTTTCACGCCTGGTTTTTAAAGTCCTATTGCAACGCAGAACAGAAAGAAATGAATTAGAAAACCAAGCTGTAACCCCCAAAGAGGGTGATACGCTCACCAGGAGCGGAGGCTGCCCGCTGCCATGGCTCATCAGGCCAAACGTCCATCACCTCCAGACCAGAAGGACAGCAAAGAGCCACGGGACCCCACCACAGACCAGCTGCGGGTCTGAGCTCGGGCTCCAACCCCTCTGGTGAGGCAGAGGTGGACAGCAACGAGCGCAGCCGGAGGAAGGGCTCACCGCACAGTACCAGCGCCGAGGCTGCTGGGGCCCCCCATTTCACACCAGCCAAACGGTTCTACTCCAGTCTCGCTCTCGCCGGGGCAGCACCGCCTGCGCTGGAGCGGCTGAAGCCGGGGAGCAGCGGGTCCCGGGTGCCAGCGTGACTCATGTCCTCGAGCGGCCCTGCCAGGGGCTGCGCCGTGGAACAGCCGTCCTGCGCCGCAGGCGTGAGCCTGGGGAGACAGGCACTAGTTGCTGCCGTCGCGGAGGTGACTACGGCCTAAAGCTAAGTGCGGGCAAGAGCCAAGAACCGCGCTGGCTGGCACCGTCCTCCTGCAGAGAGAAATCCTGCACTCCCAGCCCCGGGCTCCCGGGGGAAGCTCAGCGCCTTCCCCTGCCCGCACGCCCCAGGGACGCACACTCACCCTCCAGCTTGCTCTCCGCATTCTCCTGTTGCTTCTCCTCAGCGTTTCGGGTATCCCTGGGCTCCAGCTGATCCGCTCTGTCCGGGAGGGGCAGCTCCCGCTTTTCACCTGCAGACGAACAGACCGACAGACCTTTGCAGTCAATGATGCTCCAGCAGCAGATGTTCTCTAAAATGACTCCACATCGTGTTGTCCCTCCCTGCCTAAGCCGGCACAGTTTATATTCAACCCGATGACTGCAAGGGAAGTAATAAAAAAAAAATATTTAACAATCTTATAGACTCGTGGCAGCGAGCCAGCGCTAACTACCTCAGCCAATTAAAATGCAAGAACGGTTCTAACTAGCTTTTAGATGGGCGCTTAGCAATGTGTTACCTGTCAAGATCTCCCGGCTCCGTGTCCCCAGTGAGTTCGGAGATGCACAGGAACAGCATGGCACCTGACATTTAGTAGGCTAGCAAACAACTGTTTGACAGATATTATAGTAGCTGTCAAAGCCACCAGATTCCTCCTTTTCCCCAACAGCTGCTGAAGGGGCCGTGCACGCGCACATGCTAATCTCATGAAATTAAAAGGAGAGGCTGGGATGTAGGTAGGAATAACCATGCTGCCCAGTCGCCAGGGCAGATCACAGGCCATGAGAAGAGTTTGTTCAGACGAGGCACCGTGGAGGGAGCTTACCAGGGTCGCCTTCCTTCTCCACGGACTTTGCAGCCTCCTCTGCTTTCCTGGGGAGCTGGAGCTTTGATTTCTCCCTGTCACCTGCAGCCTCAGCTTTCTTCTCACCGTCCGGCGTGGCAGCTTGCGCCTTGGCTTCCAGCACTTGTTTGTCTGGCTCCAGCTCTTTGTATGGCGGCCTGCCATCCCGCTGCACGATCACCTCCAGGACGTTCTTCAGATTCTTAATGGGTTTGTCAGTCCCTCCCCGCAGTTGGTTCTCAGCAATCGCTTCCTTCCCATGTTTCGGGCCAAGTGCCTCTTTCTGGGGATTCGGCACGGCTGGCTCCTCCAGCGCTGGCTTGAGCCGACGGTCATTGGCTCCTCCGGGCGCAACCTTGTTCTCATCGGATTCCTCCCGCTCCCGCCCCATGTCCACGACCACCTCGTCGTGTGGGACGGGCGGCTCATGGCGATGTGCTTCCCCCACGGGCAGGGCAATGCCTAGGGCGGATGACAGGCAGGGTTAGGGGGCTCAGGAGCGATGGGAGAAAGCAGCAGGCAGCGGGTTCACAGCACACCCAGCACCCACCTCCCTGCTGCCCTTCTTCGACCCTGCCTTAGGGTTCCTAATGGTTAGACTCTATCATATTAAAGGTCTTTTCCAACCTAAATGATTCTAAAATTCTATCGAGCCTCGAGCATCAAATAATAAACCACCGTCTGTCCACGAGGTAACGAGCAGAGATGAGGATCTTTATCTGAAATAGCCCTGCAACACACACCTCCCAGCTCCACAGCTGGCACCCCTTCCCCACGTTCCTCGTTACCTTGATCAGGACGATCAAGCTGCACTTTCTCCTCTGGCTTTCCTCTCTCCTCCTCTCTCTTGGGTACCTCCATGGGCACCTTGATCTGGGGCTGCTCCATCTCCTCCTTCTCCTCCAGCAGCTTCGGTTTATCGCGGTCATCCTCCGCCTCCTCCACGGCCGGGTTCTGGTCTGCAAACGCAGCAGAGTTAATTGCACGAGTTACGCACGGCTGCACTGTCAGTCCACGGGCAGATCAAGGCAATCGCTTTGTCTGCTGCAACCCCCTTTACAACCCAAGCCGAGCGGTTATTTTCCCCCCAGCGTCAGAACGGAGGGGTCGGGGCTTTTGTTCTGGGGTCGCCTATTTGTTTTCCCTACCGTGGCTTTTAAGGGAGCAGCGGGCTCGGAAGTGCAGGCCAGGCAGGGCTGGGATGGAGCCGGCTGCGGCTGCGAGCCCACGCCGCCAGATGGTAGCATCCTCCCGGCTCCCCTGCACCGGACCCCCAGGCACTGGCAAAAACCATATAGGGGGTCCGGCCGCAGCCCCCCATCGCCCGCCTGCGCTGGCTGCATGCTGCAAAGCGGCTCAAAACCTCGTTTGTTTTTATTTTTATTTTCTCCTTTTTGTGCACGAGCGTTTCCCCAGCCCTTCGGACGCCGCAAGGAGGACAGGCGGGAGGGAGGGGGCCACCCAGCAGAAGGCACGAAGTTTTGAGGAACGCGATTAAACAGGCAATAGGGGAAATTCCCGAGTGAGACGGGGGGGACTCTCCCCATCTCTCCTTCAAAGAGCTGGGATGTTTCTAGAAGATACATCCCAGTCAAACCAGTGACTGGGTTCAGCGCTGGAGTAACCACGTGGAATTCGTGGCACGTCCCATGAATGGGAACGGTCCCTTCTGACCCCGGGGTGGCAGAAGACGACCCACACAGCGCCAACAGGGAGTGGACTCTTCCTTAGAGTTCCTCCTTAGAGGAGGAAATCTAATTGTTTCCCAGCACTGAAGTTGTTCTGCAGATTTTTTTCCATCCAACAAACTCTGAAAAAAAAAAAAAAAAATCTATCTTCTGTAACAAAAAAAAAAAATTCCCAACTCTTCCCCCCATTTGCCCTCCCCCATGCGATTTCCTTTGGGGAATTAATTCTATAAACATCTTTCAATTTTCTCCTCCCCCTCCGCAGGGCTGGTGCGATTTATTACAAGATGAACTCATGGGAAAGAAGAGACTGCCACAACTTCAGCTGCGTGGGCCTTACCCAAATTGGAGGGGGGGGGAAACAACAAAATAAGTACAAAATCCTGGCCCAGAGGGATCCGTGCCAGAAGGACCCAGCGCTGGTCCAGAAACCTGGACACTCTGGCCCGGAGCTCCGCACCCAGTTGAAGGGACGTGCGCCGGGGCTGGCCAGCTTTCCAAGTTTCTTCGGCTGGGGAATGACGGTGGGAGGGGAAAAGGACTCAGATTTTCTGAGAAACTCAAGTTTGGTACCCAAGGGTCCCCTCTCTCCATTGAGGGACTTCCCAGGGTTCAGCAAGTCACGGCAGGACACTCCTCCTTTCAGGAAAAAATGGACTGGAGGAACTGGTGCCCAGCCCTGGACGGGGGCCCTGGGAAGCAAGAGGCCGGGGAGGGGAGCACTCGGCACGGCTGCGGATGTTCCCAGCTCCATTCTGGCCTCGCAGCAAAAAATTATTTACTCTTATTGGAGGAAAGTTTTTCGTTAATTGGTTCATGAAGGCGGGAGATGGCTGCACTCGGAGAAGACGGCGGCGCGTCTGAAACCAGAGGATCCAGAGAACTGCAACACCGTTCCCATGGCAGAAGGGGACGAGGGATGAGGCAGCTGTGCAGCAAGACGATGTTCAAGAGGGATTAAAAAAACAAGGGGGGCAAATTTTCCATGCAAGGTGGAAATGGAGGAGTTAAAACTAGAAGTACCCCCGTGTGCACGGCAGGATTTGGCCACAGGACCCTCCAGCAGGTGAACACCCCCCCACACACACACGGGTCCGGGCCCTGACCGAGGGACTGGGGGGGTCCCGCTGCTGGGAGAAGCGTCAATCGTAAATCAAGAGGCGGCCGCATGTTCCGGGTTCTGCAAACAATGCAAGAAAAGACCAAAACACAAACAAAAAATAAAAGTCTCCACACCATAATAAGACAAAGTTGCCTCTAAGCCGTCATTTGCTCAGCAGGAATCAAAATTAAGTTCATCATCAGGGTGTGAATTAACGACCTCTCGCGCTGCATGGAAATCTATAAGGGACTATATGTGGTTTGCAGAGAACAATTTTGCTCAGGATGCGTAATAATCGCTCTAACTGTCTAGTCGCCCTGCAGGTCCCTTTGGAGAGCGTTACAGTAATGCTGCGCCTCTTAATGTTTTATGAGTGGTGTTGGACTTTACAGGCAAGGGCTGTAAAAGCTTTTTGGCTTACGACACCAGGAGCTGGGCATTCGGCAAGCGCCAGGAGGGTTTGCCTTGCCCCAGTGGGTCCTGCCGAGCTGCCCCAGCTCACCAGGAGCATCACCAGCTCCTCTCTCGCGCTTACGGGGCAGCGAAGGGAAGCCAGGGCTTTCTGCAACTGATTTGTGTGTGTGCGTGTGCGCGCGTATGTGTTGTGGTTTGCCAACAGCCTCTCCAGGCTGCAATAAAATTTCATGATTAGCAACCTAAAAGCTTCCCTTCCCCCTCCCTGCTCCTGGTTCAGATAGTAGCAATGGTCCCAGAAAGGCATTAAATCCCTCCTCGCATGGTTTTCCTCTCGCGCTCGCCCACCACAGTGATGACCGCGGCCAAAAGCTGGGTCCGCACCCCCCGCCCTCAGCAGGGGCAGGGAGATGGGCCCCGCTGTGCTCCCCCCTGAGCCGAGGGACCGGGGGACCCCCGGGGACAGCACAGGGGGCTAGGGGAGACACCAACCTCTCCGTGACTGTTGAGTGATGCCCAGAGCATCGTCCCAGGGCAGACGAGGGACGTGGGGGAGTCAGGACCTGCTCATGCCGGTCCATCTTGACTCGCTGAAATGGCTTCAGCGCAGTGAAATGGAGCAAGATCCACAAGGATCTGGCTAAGGAAAAGGAAGCAGAACAAGCGGGGCAGAGGCATGGGGGCAAACGGCTGCCCTCGGCCGAGCCGGGCAGCCCTGCACCCCGAGCAGGGCAGGAGAAGCCCCCCCAGGGGAGCCCCGCGCAGCCCCCCCAGCCCCAGCGGCGCCTCCAGCAGCCCCTCTCCCCCTGGAAAGGGTGACAGATTTCACAAGGTTATCGAATGGCATCACTGAAATTAGTTCACAGTTGTCTCCTGACGCACCAGCAGTAAAAACGAACCCAAATTACAAGAGGCTGATAGTTCCTTTTCTGTGTCACAGGCACTATTAAAAGCTGGCTGGCACAAAGCACCCGGGAGAGCCGCAGCAGCCTCAAGCTGTTCCTGCAGCATCAGGAGCAGCAGAACCCGCGGCTCACGCGTCTCCAGGGCTGCTCTGCCTAATAACGCCAGTGGGGACGCAGCCCGCAGCCGGGCAGGGCTCTTTTTTGGGGACAAACACGCGGATACGGAGGATCCTTCAGCATCACGCCCTGCTGCGTGCCGGCAGCCCGCAGGGAAGCCAAACGCTGAGCCAGGTTTCACCCAGGTCCATAAAACACAGGCCAGCACAGCCAGGGGGGCACGGGGGCGGACGGGGAAGGGTCCTCAGCAGCCAGGCTCCCCGGAGCGCCCGGGGAAAGGGCAACTCTTGCATAAGGAGTGTGAATCAGGTCTTTGTTACCCGATGTTGCACAACGCCCAGAGAAAGAAAACGAAGCAGCGATGATCAAGTAAGGAGCTGAAAAATATTACAAAATCTTAATCCGCCCCATGAGACCCTCTAGGGTGCTTTCAAATACAGAGAGAAATTGCCTAATTAGCCTTTTTTTTTTTTAAATGGATAATTGCCTTCATGAGCTTTCACAGGCAGCTTAGCAACCTTTTAACATACGCGCACACGCTGCATGCAGCGGCAGAACGTTTCTGAAAGGGGTTTTATACCTTTCCCGAAGAGCTGCTGACAGTAAACCTCAAGCAATACAGGCAGGGGCTGTAATGGGCACTTGGGTGTCGTTAGTAAAAACACTATTCAGAGTTCGTTGGTCAATACGTGTTCACATAAAAGGGCAATGTTCTAATATTCATAATCCCAGGGCCCACAGGGCAGGGTTTTAATGAAAGTCTGTACAGTTCTGGTCTCCGCAACATCAAAGAGGCCAATAAAACTCCTCTCACATGCTGACAGGAGAAAGTCAGCCGGGGAAGGTAGGGCTGGGAAAAGGCCCCGCGCAGCCCCCGGGTTTGCCTCGGCCAGGCAGCTCCCGGCGCGGCGAAGGGGCTCGGAGGGTCCCCCCCGGCCCGGGGATGGGGCCGAGCACCGGCAGCAGTGGCCGGGGAGCAGCCGTGTGTTCCTGCTAAAGCCCCATGTGAGGAATACGAACCAGACGTGCGCGGAACGAGGGCAGCCAGGTGATGCGGGGCAGCCCGCATCCTGCGCGCCCCGTGAATGGCAGGATGCAGCTGCCGCCGTGTTTTCCAGGCTGCGGGCTCCTGCCTCTGCAAAACAAGCCGGGCGAGGACGAGGGGGGAGCCGCGGGGGGGAAGAAGGGCACCATTTAACGCCTCTCATTGCTAGTCAAGCCGTCAAGCCGACATCCTGTGGAGGCACAGGGAGGCACGGATCCAAGGCACGGGGTGGTTCGCAGCAGCAGCTCTCCCCTCTCTCTGCGAGGTCCTTGTCCCCCTTCATCCCGCTTCCATCCCGCTCCCTCCTGCCAGGGGACGGAGCGCCCTGGCCAGGCTCCGCTCCCTGGGGCAGAGCCAGCAGCCCCCCGCGGCGAAAGGCACCGTGCTGGACTCAGAGGGCGGCCGAGCTTTCCCCTGGCAGACGCTCGTCAGCGCGTTCGGAGCCGCACGGCTCCTCCCCGGGGAAGTTTACGAACCGAGAGCACTAAAACCGCCTTCCTCCCAGGTAGGATTATTTAATCCAGCAGTAAGTACCAGGCAATAAGGGCTAACACCGAGGAGCTACGGGCACACGCGGCGGGTATGGCAGGGCAACCACCGAGTCGCTGCACTTTGCGATGATTAGACACAGGCGTCCTGCTCTGCCACCCCGGCTCACGCGGAGAAGTGGAGAAGAGATTTAGCAAACTCCAGCGGACACCATCTTTTATGGGACTTTTTTTATTTTCCCAGTCGCAAGAACACGTGTCATTAGCGACTCCTCCTGAAACGAGCAGCTGTTCTTTGGCCATTACCGCTCCAAAATTAACCAAGACGGAAGAATTCAATCGCATCCGTCCTCCCTGCCCTGCTGAGTGTGCTCGATTAAGGGATTGAGAGCATCTTTTGCTCAGAGTTCACGGGTATCCTAGTGCCTGAGAAGGCACGTATGCCTTGGGTGAACCAGGAGCACGAACGCATAAAAGCCCACCGCTGCCAGGGATGGAGCAACCCAGGAGTGAATGTTATCGGCGGCAGCACCGGTGTCTCGGAGACACTCAAAGCTGCTCGGCAGGAACACAGCCAACAACCAGGAGGGAGGATAATCTCCAGAAGAGACAGCCCCTTTCTCGCTTCCGTTCTCAATCTCTGCAAGGCTATTTCAAGGCCCCCGAAGAACAAAAAAAAAAAAAAAAAGCAGCACGAGCAGAACCNAAAAAAAAAAAAAAAAAAAAAAGCAGCACGAGCAGAACCAAAGAAAAATAAAATAAAGAAACAGGACACAGCCACAGATGAGGGGCAGCGCGGGGTCACGCGACACCTGCTAGCGATGGCCTTGCAAGGCAAGCCTGCAGCTGGGGAAGGGAGGGATCGGCCGTAATTCTATCAACGGCCACAGTAAACAAATAATAAATAATGTGAACCAGTAAACAAAGCTGAGGCATAATCACAGGCTTTGTCAGAGCTAAAACCCAATCCAAATTTATATCCTCACAACCAGAAAAAAAGTCAGTGCCCATAAATTTACATACCTTTGAGCGCAATGAATGGCTTGTTATTGGAACCGCGGACAATGCACTGGCAGAAATGGTGAAAGCAGCCCTGTTTGGCCACTCACACCCCTCGTACAGGTGGCCAGCGCGGAGCCAGCACTGGGCTGTGCTCACAGAGCTGCATTTATTACCCCGAATGGGGAGACCCGTGCTCTGTCCTTACAGAGGACCCCAGCCCCTGCACCCTACCTTTCCTTTCCTTTCCCTTCCCAAAAGAACAGCTCCCACAGGGTACCATCGGAGCTCACACCAGGCTTTTCCAGAAGGCAAAACTGCAGCCTTTCTTGGGAAAAGTCCCCAGGATGTTGTGAAGCCACCTGGAAATGACCCTGGTTCCACCACACTTTTAAAAAAATATGTGGTTTAATTTTTTTTTTTTAAAGAGGTGGAGCTGAGAGCAGGGCTGGGAAGCACAACTCAAGCAGACACATACCTGGGATTTTGATTGAATCCTGGTCAATTCTGTTCTGCTCGCCGTCCAGGTGCTCCAAGCCCACTGCTTCTGTCTTCACAGGGGCGTCCTCCGTTGCAGACAAGGTGGTGTACGTGCTGATCACCAGTATTCCCAGGCCAATCCACAGTATAATCTGCACAATGTGCCAGAGCTTCAGTTAGCACAGCAAAACAAACGGGACTGCTCTGTACAGCATTCTTCGTGCAAACAGTGCCGCCAAACAATTCAAAGCTCAGGGCAATTACACATGTCAATAACAGACAGAGAAATTTAAGAGGCAAAAAAGAAAAACCAGTAGCTTTTGGCTGAGGTTTGTATTTGGATGTAGAGAGGTAGCAATGAGAGTTTCAGATGCTGGAGGCTGTTGAAAAGGCGACTCCTGTATCAGGAGGGCTCAAAAGCAAGTGGACAGGACGTAAGGATAGAAAAATGCATGTGGCAGACAGGAGTCCAGCTGCAAACACTCATTCCCTGGTATTTCCAGCAGCAACATTAGAACACCATGAAATCAGGTCTGGCTGAGAACAGAGGTGCCCAACCTGTTTACACCCTAAAAAAGTTTCCAGGGAGCTGTTTAAAAATTCTTATTTTTGAGAGCAAGAATAAGATGTCCACACACAAATCCTGGTGGCCAGTGCTCAAGAAGCTGATAAGAATCCTCGCTGATTTCCCCAAATAGAATAAAAAAAGAAAGACAGAATCTGGACACTGCGGAGGGAAGCGCTCTACGAATTTCTTTAACTCAAAAAGGAGAAAGTGACCACCACCAAAGAGAACTTTCCTACAGCTTATTATCTAATGATAAATTGATCTAAAAGGATCTAATTCCACATGAGCTGTAAGAAAGAATACAAAGCTCTCTGCATTTGACTGCACAAAAAAGAATAATCTCTAGGAGCGCTAACAATTCACGGGGTAACGCAAGAAGGACAAGCGAGACGACGCGCAGCAGCGACAGGGGCCGAGGAACGTCGGCCACGTTGGGTGTCGGGGCTGCCAAACGCCTCCTGCGCCTCCAGGCGAGGGGGTGCCAGTCCAAAGAGCCGAGCGGATGGATTGCTGGCCAACAACGCTGACTGTGGAGATTTAATTAAACTCTAATATATTATTTTTACCTAGTTAATCACTGCAATTGTCACAGCAAGAGCTTCTCGTGGAACCTGGTTTGCATGTCAATGCGTCAACGGCACGCAATGACTGGTAGGAGAAAGTCTGCAAGAGTTTGTGCTGAAGGAAGCAGGCAAAGAAGCATCACCCTCTGCTAGAAACAATCTCCCCACAAACTCCTTTTCACAACAGACTGTGGAAGCAACAGGAACCATCTTTGCAAAACAGAAAACGCCTCTGCGATGCTGGGAAGCTGAAAGTTTGCAGCAAATTGCTATTTATGATGCAGCAATTCCCTCTTTTTTTTTTTTTTTTAAAGTACGTTCTGCTCTCTGAAACGCCAGGGATCTAGCTTATTTCTGCAGCTCTGCATACGGCAGCAAGAGATCCAAGATGATGCTGCGAACTGCATCTTTCCTTCGCACCTCGTGGGCACTTGCGTGCTGAGCGCAGGCTGCTGGGGAGAGGACGCCGCTTCTTCCACCGCACTTCTAACAAGAGCAACTCGCTACGCATGCTTCACGAGGCAATCCTAAAAAAGTCTCTATCTGCCAAGGAAAAACGTCGCTTTGGTATACATGATCTTGTTGCTCTCCAGTAGGAACCCCACGAGCTGCCCTTTGCAACACCCAGAGTACTGGTGATTCCGGCTGGGGCTGTGATAGCAGCTCACAAGAGGACCACATCCCGCGGGATTCATCTCTTCCCCCAGAACCCTTACCCTGCAGCATTTACATCCCAATTAACAAAAAGCACGACAAAAGGATGCTTCTCAGTGTGAGAAAAACCAGGAACGCTACAGGGATTGCTACAACTGGGAGCTGCCAGACGGAGACAACTGAAAATAAAGGGGAGAAGTGAAATTGAAAGGAGAAGTTAAAATATTAGCATTCCCAGGAGAGGGAGGGGAGGCTAATGCTTGCCTCTCCTTCCTCGCACTGAGGGAGATCGCCCAGAAACATGGGCCAGCGCGGTCAGAGTTCTGGGCCCAGGAGAGCCCGTCCCCAGCTCCCCCCTGCAGACAGACAGACGCCTTCAGAAGGAAAAGGCTGGCAGGACGCGAAGCAGCTCTGGACGAGGGACGAGCAGCCTGGCCAGGGGGCAGAGGCCAGACCTTAGAGATGTTGCAAAGGAAACAGAAGTAAAATCTGCTCCCTGCCTTGCCGTGTGGGTGCACAAAGAGCAGATATCCTGCCATCCTGCTCGGGCCAAAAGCAGAGTCAGCAGGTCCCTGCCACGGCTGCCCTCGGCTTGGCGCTCGTCCGCTTCCTCCCCTCGCACAATCTACAGCCCCGGCAGAAATGCACTTTGCGACTGGAAGGCTGTTCTGGCGTCTTCCAGAAACAACAGCAGAGAGGAAGAGCGTTTCCACAAAGAGGATCTATTCTGGTGCCACAGGAACTAGGAGCAACATGGGAGAGAAGGGAACGGTAGGAAACGGCTGAAAACACTAAATGTTTTAAAAGGATTTTTGTTGTTTCTTATCTTAGTGGGGAACCATGGGCTTGAATGCCTTGGATTCAAACCCCTTTGATTGTTTAACATTTGGAGTTCATCTGTGAGCTTCCCAGCGCAGCGGGTACGGGCACACGTGGCAGCCCGTGAGCAGTCCACAGGCTGGGCTGTCCCCGAACCAGCAGCCGTCCCTCCCCCTCAGCTCCCCCGACAGCACGCCTCCTCCTCACCCACCCCGTCAGCAACTGCAGACCAGGATAAAGAGGTCCACAATTTGGCTTAATTCTATGGAGATGCTTATGACATGGAAAACCAGGCAGTTTGGACTCAAGGGACCACCAAGGCTCAATCAAGAGAGGAGGAACGTGGGCTGCAAGGACCCGGTGGCTTGAGGAACCAAACACAGGCAGAGGAGCCACCTACCACCAAAGTGTCCAGCTGAAGAGTTGAGAACCTGGAGCAAGGAGAGGAACAACACTGCAGAGTGGTTATAACCCAGTGCCACAGGAAGGATCTGCCCCCCACCTCTGAAAAGCGAACCCACCGAGAGCAGAGACCCTTCTCCAGAAGCACTGCTCAAGATGGACATGGCAAGAGGACGTGCAAGCCCCATGCAGCCTCCTCCAACAGGCAGGTCAGCAAGGCAAGGGCCTGTCTCTGGAGAGGAACGCTCTGAGCACGGACAGGAATTTAGGAGAGGAAGTTTACGCAGCCATTTCCTCTGCTGGTCGCTTTCCCTCAGCCATCCTTCCTCCCAGAAGATAACTCAAACTTTGTACAGAAGAGTCATCAGCTCAGACCATCTCCTCTAACCACGCCTCAGCCATCAGCGGGAAGCAAAAAAAACCTGCATTTGTGTGTAGTGACGACATCCTCCAAACTGGGCTGTTTTGGACACTGAGCGTTTGGAGGGACAGAGTCATGGCAAAGGAATGCAGAGCCCCGGTCACCGCCGGGCTCCTCCGCTGCGCTGCGACAGAGATGCTGCGGCTGTACCGACCCCGAGCGCCTGCGGTGAAGGTGTGCTGGCCGCTGCGCTACCAGGCGAGGGCAGAGGGGAATCTCTTCTCCATCCGCTCAGGAGCGAGACTGAGGGGTCATTTCCTGACCTCCAGCAGCCTCTCTGCAGCCTCTTCCCCAACCGGGACAACAGCCACTCCAGCCTCCCTAGGAGGGGCCTCTCGGACAGGCTTGTGTCAACACTGGGAAGCCAACACCTTCCTGTTAGAAGTTAAACATTCTGTTTACAGACCTTAACGTGACCTTCAGCAGCCAAACCTCACTCTGTCCCCTCGCTCCAGCCTCCCGGAGGGCAGCAGGACCCACACCTTTACAGTAACACCCTGGGTGCTGAACCAAAAGAAAGGGAACGCTCTCCCCAGTTCACTCACAGCTCTGCACACCCGACTTCAAGCTTTTTAACTGCTCTGTTACCTGATCGTCTTTCCAACACAGCAAGCCTTTCAACCAAGCCATCCCCCAGCCCCAGCCCCGGCTGACCAGCGGCTGCCATAATTAACAACTGGTTGGTAGAAGCTGCCCATGCTTTTTGCTGGCCAGCAAACATCTGGGACAGCCCATATTCCTCCTCCTGGAACCCACTTCACCACTTTAAATGCAATTCCCCGTTTTGTAGCCTCAGCTTGCACCATCTTCCCAGCTTGGTAAATCTAAACTTCCTATCCGGCCAGCCCCACAAGCTGCCCCATACGGGACTTTGCTGGATGCCTGAGTGGCCCAATAAAAGCTGCCAGTTCTCAGCAGCAGCACCACAAGAGTCAGGATAATTCAGGCAAGCGGAAGAGCTGGCATTGAGAAGGTCTGCTGCTTTTGGAAGAAAGCTAAGGATGATGGAGGGAGGGAGAACGTACACGTCCGTTGTTTAGACAGGGAAAAGCAGGGAGGGACAGCTATGCCCCGGGCTGGCTCCTTCTCCCGCTTGACTGCCACTTTTCACAGGAGCATATTTTGATGGAGTGGAGCACCTGATCAAAGAAAAGCAGGAATGAAGGAGGAGACCAAAGACTGAGCTTCAGGGAAAGAATAAATGAGTCTTTGCAGAAGACCTGGAGGAAGGCGGAGAGGGTGGGCCCAGAATTGTGCTCCAGAGTGGAGGCGGGGAAGGGCTCCGCAGCCTGGCGTGTTTCTGAAGGCAGGTGTGCCCTTGCTGCAGCACTTCAGAGCATCGCTCAAAGAAACTATGCAAACTTGACAGGCCATGGATCATTGAAGAGAAGGCTGGACAGCTTGCTACCAGCCCCTTGAAATGCCAGGGTAACCTGGGGGCTGATGCTTTAGATAAGCCCTTACTCCTTTGTGGGGATTTCTGGAGGAGAAACGTCTTCACCAGCCTTGTGACCAGCGTTTGAGGTCAAGGATTGTGAGGGCCCCAGTGTTCAACTCTGGGCAGCTGACAGTCGCCTCTGGGCAGCCAGTTTAAGAGCTCAGCACATCCTAAGTGCAGTTTCAAGGCACTGCAGAGAAACATTCTGGCTCGGCCGGAATAGAAAGCAATTCTTGAAAGTGCTCTTTGTTTCCCTGAAAAATCCAGGCTGGCATTCAGACTCCTGCTTGGGGTTTCAGTCAAAGACGTTAGGACCAAAGTGTCAGAATTCAGAGTGAAAACTGGAAAGTTGGACTATTTCCTTGTGTCAGAGAAAGCACGGGGAAAGAAAAAAAATACGCCCTGCTTAAAAACTTCATGTACGTTTGCAAACCCACAAGTCATTAAACACAGAAAAAGCCATTAGTTCTGTAGGACCCACAAAAATGTCGTGCTCTCCCTCTGCTGACTCCGCAGTTTGCCGAAAACCTTATTCCCAGCCCAGCACTGTCGTGACTGGTAACGCTGGGGCAGAGGCCTGCTAAAAGGCAGCGGATTAAGTTATTGTTAGAAAAAAACAAAACATGTTAATTTCAGCCCCACAAAAGCCCAGTATTCGCAGAAGGAGAGAGATCGAGCCCAGCAAAGAGCCACTTTGTTTCAGTCCCCAAGGAGGCCAATTCAAACTGGAGCAAAAAGGAAAAGCTAAACTTCTAATAGCCTCTGAACGACCCCGATTTTTTAAAAATCAATTCCTGAAGCAACACCTCTGTGTGTGTGTTCCTTTCTGTTATTATTTTGGTTGAAACCAGAAAGCTGAGGGTCAGCAGCAAGAACCGCATGGCTGAGAAACCGTGTTTGTTTTACCCAGCCCGGGCAGGTTGGGATGTTAAGGCCCGGTAAGGTTTTATAGGCTGCCTGGATTTCGCATTCTGCAGATACAGAACCTGAAGCCCACCAGAAGGCGGACTGGAAGCGGCGTTTTATGCATGAAATGAATGCTTCACTTGCTGCTGGCGGGACAAAAAGAGCTGGTGTTCCAGCACAGGGCTGGCCGTGCATTGGGCCAGCGCCTCCTCCGCTGCTGCCTGCGTGCCTGTACACGATGCTGCTCAGAGCAGCCGACCAGAGCAGCTCCCACCTGCACTGGGCAGACTGGAGGGGGAGGCTGGAGGAGGTGCCGAGCAGTTTCTCTGCTGCAGCCAAATTAACTACGTTCCCAGGCTCTGCAGAGGGCTTAGGGGGGTGTGAAGCAGCATCAGCACTGACCTGTGAACAAAGCGCATTCTTGTGGATCTTCTTGTAAATAAGAGCTGGGCAGATAAAACAAATGAGGCTTCCCATCGTAGCACCTGTCAGGCCCAGGACTGTTTCCACTGGCAAAGAAGAAGAAGAGAAATCAGCAAAGGCCTCTTCCAGGACAGCCAGAGCACAGCACGTGGCAGCTGTCTGAGCCCCCGGGCGGGCCTGGCCATCCCACCCAGAAAAGCCAATAAAAGAGACCAGAGAAAACAGCTAAACAACCAGCCCTTGCCCCCAGCCCCTCACTCACCGTTCGGGATCATGATGCCTCCCACCATGGTTCCAAACACAACAGCCAACGTCAGGGCTTTGAACCGAAGCGGGGGCATGTACCCCCCAGCAGCAAAGGTGCCGTCTTTCTGCTGGAAGAGAATGGGCGGGAGGGGGAGAATGAGTTTAGCTCCTGCATCAGAACCCCGCAGTTCCTAAGCAATTACCCCAGCAGGTTCCAGCAGCTTTGTCACCTCCACGCTATGGTCTCCGCAGAGGTGAATGCTGGCGGCAGGGGCAGTTGGATGTGGTTGGGCAGTTTTAATATGCAACTGCATTTGAACCTTCAAAACAAGAGTGACAGGGGGCACAGAGCCAAAGCTGCTGTTTCCATCCCGCCCCAGATGTGAACTGCACAGCTGCATCCCAGTCCCTGTGCCAGCGCTGTGGCCGCCCAGCCTCTGTGAGCAGCCCCAAGGCCAAGGGCATGAGAAAGAGGTGCAGTGAGAAGGCAGGAGGGAGAAGGGACACAGGGGGAAGAGCTCTGGGTTTGCGACAGCAAGGTGTCCCCTAACACCTCCGGGAGCAGGGCTGTTCCCACCGCGTTACGTGTACCAGCTCCTCCGACTGAGAGAGGAGACCCTGCCTGGAGGGCAGAGGGGATGATCAGTGCTGCTGGGGAGCTGCTGATACCGGGGGGCTTCCAGATGCCTGCCGCTTCCCATCCCATCCCCACGCTCTGAGCAGGAGGTGCAGAAAGCGGAGGACCCAGCGAACCCACATGCCCTGGAGAACCAGCGGGTCCCCGCTCTCCTGGCCGCACAGATGGGAGAGGAGAGCAACGTGACAGGTTCAGAGCCCAAAGAGCAACGAGCAGAGCCCAAGCAAGAGCCATGGTCTTCCCAAGCGTCTCCAGCGCTCACTGCTCTGCACCCACTGGCTTTCACCGACTGTCTTCCCCCATCCTCAGGCCCTCCCGATGTGAGAAAAGAGCCGGGGGCTTCTCACAGGCAGAAGTGGCAGGATTTAGAGCTATAAATTGCTCAAGTTTTATTTCCTGCCCTAAGAGGTTTCTATTTATGCAGATACACAAAGGCCTCAGAACATTCCCACAATCTCTTACTGTTATTTACTGAATACCATCGGCATGCTTAGTGCCGTACAATACACAGAGGAGAACACGCTACTGCCACAAGGGACTCACAGTCTAAATCAGACAGACCGACTATAGTCACAAAGGCTGTCTGAAGATCTGACCCTGGGAAAGGTGAACGTGTGGGAGAGGGCTCTATTCCACCCCATGCTTCTGCCCCACACCAGCACCATGCATCCCCGGAGGCACTGGAGGAAGGGGACGTCCAAACCCGGAGGGGAGAATGCTGCACAGGGGGCTACTGACAGAGGTGCAAGGACGAGAATAATAATAAAAGAGCAGAAATGGGCAGGCACAGACAGAAGCAAGAAGAAATGAGGCTGGGCTGGGCTCTGAGGCCAAGAACAGAAGCTTGAGCTAAATGCAAAGCAAGATCGAGTTGGCCAGCAAAAGGATGCCAGCTGGAGCAGCAGGAAATAAGGAGGCTCCTCTGTTTCCAAAAGCACATTTCTCCCTCTTTCTGAGGGGGGGGGAACCACCGCGGCTCTGAACTGCGTAACACTTCTGCGCGAGAACCAAAATCCCCCGGGGAGGAGCAGCCACGGGACTCGGGGCGCAGCAGAGCAATAGCAGGCTTCAGGCTCGCAACCCCGGCACTTCTGCCCACGAAATTCCTCTGCAGAGAGGACAAGAACCTCAAAGTACCAGAGATTAACCATTCTGCAGAGCAGGATTTACAGACTGCCGCGGGCCTCCTGCCGCACTGTTACCACACACCAGGCACTTACGATTTCACTGTGAGTTGAGGGTTTGTCCCTCTGGATAGCGAGTACCTACCACAAGTCAGAAATATGCAGCTGTCAACGGAGTCTCACAGAACCAAGGCATGTTTGTAGCCCAGGTCGGCAGCCAGCAGCAGAAGCCAAAGAGTCATAGTAGCCCTTCAAAAAGCAAGTTTCAAAGGTGCACACCAAAGCAGCCAGCTGCTCCTGGCCACACAAGAAGGTCTTACCTGCTGCTCAAAGAGAAGGGTGTTCAGCGCCTGTCTGCACGGGAGAATCATCATCGGAAACCCCACAGCTACCGACATCATGAATCCCACTCGGATCATCTCCGTCACAAGGTTGGAAGGGAAGTTCATTAGGACGTTCCCAGCAATGGCTTCAGTGTAACTCACGTAGCCAAAGAAGCCCACCTGTCCGGCAGGAGGGGAGGTGAGCGGAGGGGGTTTGACTCCCAAGCACATTCACATCTGCTCTTTACAGGAGGGTGGGGGTCAGCGACCTCCCATCAGTTAGGACGGGCCAGCCACGGAGGGACTGTGGGGCCACCTCCGCGGGCAACCTGCCAGCAGCCCCGGCTGCAGCACCCCCAGACACTGAGGCAAACGCTTAAAGAACAGTGGGACCGTCCTAAAAGCAGAGGCAAGTTTCTCACCAAATACAGGGGGCTTTCATGGAGGATGTTGCAGCGAGGGAACGCTGCCACTGCCAGCCACAAAGGGCAGTGACACCCCGCACCCTCCAACGAAGGAGGGGCCGTAACGATTCCCCACAGCAGCCTCGCTCACAGGCTCTCCTCAGGAATTATTAACTCGGTTTTATTAACTGGTGCTTTATGAGGCACAACTTCCTTTACATCTTTCCAACTGCAACAGGCTGAAAGAAGCTCTCCTAAGCTGCGGGCAGCACCTCCAGCTGCAGGCTGGGCCCTGGAAGGCAGGCAGCAGGCGGATGCGCGCGGCAGAGCTGGGTCCCCTCTCCGCCTCCGCCCGAGGAAACGGGCCACGCTGAAAATTTGGACTCTCCAAATGCCTCCTGCACAGTTCAGTTCATCATCTCCCATCTAATTTTGCTTTCAGCAAAACGATTTATCTTTCAGAATAAATACAGATAAGCAGAAACCAGCCCCAGCTGAAGATCAATCATCATCCCTGTTGCCCCTCCAGAGCGTGACTTCTGGCAAGGAAAGGGAAGGGGAAGTTTCTTACCGTAATGTAAAAGGTGGTGACCACGTTTAGGGAAGAAGCAAATATGGAGCTCATGATTTTAACAGACGGCTCATCCAAGCTATCATAGGTAGGCAAGACCTGACTGTAGAAAAGGGTAAATTATTTAAGGAAACCTTCTGCAGAGAGAGAGAAAAACCCAACTCCAGCATGTTCCCTGCCTCAGCCCAGCAGCGAAGAATCCCTGACACCTTCCCCCTATGGAGCATAAACACTCGCTGCTATTCCACAATTTATGTTGCTAATGCCAAGAGATTTCAGAACACTCATAACTTTAAGTGTTGCAGAAATATTCCTGCTCTCCCCACCCCACCACGTGGAGCTAAACGTGTGATGTAAACATTTTGGTTCAAAAGTGTTGCAAAATGAATGACCGTTTGTTCCAGTGAAACACCAGTGGCACCAGGCCAGGCAGCGCATTGCAGATTATTGTTCTTGGAGCTCTCTGTGCTGATAATTAAAGCAACGCAGTGTTTACAGAGTAAAAGCAGGAAGAAGGTTAGAGCATCACACTGTCTAAAAGAAAAGTTAAACAAACAAAACTAAATGCAGCGCCTGTCATATTTCAGCGCTGCTGGTAAGGCTCAGTTCATAGAAAGCCGGGAGCGCCAATTACACGGGATTTGGGGTATTTACAGACTTGGAAAGCATGTGGAATGTACTTTTTGACATCAGGTGCATATTTTAGCAACTCATTAACCTCTTGTTACTTTAATTCAAGTGGCTGCATCCTGGCTTCATGTTACCGAAGGAACTCTCACGAGAAGGTGGGGAGTATCCAGTTAGAGGGGAAGGGGGTATCCCCAGCTCCAGTGGGCACAAAGCCATTAACAGAACGTGTGTCAAGCCGAGGCCAAGCAGAAAAATCCTTAACCCTTAATCCCTTAACGCCAAACAGTGCTGCACAAAGGAAACTGAGCACATCAGGCCTCAGGAACCCGCCAGACACACGCAGGGTCTGTGAGCGCAGCACCGTGATGGCCATTTACCGGCAGGGAACGAGGAGCCCAGCTTCCCCAGGAGTCTCTCCATGTCGGATTCCTCCCTGCCCTCACTCCTCTAGATTAACCGGCTGCGTCCTGGGCTTCAACCCCACGCGGCAAAGGGGCCAGCCAGATACCAAGGAGAAAAAAGGAGGGAGGCAGAGCAGCTCTGCAGTGTGAGGGATGGCACAGCCAGGCCAGGTCCGTGTTATAGCGCAGGAGCAACAGCAGTGACACAGGGAAAAGTGCCATGCGAAGTCCAGCTGCACCCAGGCCTCCTGCAATCACCCAACGGCACTGTTTGGTCAGCTTGGGTTTGGGAGACCAGCACAGCGTCCCTCAAGCCCCCACGACACGCTGCTGGGCCTTCTGCCCATCACCACCTCCCAAGGCAGAGCAAGAGGACAAGCGCCATGCAACAGGCAGCACATCCTGACACGCTGGGGCTTTATTATTAGGCAAAATGATTGCACTGAAGACCAGTGAAGGATCAGGGACCCTTCCCCACGTTATCTGTTACGCTCAAAGAGGGAGCAAGCAGATGGCTTCTCCTGAGCAGAGAGCAGGCAAGTCAGCACAGGCACTAAGAGCAGCCTTGGAGAAATCAGCCTTGTTCAGAGATGGCCAGAGCCACCTCGGAGCAGCTGTTCGCCGTAGGGACCACCTTGCACAGGCTCTCTGAGCCTGCACTAACGCAGCCTGCAGGGAACTGATGCTCACAGAGGCAATGAACACCCCCCTGACTTTGATTACCCCTGTGAATTCAGCATTTTAGCATCCATCTGCACCAGAATAGCCACCCCCAGGAATGAGGAGTTTTCTCCTGGAAAGCTCGACTCACTCCCCTTTAATCAAAAGGTTCAGTGACTTGACCAAGGTCACACAAGGAGGCGGCAGCAGAGGTAACCCTGGCGTCCTCGCACCCCCAGCTCTCAGATCAACAGCAAATTTCCACGCTACATAACTGTAGAGAAGTGACCTACTTTGCCACTTCAGCAACAACAGGAGAGACCTCTTAAAGAGCGAAGGGGATTGAACCCACAAGTAAAGCAGGTCAAGTTTTACAAGCTAGAATAATAGTGCATTTATTTGTCCTTACTGTATGCTGCATTTACGTGCCGAAGGAAAAGGACTTCTGCTTTATGATAGACTTATTTTTTAAAAAGGTGATTCATTGGTTAGCAAAATTAAACCTACCTAGCTGAGAATAACAAGCTTATAGAGATTGCCTAGGCTGGGGACAGCGTATTGCCCTGATGCTTGGAAAAACCGCATAGCTTTAGGTTCAGCTTGCCACGTAAGTGCTGTAATGGAGCCTATATTTAGGTACGCACACACTGGTCCAGACCAAACGATTTCTCTGCGTTTCCAACTCACAGCAAAATTGTGCTGGGTACCGTGTGGCTACCATAAGAAAAAAAAAATTGGAATTTAAAAACTCTAAAATGTTAACAAAGTAAAGCGGTAAAAGAATACAATTCCCTTCGCCAGTTGTAATGGAGACATTAAACAGCAAGACTGGAGCGTGTTCGGGTAGGGACTGAGCTGCCAAGAGAGCTGATAAGTGGAAAATGATGATTTGGATCTTGCGTGTGGGTGTAAACACAGCAGTCTGAACAAATTTTATCTGTCACATTCATTTACTGTTGGCATGCTACCCATTTGCTAGAACTACAGGGGGGAAAGCCCAACTCTGCCAGCCTTCCAAATGAGGATGGTCTTTTCCGTGTCCACATTTGGATTTACACTTCTATTTAAAGTCTGTTTCTATTCTGGCCAGGCACGTATTGCTTACTTGCCATTTTGGTGCAGAAGGTAATGCTGCTAGAAACGTGAAAATCGCCTGCTCTGCTGTCACGTCCTTCCACGTGCCAACGGAAACCCTCATTAAAAGCAGGTAACTGGAAACACGCAAACAACTCTCCAAAGTGAACGACTGTGCAATCTTCTGAGTATTCTCAAATAAATTTGGGGAAGCGGAGAGCAGCCACGAGTGTGCGCTACCCTGCAGGGGGCCCTGCAGCCATTAGGCGACAGCCCCGCTGCCTTTCCTGGTGCTAAATCATTCCCTTCAAGAAACGGGAAATTCATCACTGATGCAGCTGTACCAGAAGCAACGTGCGTTACGCTGAGGATCTGTTTGGCCCAAATGCTCTTGTGTTGCTCAAGTACAATAACTCCCAAGTGAAATATAACTCCCTCCCCCATGTAGGTAACAAAAGGGTCACAACTGAATGAGACGCTGTACTTCAGTGGGCTGTAAAATATTTTGATTAAAATAGAATAGGAAACCAGATGGTATCTGTCCCTTGCAGATCCTTGTGACCCTCTGCCCTCACAAAAACTCGTTGTGGACCACAACTGCCAGAAGTGGGAATGGCAGGTACTTACGACTGACAGGCAAAAGACATGCCAAAGATGGGGATGCAGCGAAAAATGCCCTCCCAACGAGTGTAACTAACTCGCTGCAGCCACTGCCCGCTGAAGAGGCCGTGCTTGAAGGACGACAGTACAATCTGCAGCCAAGAGAAAGAAAAGCGGTTAAGATCCAACCCAAAACAACTTCACGGCGGCAGTAACACCGGTGCTGGGATAAAAGGCAGCGCGTGGCAGCTCTGCGAGGAACAGCTTACGCTGCCTGCCACAGCCCGATCTCTATTAGTCAAATTTCCCAGCTCCCCACCCCACCCACGCACTTTATTAAAGCTCCCGGCAACCTCCAAGGGCCCCTTGCCACCAAGGATCCTGGAGTGTATTTTAAAAGATCTATGGCATCCCCCCCTTGTTCGATGCCATCAGACATCATAGCACGCACCAGGGTGGAACAATTTCCACTGACACATTTAACTGTGAGAATTATTGTTCCCAGCAATTTCTTTTGCACTCTTTTAAACATGTTTTTAAATCCAAACGGGAAGGGACATTTGCCTTGGGAGAATCCTGTTCAACAGAGAGAGACAAAGGTTCCTAAAACAGGACCCCACCTGCACGCTGCTACTACTCCAGAGCCATTTAACACCACCAGTTCACCAAAGACAAGGATAAACTTCAGGAAAACAGGGGGACTGAGGCACCCAGACGAGGCCAGGGGAGCTCTTTTGCCATTGACAGGGAAACTGGCAGGCGTTGGGTTGCACAGGAAACAGAAGGTAAATATGTCTGAATGCCTGTTTATAATATCGCCTGAATGGGGGTTTTCTAATCCCCAGAGATTATGTTTTAGTGCAGCCAACTTTCATGAAATGTTGTGGTTTTCTTAAAGGCACAGCTCCTGCAACACAGCAGTTTTATAAAACACTCGTTTACAGTCTCCAGCCTCCTTACAGGGGCAAGCTCAGAAGCGTGACCCAGCACAACCTACTAAAAAAAGTTACGTGGAAAGAATTTCCACACCTCCCTTTTCTTCCTTTTGTTTCAGCCCTTCCAGTCCTGACATTTGGGAGAGATGGGGCTGGGGCTCCACAAGCAAACCACACGAGCATCCGTGAGGTGAAACTTGAAGTCATTCAAAAGCAAGTGAAAGTCTCCACCTCTCAGTAAATGGTGCTCTGCAACGGGGCTTGGCCAAGGCAAACAGGTAACTCTCAGCATAATCTAAATGGTCAAGCATCCACTCACATCAGCAAAGAAAATCTTTTCTAGAAATATTTAAGAACAAGCACACGCCATGTACCAGCCTTAAGACTTTACGATGCTCAAAAATAGAAGTGCTGGTGTCTAACAAATAAAACTACTTGCATTACATTAACCATCAGCTGCAAAAAAGCATGCAAAGTACATGCTGGAATTCTTAACCAGAGCTGCCTTCCCCCTGCAGATTAGAAGCATTGAGGTTTTCAAGGCAAAACACTAACGCATGATCAAAGTCTCCCTGCTTCCAGGCACTCTTCCCCACATCTTCCATCCTTTGATTTAAAGTTCAGAGCCCTAAATTATAAGACACCAACAAGCAGAATAAACCACAACTCGATTTGTGGTTTGTTATTATTTGTGCCACCACAGTCCCTGCCATCTGTAATAGCTTACAGACCCACTGGCCAGTTTCTACGGTCTGAATCTCCCCACCTCCGCCAGCTCAAGAGCACGGGCACCCAGATCACTCATTATGCCCGGCACCAGCAGCGCTAATTATCAAGAAGGACATTTTAAACTTGAGGCCTGCACCTGCAGGCTGTCCCAGCGGGAACATCTGTGTTAAAACAATAGGAAAAGAGCATTCCCAGCGTCAATACTCACCACGAACATGAACACGGTGTAAAAGATCAGAGCCATGGCGCTGAATGACTGTATGGAGGCCATCATGTTCCGCTGGAGGCTCAGTGGAAGTACAATGCACAGGGAGACGGCAAAGAGCAGGACTATCCGGAAACTGCCCGACACCTGGAAAAGGGACCTGCATAAAGAACTGGAGCATGGAGGATACTCAAAACATCCCACCAAATTAGCAAAGTAACTCCCCGAGGCTGTTAATTTTTCCCAGAGAGAGAAACAATGCAAAGCCAGGATGGAATTCAAATGGGAAATTCTGCTTCTGTAGGTATTTAAAGATTTGCTGCTGAAAGCTTGCCGTTTCTTTGGCTAGGTCTGTGATTAGCTTATACAGTCACTGGGTGCCACTGTTGCTCTACACAGTGCACGACAGGTCCATCCTGATGTAGAAGTATTTGGGGGTGGGGGGGGACGACGACACTGTGTTTAAATGCTGCTCCAGCACAAGTTATTTAAGTATTTTTGTGCAATTAAATAAAAACTAAACTTACTTGGGAAACAAGAGCTTGAAGTCTTGAAAATTCTGATCCAGAAAATTAATCAAAACCTCACATTGGTATTTATTATAGCAGAACACTTTGAAATGCTTGGAAATATTTAATACCTAATTTGGCTGCAGCCACAACGCATCTTTTTAACTTCACAGTCCCTTAATCGGAGCTTAGCAGCATCAGGCAGAGCAGATAACAGCCCCGCCAAAAATCCTTCCCTGTGCCTATTTAGCTTCCCCACACGGTCCTCGCACTGTCCCCGAGCGCTGCCGCTCACAACCCAGCTCATGGCTCTCCAGGAAGAGCAGCAAGAGCCTCCTGCCCACAAGGAGCACCTCTGGGCACCACGCGTCTTGAGCCAACGCTGGGCTCATCACACAGCTTCTTCTGAATTAAAGAGAAGGCAGGCGCAGAGGAAATTTGGCCACAAAAAGAGGACAAAAATCCCTCTTGAACTAGAGGGCTGCAAAGGGGTGAGAGCTCGGACAGAGGAACTGTCTGTCACTACTCGTTAGGGGCAGGAATTAAGACAGGAAGCATCATCTCCTCCAGGAATCTGCTCCAGAATTAAGAGAGGCCAAGTTAAAAAGAATTCCTTTGTTGAAGTGCCTTATTGGAGGTTTTACACATCTGATTGTTCACCATATGTCTGGGCTGCCGGGACTTCATAGAGCTAAACATTCTGTGCACAAAGCGTGCCATTAAAGCTCACCATGAGGTGACCCCACAACGCCTCGTGGGGCAGGACACCCCTTGCTGTGTCTAAGACACACACGGCTCGATGCGAGAAGAATTGGGACCACTGTCTGCATTGTGGATGCGACCCAGTGAGGATTTATTTACCTGAAATCCAAGCAGCCGGGCAAAGAAGTTGGACCCCAAATCACCAATGACAACATAGAAAGCAATGCAAGTTCCCAGCATCAGCCCGATCATGCTGCAAAACCAAGAAAATACAGACAGGTCAGGCGGCCGGAGCAGGAGCCCTGGCACAGCTCCTGCGCTGGGGCAGGTGTGTGTCGGCAGCCACATTCCCAGCGGATTTGTACTCTGCACAGCCCTTGTGAGAGGAGGAGGCTTTGTGCATGCTAAGGCCACCTCAGAGACGCCTGGGGACACTGCCTGGGACTGCTGAGACGCACCGCCGATGACACGAGAGCAGTGAGAACATCTCCACAGTTCATACACTGGGAGCAAACAACATCCTACATACACTGCAGCCGCTGGGGAAGGATTAAGACAACGGCTGAGCACCGACAAGGTCTCAAGGGCTACACCCTGCACACAACCACAACAGCTGAAGATTGCTTGGGACCCTACTGCTCCCCCCGTTCGCCAAGGAACATCCAGAAGAGTTAAACAGAAACAGCTAAAAGGGTACATTTAAACTGACTTAAAATCTTGCGCAGTTACTGGCTCGTGTTCAGAGGTGGAGCAGCCTCGGCGTGCCTTGCTTCAGTGCACACCCACCCTCTAACACAACTTTCTGGCCTCTCATGGCGAAGACGAGCCCCAGATTTTGCAGAGCCCACACTGGAAAACACGTTTGGCAACCAGTAATAAAGCAGGTTTTCTGTCCAGAGGGATACAGTGAGCTGGGAGCTCGCCCTCACTGCCGTATGAGCTGTGCATCACTACTGGTGCTTGAGGGGAGGACCACGCTTTTATCCTCAGGGTTGTGAAGGGAGGCCACCAGTTCTGCATTCAGCCCCAGTAAAATAAAAACCAGAGAACCTCCATCCACCTTGCATCCACACCTGGCATCTTGGCTAGAGAGGCCGTTCTGGTAAAAAGCCATGCATGGATTTAACTGCTGTTTGGAGCCACAGAAAAAAAAGACCTTGGAGATGACAAGAACTCCTTTATTTCTTGGAAAAAAAAAAACGTTTAAAAGAATCAGCAAGAGGTTCTCTCAGCCCCACGCCCCGCAGCAGGGTCCTACCATGAAAGTCTCAATACCAAATCGGCTCTCAAACTTCCTTCCACAAAAATGGACCACACTTTAATGAAAAGATTGTCTTATGAACTGCTTCTCCTCCCATTCATGATTGCATGGACCACTTTCCCTCCCAGTCCCAATTATATAACATCCCTGTGGTAATTACAGCAATTGCTTGCACGGACAAGTAACATCTGAGAAATATTCCATGTATTTTTAGTGTTCTGCAGCAGTTTGCAGCTGGGAAGAGGGAAGGCGCCAGCCCCGCTGACTGGCCTGGGCTCAAGCCACCTCCACCAAAGAATCTCTGCTGCAAAAAGCCGTGCTGCAATGATGCCCCATCACCCACCACCACTGCTGAACGAGACCTGCAGGGGACCTTCTATGTGCATGGGGGTCATCTGAGGAACTGGGGGCTGCCCTGAAACAGAGACATCTCCTAACGCCTGGCATCTCGCAGAGGAATGCAGCGCCTGCTGCGAGGAGCGGGCAGGACCCGAGCAGCTAAAGGGTGGATCCGAGGTACTGAAGGCTCTCCCTCCCTCTAACTCACGGCAATCTTGGCAGGGATTTCACCCCTGGAAAAGGGCCACGAGCGACATGCCCATGATTTCATAGCACAGGCAGCAGAGCGGGAGATGAGTTCATTCCCCGACTTCTGTGCTCCCGCTGCCTGGAAAGCGCTCCTGTCTGCACTCAGGAACGGGAGGGACATGCTGAAGGCGACACCCGCGAGCTGTGCTTAGGGCATCTCACTTAGGCTCTTCTTCAAATTCTAGGTGGCAAGGAAGACTTCCGGGACCAGAGAAGGCACGAGGGTAAGAAACAAGAGCGCAGCAAGGCCACAAGAAGCTACAGAGCAGTATTTTTCATTAAAGAAAACCAAACTAGTCAAGATTTAAATAAGCAGTAGATTACCTTGTTTCCACCAACATTTTTCCTGCTTTTCCATAGGCGTGAAATGCTGGCATAAGAGAAAAAAAAAAAAAGCTGGAGTTAGTCAAAGAAAGGTCCAGAATGTGGCACATACATCAGTTCAAAATTAAACAATAAGAGTGACAAAGGGCAGTGCAGCAGGAACCCACCACTGTTGTGTTTTGGGGCTGTTTCCCTTGCTTACCCTCCCACTTTCTTTTTCAGACTTGCCCTCTGCAAACTGAAAACCACATAAGACAGGAACAAAGATGAGGGAAAGATAGAAAGCAGGTTCTTCCCCCCCACCATTTGAAAAAAAAAAAAAAGTAGCGTGAAGTAGCAGTCACACATGGCAACCATTAAAAGAAAGTCAACGCGGAAGAGAAAATATGCATGTATAAGATGCTGTGTGGCAAAGTTACTGCAGTGCAAAATTTCAGTCAAACTCTCATTTTTATTTTTATCTTCCCACTATAACTGAACGTTGTTGGATGGGAGATCTGAGATGGTGCCCAGAACGTTCAATCCCATACCCAGAATACCCAGAACTCACAACCCACACCAAAGGGCTGCTGCCAAGAGACTTTTTTTTTTCCCCTCCCATGCTTGGGTTGTAGCTTGTAGCAGAAAATGATCAGTAGTCTTTAAATCATTGTGTGTTTTCTTAAAAAGAAAATGCCAAGAAAACTCCGCTTGTATTTTTAGATCTTACTGGGTAGAATGGGAATTGAGACCTCCAGTTCCAAACACAGACCACATTGCCCAATTCTGCCCGTCTTTAACTGTCAGTCCAACATGAAAACCACCACCCTGGACTCCCCTTTGTCTTCTCTCAAGGTACAGCACACATTCCTGGAGACCGCCAGAAAACAAACTTCAGTCGCTTCTGGAAGCATCTTCTGCTATTTTAAATATTAACTTACAAACTCTGATTTCTTTGGACTCTGCTTGAGCTCAAAATTAAGGAAACAAGATGTTCTCCCGCAGAATGAGAAAAAAAGCATGGCAGGAGACCCACAGCAGGAAAATAAACCGGAGCTGTTCTGTGGGGTCGCACCGAAAATAGCCGATGGCTCAGTGACAGATGGGGTGGGACAGCCGCCACCAGGCGCGCTGCCCGAGCGCAAACAGCGACCGCACCGCCTCGGCCTCCAGCTCGTTTGGGAGCTGCGACGATAAGGGGGAAAGGCAACAGCCCTTGGGGGGTTCAGTCACCCAGCCAAAGGGCCAGCGATGAAGGGGACATCCCTCCTGGAGAGCGGGTCATTAAGGAGCCAGCCTCTGGGAGAACTGCTGCTGCTCTGCTCCCGAGAGCTCCTTTTTCGCATCCCACGGAAAGGTAGGTGCCTCCCGATAACAGCTACAGGCGAGAGCCCAGGCTGGAGACACTGAGAAACAATCAGTCTCCTTGGCTGTTCTGAAGTGATGGTCTAATGAGAACAAGCCTTCAAACGTTATGCCAGATGTCCCCATCTGGGGACACTGGGAAAATTGGATCCTTTATCTTCTCAAGGAAGGAGACGATGACTGTAAAATAAATTGTACAGTCAAGCATCTTCGGAATGGGATCTCTAGATGCCTAACAAGCTGGGCAGAGCTGAATCTGCTCAGTAATTAGAGAAACCCGTTTAAACCAACTGTGGTTTCTAGAAGGGGCAACTGGTGTTTCAGCACTGTGCTCTGCAGGGAGCGGAGCCGAGCTGCCGGCCAGGAGTGCAGCGAGCTGTTGATGGGGTTGGTACCCAGCACAGGTAGCCTGCAAAGACCCAGGCCACTTTCAGCTGCTGTAAGGGGAGGCATTAACTCATCTCCTGGTTAAATCCTATCTGGGAACCACATCCCACTTCCCTTCTTGTCCACACATCTGCCTAAGGCTCTTCCCTTCCACACAGTGCAGGAGAACAGCTGTGAAGAGAAAAATATTTTTAATACCCAACCCCTTCAGGCATAGAGCGCTGCCAAGCAAAGACGTCTGGGCTAGATATCAGCCCGTTACAACCCCGGCTCTTTTGTAGCTGTAACGATCGCTCCCAATGTTCCTCCGGAAGGGACTGGCTGACTGAAGTTAATTTGCAAAACTTTCTTACATCTTTCAGCACTGCCAAAGCCTCCCACAGAATCAGCTGCAGGGGCTGCCAGGAGCTCTCGCAGATGTACCAGGGCACAAGCCCACGGTGACAAAGGCTGTCTGTGTGGAGCTGCTCAACCTTGATGCATTAGGATGCATTATAGGAGCGCTGCCTTTCCTCTCAGGGCTGTCCCTCCCGGTGGCACCTCTCCCAGGGCAGAGGCATTTCTTTCAGCGCCAGCGTTTGCGTGCCAGGAAGTTTAGAAGCATTACTGGCCCTCTGTGTATTCGAGCCCCTTGGCTTCAGAGAGCGCGGAGGATCCCTTCTTCCCGGGAGACGCTCCAAGGTGGAGGGGACTCTCTGTACTTGGGGGAAGTGGCACACAAAGACGTGTTGTGAGGGGACAGGGAGACGCAGCCCGGGCAGCTGGGCTGGGGGCAGTAGGGACAACTCGGATGCTACCTGGGGTCTCCCCCTTCCCTCCAGCTTCACAGGCACAACCTCTGAGAACACGGAACTTCTTGATCTTTTCCATTTCTAACAGATAAAACTCAGCAAAAACCAAGACGTGCAACCCAATAGCAGCACCTCAGGCACTCTGAGGATGGAGGAAACCCATCTTATCAACAACACGGTCAGTGAGCGAGCTGTGCGTTTCTTTAGCTCTTTTACCAAGGGTAATGCCAGCCAACTCTCTCCTGCCCCAGAGAAATAAGGGAAATGGCGTAAAAGACTTTTTCTGTCATTTCACATGCCAACAGAGAGGACTGGAACCCGAGCACCTCCTCCTGCCCCCCCAAGTCAGTCAGAATCAGCAGAGAGGTCACAAGCAGAGGCCAACCCTGACGCCAGCGCAGAGGCAATGAGCTCCGAGGAAGAAGGCTGGCAGACTCTGCCAAAAACCCACACATGAATCTTGCAGATGTTTTTATTTTCATGGCCGCTTGGAACCTTGCGCGCTGTTTCCTCTCTGCTCTGCCATAAACGCGCACACAGCTCGGATCCCGGCAGCCCGAGCTCCATGCCAGGCTCTCCGCTGGCAGAACCCGATGTCCTCGGCAGCACACTGGGTGGGGAAGCTCGCGGCTTTCATGCCGAGACCAATAATTTACACCAGACACCCGCTACGCCAGCTCCCGAAAACTTGGGTTTTGATCAGTCAGTGCTGCGTCTCCTCCCCTGCCCTGCAGAGTCAAAACAATTCTGCGCCTATTAACTTCACTGTCAAGAGCAGAATTAAACCCTTGCGTTCCCCTGGGGACGTGGGGCAGGGGGGAAGAGACTGACAGAGGAAAACAACGCCAACTGAAAACTACATCAAGAAACCATTTGCTATTCCAACAATATCAATATGAAGGTTGTAAATTAAGAGGTCAAAGTAAAACCGCAGTTAAAAAAAAAAAAGCCAACCAAGCCCTTGAGCTGAAAATTCTCACCGAGGCCGGGGTAGGTCCTGCGCTTGCTGAGATTGGCTGATTTCACCAGGAACATGCAGGACTGATGAGTCATCCAAGAACAGAAAATCAGCAGCAGAGCTCCCAAGACAATGCCGCACTGAAAGGGGAGAAAAGGGGGGAAGAGTCAAGCGTGAGGTGGAAAGTCAGTCGCTCCGCACAGCTTTACTGCCAACCCTTACCACCTGCAGGCTCCCTCGCATATTCCCAGCCACACTTTTGCCTGTTAAGGGAGCTCCCTCGACTTCAGAGCAGCTAGGAGAAACATGTACAAGCTCAATTTTACTCCCTGCGCAGCCCAAGGACAACATGGAGCAGCCACCTGTTTCCCACAGCTTCCAGTTGCACCAATTTAAGCACCAAAGAGTGAACTGGGAGCCGTTTCTGCAGCAGAAATTTCACGTCTCCTCTTGTTCATCCCCCAATGCTCTCCACAGCTCTCAGCAGGTTCACACAGAGCAAAGAGAGACTGTTCCTAACCCCGAGGTGCAAACTCTGTTGTAAATTTATTTAATAAGAACTATCTGACAGCGTAAACTAATTACCCAGCTCACTACCAGCACTGCCCTGCCTTGCTGGTTCACGTGTTTACAGTGTTTAAACGCTGGACGCTTTTTAAGCGGGTGACTTTAAATAGGCACAAGTGGTAGAATCATACAATGGTTCAGGTTGGAAGGGACCTTAAAGATCATCTAGTTCCACCCCCCTGCCCTGGGCAGGGACACCTCCCACCAGCCCAGGTTGCTCCAAGCCCCGTCCAACCTGGCCTTGAACCCCTCCAGGGATGGGGCAGCCACAGCTTCTCTGGGCAACCTGGGCCAGGGGCTCACCACCCCCATAGTGAAACATTTCTTCCTGAGATCTCATCTAAATCTCCCCTCTTTTAGTGTAAAACCCTTCCCCCTCGTCCCATGGCTCCCCTCCCTGACCCAGAGTCCCTCCCCAGCTTTCCTGGAGCCCCTTGAGGGACTGGAAGGAGCTGGAAGGTCTCGCCGGAGCCTTCTCTTCTCCAGGCTGAACCCCCCCAGCTCTCTCAGCCTGTCCTCACAGCAGAGGGGCTCCAGCCCTCCCAGCATCTCCGGGGCCTCCTCTG
>VYZM01020993.1:0-24142 GCA_013398915.1 Dromas ardeola
TTTGGGGTGGTGGGGGAGTCAGCGATGGTTGTTGGTGCCTCTGTGGCCCCAGGGGTTGTGTCTTCAGGTTTGGGGGTGGTGGGAGAGTCAGCCATGGTCGTTGGTGCCTCTGTGGGCACAGCTGTTTTCTCTTCATCTCCTGGGGGGTTGGTGGGAGAATCTGCCTCAGTCATCGGTTCCTCTGTGGATTCATGGGTTGTGTCTTCAGCTTTTTGTGTGGTGGGAGAGTCAGCCTTGGTTGCTGGTGCCTCTGTGGCCTCAGGGGTTGGGTCTTCTGCTTCAGGGGTTGTCAGGTAGTCCGTTTCTGTAACCGGCTCCTCTGTGACCTCAGGGGTCATTTCTTCAACCTTAGCAGTGGTGGGAGAATCTATCTTGGTTGTCGGTGCCTCTGTGGCGGCAGGGGTTGAGCCTTCAGGTTTGGGGGTGGTGGGAGAATCTGTGTAAAATTGCACTTAATTAGCGTTATAGTCGTTGAAACATTTATGTAAACTGGCCAAAAAAAAAGATGTGGAAACCTAAAAATTTATAAGTTGCCAGTTTATGTATTCATGTAATGTCAAAACATAAATAATTTAAAGAGCCAAAGTACGCTGGACTTAATTATAACATTGCCTGCCCTTATGACCTGGGCTTGAATGAGAGGGGGAAATGGGAGGAAAATAAGCTTTCTAAATACAGACAGCTGACTGCATCTCCTACTGTGTCTTTTAATATCTTGGATGTTTCTTCTGTTTGTGATTTACGGCTTTAAGACGCTTGTATATATAGTTACATTGACTTGAGTCAAATTGTTAGTATAGTTATATTCAGCAAAAAGTAACAGTAAATGCTTCTGCAATTTAATCTCTCTCTAGGTGTTCTGTCTCTGAAGTTTTGCTATTTAGTTCTGTTTTCACGTAGGTTTTGTGTTTTGATTTTATTTTTTTTTCTATAATTCCTGCTGTTGCTGTCTACCATTACAGCTGAATTGGCATTTGTTTCTTGAAAACCTGAAAAAAACAAGTGCAGTATCGTGTGGTTTGGGACCATGTTGGTTAGCTTTTGAACAAATCTGAAAATATAAAAAGATCTGAGCTATTGCTGATGGTCACTGTTACCAGCACCAATGCAGTGTCGCTTCCAGAAGGCTGGAAGAACTTACAATACTGCAGTGTGTGAAATAATTTCTGTGTAAATGTATTGTAGAAAAAGTGCAGTTATGAGCAGAGTGTTACAGAATAGGTTTTCTTCCCACCCGATGTTTCTGAAATACTGTAAGACGAGTGGGATCCTGTTAATGGTTATTTGAATTTCCTTAATTTTGTTTCATTCGACCTGCTATATTGATTTTTTTGTAATAGGAAATTGCCACAGCAGAAAGGTAAATACTCCATATTTAAAATAAAAAATAAAATATGTAAGGATTAAAATATTGGCCAAAAATGATTTCTAGTCTCATTTCATGCTTGTCACTTGAGGTTTCAAGTTGAAACTGATCTCCCAAGTTATCAGTTAAAATGCTGGAACAGAATATCAAAGAACACAGGAAAGTAACACATTTTCCATTCAGAAAAAATAAATTATATGTGTTTTCTGAAGCTGCATGAGGCCTGGCTTGATTAAAGCTAGAGAAGCCTGCTAGGAGACTTTCCCATCCTGGTCCTGCCAATTCATCACTGTCCCAAAATACAACACCCTTCCTGTTCCAGCCGTGGACTTGGTCCAAAACTGACAATGGCATGTAACATATTTTTTTGGAAGATGTGTGTGAAAATCCAATAGAGACACAGGAGACATCACCACACTCCCAAATCTGTTAAATGAACTCTCCAAAGTCAGTGTCCTGATGTCTAGGTGAGGTAATTAGTTTATAAACCGAGCGGTTCCAAGCTTGGTAACTGTCTGGTAATGTCTCGCATCAGCTTTCTATTTCCAGAGCAGGAAAATGGTCTTTAATGTTCCTTCAGGTAACACCCATCCTGTTTCATTCATATGCTTTCCTACCTTCCATAACTTCATGGGGCTGTATTACTTCCTCTGGCTCCTTCTCCTCATTTGTGGATGACCTTTTAGATGCTGATTTGTTTGCTGGAGGAGTCTTAGGTGTTGGCTTTTCTGTGTGCGCTGAAGGAAATAAAATAATCTGTTAATGGGAGTGTTTTTCTTTATAGGTGCTTGGTGTCAACTGTATAAAAAGGACGTGATTACAAAATTTCAGTGACAATCTTCAATATGAATCTAAGTTTCTTTCTCTCTCTAGGATTCTTTGCAGTGTTATTCAGGGGAAAGAGGGAAAAATACATTTTGGATCCCAAAGTGTTTCATCACAGATGGGATAAATGGTTTTCCTGGAAGTTTGAGGTGCGGCATTGTTTGCTAACATGAATTTTGAGATGGGAAAAAGATGAATTCTGAGTGGAGCTCTACATTCTGAAAATTTGTCTATTTTTTTTTTTTTCCCCAGCTTATTTTTTGGCTACAAGATGTCTTGGGGCTAACTCAGTATAGTGTATCTCTGAGAGCTACCATATTAGCCAAGCATTTCCTTTGATAATCCCCTGATGATTTAGTTGTATTGTAGTTCTTCAGACGGGATAATTCTGCGCATAAGTGATTGTTTCAGAGAGATATCTTAAAAGCAATTGTTTCCTTGAGAGAGACAGAAGCTACAAAATAGGTATGGACCAAAGAAACAACACAAGGTTGTTTCTCAGAGTACCTGCAGGATCTTTTTGATCCAACTAAAGGAGTTGGTACCTGCCATAGGTATATGTAATGAGCCTTTCACAAAAGGAGTGGTATTTTTATCTAATAAGGTGACGACCATGGTATCAAAGGTTTACTTTCATAGCAAGCTAGTACTCAATGCAAGTAAGGTTCGGTGGTGGACTATATACTGAAGCTTTTACTGAGAAAGAGAGAGAAATTGTAATTGTTGAATAAAAACACTTTGGGAGCGGAATCAGCTTTCAGAGGAGTCAGTAGTGGCGGGACGGAAATGTTTAACCAGCCCTTAACTCTGTGTGTGTGTGTGGATAGGAAAGATAAAATTGATTTCTAGATAGACATTGTAAACTTAGCTTCACTGTACAGAACAAAGTGTTCAGAAGATGCAGAAACAGCAGAATCAAAATTCACTGCATGGCGTTAAGTTATTGCATTCTTCCAAAAGGTTTAACACATTTCTCAGTTACTCACGCATAGCGAGAACACCAAAATATTGAGTACAGTTGTAGGCTGGGTTTTGGGGATTTTTTGGTGGGGTTTTGGTTTTTTTTTTTTTTTTTTTTTTTTTTTTGTTTTTTTTTTTTGTTGTTTTTTTTTTTAACAAAAAGTAATAGCAAAGCTAAGTAAATAAAATACTAGAAGAAACTCTCTAAGAACAGGAGTGGTTGGTTAACTTTTCATTATATTTGAACTGAATACAAGTGAAAGCTAACTATCTTTTGTGAGCGTTCGTGCGTGTTGGCTCCAGCAGAAAGAGGGAGGAGTTAAATAACCTCCAAGGCAGCAAATTCATCTCAAGACACTTCTAAGACATTTATCCTCTTCTAGACATCCAGTCAAAAATGCTGAGTACGGAGTCTATTTCGGTATAAATTACTATGCAATGGAGTAGCAAAACCAAGCCACTATACCAGCACCTGGGGACTCGGAGTGGTTAGTAACGTGAACCAAATGATAATCCGTAACTCAACTTGTTTGTTAAACTGCACGCTTTGAAAATTGGCTGCCTTGGAGGTTGTCTGGTCTGTGAATGCAGCAACCTGCTGCCAAGCCATATTTGCCAAGTGTGTTCACAGAAATGAATTTGGCCCCGTAAGTGGCAGAAAGTTTAAGGCCATGATGAAATTAAACATGTTCTGTTGGTGTTTTCTAGACTAGAAATTAATAGCTGATGTTATTAAAGCTACATGAAGGTGAAACTGCTCCTCCAGATCTGAGAGCAATAATGAAATTTCTTACCCTCTTTGCAGTGCGTCACGTAGTCTGGGCAACATTTGCCATATCTTTCACAGTCTGCATCACAGTCGCACGCTCTTCCTCTTTCAAAGGCTTCAAAGCAACGTCCTTTGCAGGAGAGTGCTGCATAAGGCAGAACAAGAGAGTTAGTATTTTTGACCAGCTCACATTTAACTCTGAGACCTTTCTACGATGAAGTCGTTTGCTTAAGCTGATGCAAAGAACGGCTTCATAAAAACAGGTGGTTATTCTGGTCGGATCCAGAACTTGTTTGTGTGGTTGTGGGGTTTGGATCGGGCCATACAGCCATGACTGCACTTTGCCATTGCAGTATATTGAGACCATTTAGAATTTGTAGTAGGATAAACTGTGACCTCAGAGTGTTGCTGAGTCGGCTGTGTTGCTGGATCTAAGCCGCCTGTAATCTGTAATCTTAATAGCACTACAGTGCAGTGTAACAAACTGCAGTTATCTAAATCACTGATATTTTAGACATTGGTGATTCATAACAAATTTTTTTGTAACTCTCGATAAAACAGTTTGAAACACCTGTATTCATTTACACTATACAGTTTTGTGTATAAATAAAGCATTTAAAATAATACTCAACCAGCCATCTTCCCCATCAAACTCTGGATGTGGCTGTGATCCAGAGCCAACTTCTATCCGTGGAAGGACACCTTCTGACTTTGGATTAGACCCTACAGCCTCCCCACTTCTTAAATTTGAGTTGGAATGTCCCAGAATTTCTTCCTGGAAAACCCTGAATTTGCTTTTACCAATTTTTTATATGACAGACAAACAGATGTAGTACAAATGCTCTAAGGAGAAGAAAACAAGCAGTAGGTTGCTCTGCTCTTCTGAAAAGCAAAATCCTTTTCTCGGTGATAACCTGTGGATACATAATTTTCTCTGAGTGGGTTGCGAGAGCTTATCACTGAGTTTTTGAGGGGGAGAACAATACACGTATGAGAAGAGAACAAGGACGCAGTGAACTACAGGAGACATTTAAGCATTCAGAGGAGAGACACTGGTGTGGTAGGGAGTCGGAACAAACGGGAGGGGAAGCCTTGCCAATAGGAACTGGCTGTGTTTGGGAACTTACCCACTGTGCAGACTTTGTTGAAGTCAGGGCAGCACTCCATGTAGTGTTGACAGCTAAAATCACAGTGGCAGTCATGCTCTCTAGAATACCCTTCCCCACATCTCCCTGTACAGCTTGATAAATCTAAAAATTACACAACACTGGTGTAAACATTGCCAAGCCAACATGATACATAAGGAAATGCTGAACGGCAAAGTGGTAAGATTTATCTTTTTTTTTCTTTTTTTTTTCCTACAGAATGCCCTTTCTTTACTCAGTATTGCAGAAACTGTGGGCCTAGTGCGAGCCCTCCCGAAGGCATGTGGTTCAGAGGATTGCTCCGAGCCAGCCTGAGGACCAGTAGCAGTGTGCTCAGGTTAGAGGCTAACTTATCCTGTTTCTCCTGAAGATTAATGAATCTCTGAGGGACTGGTTTAGTAATATGGCCACACCAGTTCTGGCATAAAACTAACCCATGCAGATTTATCTTGAGCAGAATATCAGTGAGGCACTCTATTGTTTTGCAGACTTATTCTCCATCTTAATTCACCCTTCGTATGGTTATAGATGTGTGCCCACACCGCCACACCTGACAGACTCATTTGACCTTTTGTAATGTTCTACATAATAACCAAATAAAACCAGTTTAGCTTGCGAACTGGTGAGCACTGTCATAATAAACACAGGGCCCTGGAGGCATTTTTATTTGCAGTCTTCAAAATCTGCCTGCCCTCTACGTTATCTTTTTCCCTGAGGTCAGAGAGGAATTCGGTATCAACTCTGAGGTTAGCAACAGTTGGGATCTAGTCCTGCAATCTTCTATAATGTACTTTCTGTTTGTTAATTACTTATTAGCAGAGTAAGGTAAAAGCTCATCCCACAATGGCTTTACTGCTAGACTGAGGTAGTTTTGGAAAATGCTAGATAATAATAAATGGTGCAGGTTACAGGTGATAAGCAAGACATCGGGAGGTCTGCTTTCAAACTGCACGCGTTCAAGCTTGGCAGTGATTTGGTTCCTTCTACTGCCAGATCAGATATTCACCCTGAACTCCCCTTCCTACGTGAAATCTCTAATAACGTAAAACGCTAACAGCTTCTTCTGGAAATGAAACATGAAGGACCACAAGTGAAGCGCCCCTAAATACAAACAAAGAAGCTGAACAATCAGCAAGCTAAAACAGAGTTATGATAATCAGCTGAAACATTGAGGAACAACAAGAAAATAACAAGAAATAACATATAACACAAGACAACACCAAAGACAATTTCTAACAGCACACGCTCCATGTGTGTATATATGAAGGAAGACTATGGGATAACAAATAATTACATGTATTGTGATTTTTCAGCAGTTATGTATAATGTTTGTTACCACTTCTTTACAAATAATGAAGTGGGACTAGAGAATAAATGGAGAAGTTAATGGGCTCTTAATAGGGGAACTGAAAAGAGAAGGTAGGCATCTTCTGTTATGAATATGTGGCCAATATATCGCACCCTTCGTCCCTTCTGGGAAGAAAATACAGGTAAGTCCAAGAAGTACCACCTTTTCATTAATTTATTTGTTTTAAGTTTATGACCTGTAAGTTATGATGTAACTTCTAAGAAAAACGCCTAAATGATTCTAGTTGCTGTTGGCAAGAGTCTTGATTTTTGCTGAAAATTGCGGGAAGACCCCCATCAACTACAGAGGGTACAGTGTCAGGCTGCTCTGCCCTGCAGGTAAAATCTGACTTCCGCTGTGCCCTGATGTACAAATGTTATCTCTTCCACTATCAAGTAGTAATAAATTATTTTCTACCATCAAGTAACACACAATGTTATCACTATAACAACTTGAGAGCTGCTTGAGAACTGTGACAGCACCAGACTTGCCAGGCTGCAAGTTCTGTTTCTTCATACCTGTGCTACTTTAGTTAGAAATTGATTACAGAGCTTTGAGAGTAAATAAAAATCTGTAGTATTAGACAAATAATTGCCAAAATTGGCCTAGGTGGTGGTAGTAACAGTGCATTTAATGGCAAAGCACTTAGCACGGTATAGACATTGCTTTCCCTGAGCCTATTGTATTTAAATATTTCTAACCAAATTATGTGGATATTGTAATTTTAGATTCTTCCTTGAATCATACTGCAAATCACTTGGGCTAAATACGTCAGTCTAAGGGCAATAGGATCTGCAGATATGTCTACAGAAAAAGAAGTAGGTTCATACACATTTTGCATTGTATTTATGTTATTTCTCAAAAAAAGAGGACCATGCTGAACGAAAATTTATTTATGAAAATATTCAGTGATGATAAAAATTAATAATAATGCCTGTCTGAATAAATATAGAGTTCTAGAACTTAGAATTTTTCTGAAGATGCATTTGAAGTATTCTTGGTATGAAGTATCCCTTCAACTTTGTTACAGTACCTTCAGAAGCCACTTCTTGAATCAAGGACAGCGACAGGATCACCAGGGACACGCAAAGTATGTTCCATATGATCATTACTTTCAGGTACGACATCATCCCTAAAGAGAAATAATCTCACATCACTACATGTGATTCAATTTATCAGTTCATAATTTTAACAACATTGCAATGCATATCTTTGTACGTAATACTAGTTTAATAACAACATAAAATTAATAATAAAATCATTCAAGGACAAATCAATAATTTAGAATTACTCCATAAATTCTCTCTTGGTTATTAGTTGATTAGCTGTTAAATTTTGAAATAGGACTAGGAAAATTCATTATTAACAAATAACGGAAGAAATTTTTTGCAGAATTCTGTTACATGAAAACTGCAGTCATAGTCTTCGCCTTTTAACATGGGTGCACTTCAGTCCAACAGTTTCTAAGGTTATAATACTGATAAATATAAATGTAAAGTAAAAAAAAAAAAATACTGTCAAAATATTAGCTATTAAGCAACATAATTTTATAAACCATAATCTATCCTTGAAATGTTAATGTTTAAATGCATCAAATGGAAATGTAGGATAAAAGTAGATCTGCTTTCAAAAGGAAAACTTGTCTGGTTTTTCTGTTCCAGTTCATCATTTTCCTTTTGAAGAAGAGCACTTTGATCAAAATGCTCCGAGTGGTGATAGATATTGCACTTACCTAACAAAGAATATGTCTGCTCCCAGTGATGTTTCAGATGCCTTATATATTGCTTTGTAACTATGCCGGGGTTAACTAATTAGCTTGTTAAACAAAACTGCCAATGACAGCTTATGACAGCAAACTTTCCACATGAGTTGGAAGCGGTCCCAGATGACTAGACTAACACAACATCTGGAAAATACTCCCATTAAGAAAAACGATTACAGAAAAAACTAAATACGGACTTACTAGTCAAAACACATTTTGATTACTGAGTGAAACGAACAAATTGTCCTGAATGCATCTGGAAGCCATTAGATATTATTGCATAGCAATAAAAAATCATTATCAGCAAATAGTGAGTATATTTTCTTCATTGTCAAATGTAGCTTAGGTGAAAGTAGCCTAAAATTTTGCAGTAGTATCTGCTACTGATGGTGTATCTTCTCCAAAAAGTTTTAAGATCTAATTCATGCAGTCATAAGTAATTTGCCAGTTCTGCACTGAATAATGTATAGTACTTTTCTCTGAACTGAATGGAAATTTTGCCAAGGTATTGGCTAGAAATCAAATAATTTAGTTGAATCTCAAATTTATTAAGTATCTTATATGTAAAACATAAAAAATGAATGAAGGAGACTTAAATTATTTCAATGTTCTTTGTGTTTATTGGTTCCAGATTCAGGGTGCTGGAAATGGTGATTTGCAAAACTCTGTCAGAGCTAAAGGAGGTTTCCATTGAATGTTTTAATGGTCCTGACTCTCAGAGTTTGGGGGTGTTTTTTTAATTCAGAAACTATCCTAAAGGCCATAGAACTTTGATACTTCTGACTTACGATATTACTTGAATCTCAAAGTAATTCTGTTATCCCAAAATAATAAATATGGTATAATATGCATTGATCCCAATTGAGGAAAGCGCTTAAGCATGAGCTTGAGTCTCTTAAGGAAAATAACGTATCTACCTCTGAAAAGGAGTGGGTTTAGACATGTGCTTGAATGTTTTCCTTGCTTGGTCCAAGCATTGTGCAGCTTTAGATTTTCTTTGTAGTTTCTCTGTTATCACAATAAAGGGAGTTCCATTCAATCTTTCTGCATTGTGGACACTTCTAATTGCTTTCATATCACAGCCGTGCTTCAGTTAATTGATTCCAGTCAATAAAAGAGTGCTTTTTCATTGCTTTGGAACACATATAATCTTTGTAAACATTTCTAGAGTTATTTAGGCAAGTGTTAGGTTGGAGCACTTACATACTGTTGATCTGCTATTTAAGGTTCTCTGCCCACTGCCAACCTGCTTATGATGTAGCTGTTAATGCTACTTTGTGGAAAACAGAACACGAGGCTCTGAGATTTTATGGAGTTTATTCAAGGTAATACACAGAAGGAAATATATGTCTTATAACAAGAACTTCAATACTGTCTTTAATGGAGCTGACTATAAGCTTGATAAACAAACTCTGTGGTTTGAGAAGGTACCTGTCCAAGGATATTTAAAGCCTAGGGAAGAAGTAGTTTTTAGGATAGCTAAATAGGATCAACATGATGAGATTGGTCTTATAGAAAACCACTAAAATCTTCATAACTTAAATAATTTATAATTGGATCAAGCAAAACATTTAAACTACATTATTGAGCATATCCTTACTTTGATAGCCATGATATGGAGATTTGTTGACTCTTCCATTATTCAACAGCCAGTACAGCTGTGAGTCCCAGTTAATACTGGCTAGCTACACATATAAAGTAGTAAATAAAAAGTAGCAGAAGCTCAAAATTATTATCATGCTTCTGTTAACGTGCCAGTACTCAATTAAGTTATGTGAAGACAACTAGATACATACACAACTTGAAAATATGGGTAGTCATGATTTGCTGCTACATTTATTATGTGTTAGGGACATGTTCATTTTGGTAGGGTTGTATTGTTTCATTTCTCTGACAAATTAAGTTTTTGGATTGTTAGAGATGACATGGGGTTGCAAAGTTTGAGTGATGAGATGAGCTCCCAAACTGCAGTTACCAGATACCAGTTGCAGTTATCTTCATTTGAAGTGTGTGTTTGTTGTAGTTGAGTAACTATTATGTGATCATTAAAGTTTCTTTAGCATTAGTTATACAAGCTCCAAATAGAAACCAATACTGCACAGCGCTTCCTTTCCTTCAGGTCAATGTAATTTTAAGTAGCAGCATCTGACAAAATATGCTGGATTTTTACAAACCTGTAGGGGTTTCATTTACTTTTGTGATACTTGAAAACTGAGGTTGTCATAAATACTCTGTTATCCCTGTGCAGAAAAAAAAAAAAAAAAAAAAAAAAAATTAAAATCTCTGTATTGATCCTCTTTATAGTACTTTTTTCTACATAGTTAAATATGAATATAAAAGAACGTGCATTTTGAAAGACTGGTAGAAGATGAAATAGGAAGGCTTTTTTGGAGATTAAGGTACTCAGGTGGGAAATGAGTTCAGATTGATTTCCAGTTCTGTGACAGGCTTAGTGTCTGAGTTTCAGTTGAGTCATTCATGCTGAAGAGTACAACAGGGTTTTCAGAAGTGCCAGTTAAATACTTTCATAAAAATCTCTTTTTTCATAGCATATATATTATTAAGCTCCTTTTGCGGGTAGGTCTAGCCTCCATGTATGCTGTATGGGCTAATTCCGTAAGTGGATTAACAGGACTTGAAAAGACACCTTTAAATTGCAGTGTCACAGCTGCACTGAAATGGTATCTGTGCTGGCACTTCACAGTGTGCGCTCAGGCAACAGTAAAGCGGGATTTGTATCATGACCAGCTTCTGCTGGTCTTCCCTTTATTTTCAGGGAGGGACTTCAAAATCCTGTCATGGTTCATGGACAAAAATTATTGTCATGGTTTCAGGAAGGCACTCATGATGGGCAGAGTTTACTTGTTACCGGTTTGCAAAGTGTGTGCCAGTAAAAAGGGCCGTAAGAGTGAGACAGTAAGCAGGGAGCTGCATGGATAGGGGAGGGTGAGATGGGGACACATCTCAAGCATTTTTGGGTTGAGCTCGATCTGAAATGGACTTAGACCTGTAAAAAAAAAAAAAAAGGGGAAAGTACAAAATGTTCCACTTACTTATTTTTATTTCTGCTGCACTTAGGGAAACAGGACTCATTATATTCCTAATGAGTAAATACAGATACATTACTTCACCACCATTTTTCTTCATCTTGGAGCAACATGGGGACCTAGTATTGTGGTTAGCCACTGCAATTGGAAAGAGATAACGTTATTTTTTGTCTGATAGTTGGTTGCTTCAGTTAGAGTTGACCAGTCATTTAATTTGGCAAAGGTTTCAGGCAACATAATCAGTTCACTAAATCTTGTCAGGTGTATCCAAAATCCTATCTGTATTTCCTAACTTCATTAGTTGACTGCATTTAAAAACAAATTAAAAAACCCTTTCCCAACAACTTTTCCTACAAACCCTGCTTTGCTATATATATTTAGATCATCGTAGTTACAGTACTATTATTATTATCTTTTATTTTTTATTTTTGAATCAGTGGATTCTTATGTTGATGCCCATGACTCAGATGTATTCTTATGCCTTTTCAAGCCTCGGCTTTTTTTGAAGCTCATCAGTCAGTCACATTTATGATAGTGGTTTTGGGATGTGTTCATATCCACTGCGGGTCGCATGGAAAATCGCAGTGAAATTCTAGAAAATGGTAATTGTGTTTATCTGGGTCTGGTCTGACAGATACTGCTTTTCAGTCCCATCATTGATACCCATCAGTATCCTAAAAATATTGGGCAATTTTTATATAAAAACTAAGTTACATTTGGAGTGATCTGAATCCCTGTGAGAACTCAGTTGGCTGGGGTGTCCCAACAGAAGTTATATAGAGAAACTGAGCTGAGGAAGAGTAAAGAAAACAAAAGAGCATGTATTTAGAGTAGCGGTGGTCTGATAAATATTCACTGATTAGTGTACCTCTCTAACCGAGAAGGAATCATAGAAGGAATTTAATTGAAAGTTAGGTTAGGGTGCTGGAAGTCTCATTAAATTAGTTTCTAAGAAAAATTATGAAAAATTGCAGAAAAAACTTGCTCTGGCAGGAAGGACTGACGCACTTTCAAGCTTACGGACTTGGAGGGGCAAGGAAGGAGAATGATATAGAGGAAGCAGAAGCCCTAATGTGGGAAGGGCATGGAATTGCAATTAATTCTTCTGGAGAATCTGATAATTGATGGAAGGACACTTCCGTGTATTGCTTTCTACAATCAGTCACACTCTTCCATGCCAGAACTGGCTACATTTTATTGGCATATTTTATTTGATTATAGCAAAAAAATGTTAATTTTGAAGAGCACACATATATGCTCACTTTTAAGACAGAGCAATATTAATACCATTGCTTTTCTTTGATTTATGAGTAGTATGAGTAGCAGTAGTATTGCAAGGAATTCCGCTGTAGCAAGCTGCTGTAATATGGGTCAGATGGTCACATGCATCATCCGGTTGATGCAAATATAGACTTACTGCATTTCCAATTTCTAAAAACTTGAGAGAATTGTTTAAAAGTAAGAAGCAGGGAGAAAAATATGACTCAGAAATTGTATTTGTCCACATAGTGATAACAGATGAGCCCATAATGATAGGTGGAAGATGAAGGATAGAATCTGCGTGTTTGTGTTATTTTTACTACAAAAATCAGTCGGAGACATCTTTTGATTCCAGAGGAGCTTTATACTTGGCACAGCTGCAGACATGACTGTGTATCTTGAAGAGGAGGAGGAGTGGGTCTGCTGGCTGTTTACATCTATAGATGTACATAATTTCACTTCCTCTGGAGCCATGACCCTAAGCCCATCACTTCATACCTGTCATAAAATTTCTAAGTGGTCCTAAACATTTCCTCTGAAAGATCTTTACAGTTTTTATCCCAAAGGTAGAGCATGGATTTACTTGAACTAGGCTGGAATTTCATTTTGTGTGGAATGCCATGCTCTGATTCATACAACAGGGCAGACTTTTAATGACAGAGAGTTACAGGGAGAAATCTTTCAGAGAATGTCTGGCAGAACAGGATCTTACCAAATCAGAAATATTCAGCTTTTCCTTCTTTCCTAGTATGTGAATTATTCCCCTCATAACTTGGGTCTAGTGAAATGGTTGTTGATTTGGATCCAGATAGCCTGATTAAAAAGTGACTACTGCCTCAGAAAAATGTCTCACAAAATGAATGATATTCCATATTGTTTGTTCTTTTTTTATTAATATAGTGGATGGACTAATTCTCCTACTGAATAGTAACAGCAAGAAAGCAAGAGATTCAACTATAGGAAGAAAATGTTTTCATGCAAGGTTTGATTAATATGAAGGACAGCACATGATAAGAATAAGGAAAATGAACGTGAGAAAGACAAGAAAGACAAGCTTCGGGTAGGAAAAAGAGGTAAAACAAGAAGTTATACATGTCTATTTATAACACAAGAAATTAAGTTTAAGTTAAATAGAGAACCCCAATTAAACGGTAGGAGGTGAATTAGCACTGATTCCTGGTTAATTTGTGAATGAAAGATGCAGAAAATTCTTTCAGTTATTTCATTGACACCTACAGGACTGTTAACAAAGATTCCCAGAAACAGTCACCACTTTTCATATGACTGCAGAATAACACCCTTGCTTTGGCAAAATAACAGTGAAAAGGTGTCAGACAGTATTGCGAGGTGGTTGGGTTTTTTTTTTTCAGACTCGGTATGAAGTAATTTTCTTGTAACATGAAGAATCATCTTTCTTAGACATCACACTCAGGCTACTATAAATAATCCTTTTAGCACATTCTCAAGCTTTCACCTCTCATGTATTCAAGCAAAAATGAACTGTTTAAATGTGTATATTCAAGGGGGAAAGACTTGCTGGGTCAACATAATTGTACATAAGAATGACAAGTACTTGTTAATTTATACTTCTCAGAAGATTTTTTTGTTTGTTTGTTTTTTGGAACTTTTTTGCTGTTACTTGACTTCAGAGTGAGAATGAACTGTAGCCCTTTTGATGTGTATTCAACAGGAAGGTCTTGAAGGTTGAATAGTAAGTTCATGTACAAAAAACTCTCGTGTCAGCATTGACTATTGTATATTAATGCCAGTAGAGAAAGCTTTAGTTAAAGCTGCCAAAGGCTTGTGGACACTGCCTTTTTTATTTCTTATTGTAAACACCTGGTTTTGATTATGCATAGTTTTTACAAGAAACTGAATTATTCATATGAAATGTTCGGTGCTTTGCTTCTGCCTTTTAGGATTGTGTTGTGTAAGAGACACCTGCAGCGAACGAGAGGTGACTGGGTGTTTGGCAGAGTGGATTGACTCTGCATGATAAATCCCTTTTTCTTTGTCAAAGGTAAAGATATAAAAAAAAATGGGAAAATACTCGTTTTTCCCTTCAGTTTCAATGACCTTTGAGATAGTTGTGTTCTCTTTGAAGTGCTTTCAGAATGAACTCTGCCTCTGAGAAATCAGTTTTCCTCGCTATCCTCCTGCAAGAGTTGCACACGCAGAGTGTGATTGCGGCAGCTCCAAACAGGGCACTAAGAACACAGCGCCCATTTGCAGTTTAAATGTAACAGGAAGATTCTTCCAACAAATAAAATGACTGCAAAAATGTAAATTATTCAGCAAGGCTGTGGTGCATCCCAGGTTGTGCAGTGCTGATCTAAGTCTGAAAAAAGAATAATCTGCAGCAAAGGCAGGATTCTTAACCTGATCTGCTGAGGGAATAACAAGGCAAAATGAAGAAAATAACCAGCTTTAGTTGTTTATCATCCAGTTATCTTTCTGCTGTATCAGGAAATTTCTAGGCATTGGTCTCTGTTTGCCTATAATTAAGTTGAGATTAGAACTGAAATAAGTATTAGGTTTTAGAAATCTGAAACTGGAAGTCCGCTTAAGTACCTGTTTCTCAAGGGCACAGGTAGCTGTGACCATGAATGGTAGGAGCTCCCTTCTGCTAGGGAGTTAAGTTCTTTATCTCCTCTAAACAATCCTCTTTCACAGCGTGGACTACCATAATTAAAAGCTACTGTTAGGGTTGGGGATCTGAATTAGTCCCCATATGCTTCCTCAGGTGTGACTATGCTTGAGGTTGGGGTCAAAGTCAAGCTTTGGAAAGATGAGTCTTCAAGAACTCAGCGAATTTTAAAAGCTCTAAGAGTTAAAGAGAGCTGGCAGTAGTAGGGATTGGGGTTTTTCTGTTTAAATGACTCATCACTCTTCTAGACTTCAAATTAAGTTTATGGTTTGAATTAAAGTTAGATTATAACACTATAGTGATTCAGCTTTTTGGCGCTTAGTTTTAGGAAGGTGTCTGGCAGGGCCTGTTTACGCCCCGGTACTGCAGATATTGATCAATATATTGATATTACCAAGCATGTATTTGGGCTCAGAGTCAGGGCTTCTGGTTTTGAAGCTCAGCTACTAAAAGGTTAAAAGGAAGGCTGAAGATTGATGGAGATTTTTTCTTTTGTGTTATTGTAGGAATTGATCTCCAAAGTTAAATTCAGGTTTTGGGGTTCAGGCTATTAAGATCCTCATTTATGGCTAGATTCAGTATATGTTTAGTAATAGCATTTCAGTGTATTTCATTAATGTTCAATTTATAAGTTTCAGTCTTCGTTTTCAGATATTTGTATGTTTCAGTTGCTTTCCATGTCACTTACTGTAGAGACTGGCCTCACTCTTACAATTGAGGTTAGCGTGTGTGGGCTGGAGTTAATATTTAGGCATCTACAGCTTTAAGAACCAATAAATGTGGGCACACATAAACCACAGCTAGGTATTTTATTTTTATAAAGGGATTAATCTCTAACTATAAAGAAGATTGAGTTTAGGTTTCAAGGACTTAAAAAATCCAACACATATGTTATCTGGGGACTTCAGAGATAGGGTTAGAGTTTGGAGAAGTCTGAGAAGTTGAAATCTGTTGTTGTTCTGGAACCTGTGGGTGGTGGGAGCTGAAAAAAGGTTTCAGAAAACTTTCAGAAGCCAAATCTTCACGAGCAGGTACTATTGCAAGGTTCTCCAGAAGTTGTCTGGTACCAGTAAGTGCCTAGTGTCTTATGTTTTCTTTCAAGGTTTGAATGACTCCCATAAAGTTGAGTCCCATAACTGAGTTACAGTGGGCTGTGGTAGGAGTATGAAAAATTTCAAGGCCTGTTTTATCTATTAAAAACATAGGGGGTCAGACTATACTTGGATTAGGAATTGTTTCATTTTTTAGTCATTTTAGCACCATATTGTATTCCACAGACACTGTACGCTTAAGTGCTGGTTTGATGTTAGTAGGAGATAATATCTCGTGTTCTGAGGGTGTTTTTGCATCTATGAAACCCACACTTAGGGTTAAGTGTTGGAAACCCAAAGTCCAGAAATCTGTGGCCCTTATAAAATCTGAAGGTACAAAGAAGATGATGTAGCATCAGAGGAACTAGTGCTTTATATGCTGGTTTAGTATGCAAATAATACTTTAAGAGGCTTTTTTAGTTTATTTAGGCAATTGGGTTACACTAGGGTTTGGGAAACCAACACCCCAGGAGCCTTATTCATTGATGAGACAAACAGGGTCAGAAGAGTTGGTATTGGCAGGGGTATTAAAGACTCCAGTAGTCTTTAACCGAATAGATGAATCTGGTACTTAAACTCAGGGTTAGAGGCTATAAATTAAGATTATGAAACCTGGAGCGGGTATTCCCTCTCTGTGGTGTAGATTTTGGGGATGAAGTTTTCAGATTTTGACTGTTGACGTGTCTGTCCCTTAGTTTTAGTTGTGTGTCGCCTTGGTGTTTGGAGGCTGAAGTCCCGGGACCCTGCTTCTTTGGTGGTACTTTACAGAGCTGTAACTTGAGCTGATGACATTCATTGGCTGTAAATGCTTAATAGTATTTTTTTACTGTATAGATGGCTAAATTACGTACATTCTGATGTAATGTTTAGGAAACTACAGTGTCAGAAATCCATTTAATTGATTGCTATTACTGGTATCGTTTATCCTACCCCGTGCTTAGACTAAGCCCATCACAAAGTGTAGCCTGAGTAACAGCCAGGGAGCGGATCCCTGCAAAGATCCCAAAAGAGAAAACAGAAGCATCTTTCCACCCCAACTAACTCTCACCCTCGTAGAATATCCAGACGCGGTGCATATCTAGGCAGTAGAAGAATAAGGGCTGTCAATTTCTGTGCTCCGGGACATTATTAATTCTCCAGTTAGCAACAGGAAAATACACCTTTCTCTTCCCTAAGGCACAGCATTGAAGTGTTGGTGCATCTGACAGGTTTTTGCACCTCATTTGCCATCACTGTGAAAGGGAGGGACAGGACACTGAATTCTGGCAACAGATTCCTATGTTTTCTGTAACTAACATCTGAGAATAAATCAGTAGCTTAGCGTCTGTTTCTGTTACAGTATTCTCTTAGCTGATGGCTCTTTGACTCAACTTTTTGAGGGACTCTGGGTTGTAATGAGGACTGCAAGTAGAAGAAAATCTCTCCTGTGGGCAAAGAATTCAGGAGTTTGCATCACTTCAAATGGGATGGCAGGTTTATAGATAATACTTGACTGCAATAAAAACTTTGTCTGAAAAATGACTTATTTTCCTCGGCTGAACTGTGAAGATTCCTTTCCTAGTGTAGACTGTGAGAAGGAATCTCCTTTTTTTTCCCCCCAAAAAACAGAACAGGTTTTGGATGTTAGATTCTGAGGTGAGAAAGGAGGTGCGTTTGTAACTGGGATGCCACGAGAAGGTGTTTAAGGGAAGTAGCGGGTCATCTTTATAAGCTTCTGTTCTTCCAAAGAAAATCTCAGCATTGGCTTTTATACCTCTGCTTGCGTATTGCCTCGCAGGCTGTCCCTGCTGTGCACTCTTCAGTTGGCAACCAATATCTTCTTTTTGTATGTGGCTGTGTCAGCGAGTATTCCAGAGTACATCAGGTTTTTTAACGACTATTGTTTCGTAGTAATATTTTCATAACATTTTCATAATATTCAGAATCTGTTAGGTGCCTTTCAGAACAAACAAGAAAAAGTCCTCACCCTGTGCATCTAACAATCTGGTTTTAGTACCTCATCGGAGATGTCGCTGGAGGATGGGTCTTCTTACAGGCAGCTTTCTTTTATACTTTTCAGAATGAGTCATATGTTTTTGTGAGCGAAGCAGTTGGTTTAAAGATTAAAATTATAAATAACGCACCACCCTTAAAACAGTTCTATTCCGGAAAGATTAGGCTGAGTGAATTGTCAACATTCTTTGCTGAAAGTTAGTTTTCAGAAAATAAGAGAAAATTCTAGGGATGCTGATAAAGAATATGTGTTGACATAAGAATACTCTTGAAAGACAACATTACTTACCCTTTGTTTATGGATGCTGTGCCTGAGAAACAAATCTATACAGAATTAATCAGACTGCGAATCAAAGAATTTGTGTAACCAAAATAGTATACAGTAACTATGCTGCTTAAAAGCATGGCCTTCCAGAAATCATGTCATTAATAAAATGAAGTTGTTAATTCTTTCCTTTTCTGCTGAGGAGTGAGAACCTAGCATGTAGGTGTTTGTGCTGAAATAATGAAAAGGGACACTATAGCCCCTGCTCTGCCTATACTTCAGTAAGTGATTCAAACCTATTATTGCTGATGTTAAGTCCAGAACATGAGAAATGAACAGGATGGACAGACAAATTTTACGGGAAAGCTCAATCTAACAGCATGCCAAAAAACACTCCTACGTGAGGTCAGTGACTATACAATGATGTGAAATAACAGTGAAAACTAACTCTGAGATGAATGTGGGGGCCACATGAGGAAGAACAGCTCAAAGAAAGATGCCGCAATGGTCACCTCTTGGGGACCATATGATAGGTTCTTGGCTGTCCTGAATCCACAGAAAGGAAAATGTGTTGAAAAGGGAAGCAGCTTGCTTGGCCTTCATTGCCAAGTTCAATGGAAATTCAGATCTCTTGATGTTTTAATTAATCTTTTTTACCTTGATTCTTCTTTAAGTATGCTAAGAGTAGGCAAATCAAGTATCTAAGAATATCGCAAGTTTCAATTAAGGATATGCCCCAAATTCACCAGTCTTTTCAGGAGAACAGCATTTCCTTCTAAATGTTTAGCTTAACTTTTAGATTAAAATAATTTTATGTAAATGTGTTATGAACTCCACACTTTCAAAATGATCTTTGGAATCCTTAAGGTTGACATCTGCTAGTAAAAAGAATTATTAGGAAAGATGCAAGGATGGAGAAGCTAAAGCAGGTGGACTACAGACAGTCTGTCAAATTCTAGGAGATTCATTTCAGAATGCTCAACACTATGCAACTTCCATTTTCAGATAAAGAAGGAGCTCCTGTGAAGATAGTGTATTTAAAATAAATAAACCTGTTCTCATGTGAAATTGTGAGCCAAGTTTAAACCAGCAAGATCTAAACTATAAACAGAGATAAGGTACTGCTCATAGCTTTTTAGGCATAAGTTTATGACCTTTTCAATTGGGTGTATGTGCTATTATCTATTTCTATGAAGATTCTTTTTTTTGGCGCTATTAAACCTAGAAAAGGGTAAATGTGTGACTTTGTCTTGAGTAAAAATTGTTTAATAAGCAAATAAATTTCAGGTGTAGGCATTTAAATTCCCAATCCATTTGATGCTTAGTTTTAATGCATTAAAGTGATTTTTCTATCCCAATACTAGAGCTGTGAGAATAGGATAGGTTAAAGGGTTACATTTCTGAAAAAAAATCAGTGTTTTAAATTAAAGGATATTTTTTCAAGCTTCTGTCATCAAAGGCGCAGATAACAAACTGCGAGTGCAAGACTATTCCAAAACGGTAACACAGTGGCTTGAACTCTCTCTGTCAGCCACAGCAGAGTGGTAGGACAATGGACAGATGGACTGATGCAGCGTAACTCTGGTATAAGCAACACAGAATATAGGCATTGCTCTGCAGCAGAGCTGCTGGTGCTTTGTCTTTTTTACTTCACCTGAGACTTCCTAATCGTGAAACTATCTCAAAACTATGGTAAGGATTTGCAACTGCTGGTGTTTTCAGTATTGCTGGCAGCAAAGAAAATAGTTCTGCGACGCAGTAAAGAACCATCATAAATTCAAACCTGTATATATTAACATAGTGCAAACCTGAGCTTCATTCAGTTTGCTTTCTATAAGGAAGACAGAACAAACGTGCACATTATTCAACCTCTGGTGAAGCTTGAACACTTATTCCGAAAAGGACATTGAAAAAGAGGGTATAAATGTTGTGCCTAATTTGCACAGAGTGAAGAACAAACAGGAAAACTCAGCTATTTGTAATACTTTGTAAACGTGATGATAAATATTTCATTTAGGACTTCATTTAGGAAGTAATTACTAAATGAGCCTAGGAAGGCATCAAGTAGGAAAATTCCCTAAATTAGTTGTTTACATCAGTATAATGTATACCTAAAATAATAGATGATATTGTAATGTATTCCAGCCTATTACCTCTTTGTGAAAAACCACAAAAAATCCAAGCTTTTTTTTTTCCTCTGTGTATAATAAATTTTAAACCTTACAATTTTAAATTCCCAGGAGTTGTGCAGAAGGTAAGTAGTTTCCCATTCTAAAAAAGTTTCAGAATAGGTACAAACCCTGAATATTGTCTTGCGGCTTTATTAAAATTATTGTGGTGTTTCCTTCTGGTATTTTTGATGAGGAAAACGTGAAGGAGAGACTGGCACTATTATGTGACTGTCCTGTTGTGCATTGGTGTAGATATGGGATGAGCCCTTTCGTTTCACCTTAAATTTACTGAAACACATGGTGTCTAGAGGGTATGCAGTGGTGGTGGTTGCCTTCTGTTTTGACCAGCTGTATTATCAGATCCAGTGACAAAATGGGCCAATTAAGGCAAACTTTAAACATCGTATGTTAACGAGAAGCTTAGCACCAGTGTTACCGGCAAGCTTGAACCTGGAGCAGGAAAGTTCGAGGAGATCTTAGAGGATGCAACTCAAGACGGAGAGGCAATGAAAGCATAAATGAATCCTCAGTATTGGTGGGGATGATGTATTAGTTTGTTTAGCCAGCAGGGCGTTGATGGTAATGGGTTGGGCTGCAGACACAGGACGTGTGAGGAGAAGTCGAATTTGGCGTCAGTGACCAGCTACCAAATCGCAGGCAGTGGGGAGTAACTGGAATATACAGTCATGAAGGAAAGGGGAACAGCCCTCGCTGCCAGCAGATAGGTTTATGTGTTTTTGTCTTTGGGAATCCTGGGGGGGTTTGGGGAGACGACTGTGGAATTTGCAAAGGTTGCAGAAGTTTGGCACCATTTTAGGGCTGATGTTATATTCATAACATTCTGTTCCATGGCTCTGACTTGGGCTGATGACTCTGCGTTACTTAATGGTAACGCCCTAGTGTTCTTCTCCTGGGGGCTCGGGTTACTCAGCGAAGTTAATTATGTGGCCAGATAAAACTTTGCGGTTATTGTGACATCGTGTTGAGATTTATCTGGTGACACTTAGAGCAGGATTTCAGAAATTCAGGGTCCTGGATTCAGTGAAAGTAGAGAAAGTAGTCTAAAAATATTAACCAAACTCCATGGTCTGATATGGAATACCGTGAGCGTTTTTGGCTGCCCATGCACAAGTTACTGAAACTAAGACAGGTGAAAAGAGAGGCTGTGATAATAAATCAAGTAATGGGAAGATGCAAGGGGAAACCACAGAAGATTTTAGTTTGTAAATTCTAGCAAAGAAGGATTTTGATTTCTGTGTCTAAATACCTCCAGGCAAGAAGGGTCTGGGGGACTGAGAAGAAGAGAGTTATTTAAACTAAAGAGCAACAGCAGCCAGAAGTCAGGTAGTTTTAAGCAGTTTGTAAGTAAGCTTATGCAGGAAAATAGAATAAAGTTCTTAAGCATTGTATCACTGAGGTTTGGAAACAGCCTTCTGATCAAATGAGTTTTAAGATGGAGCTGGATGCGTTTTTGAACCAGGTGAAATGCTGTGGGAGCAGGATCTCGGTGACGCAGGATTTCCTTCCTGGTGTCTCTCCCTTGCTCTCCTCTCCGTCTGCATCCCTAAAAGAGAATCACGGCATTGAGGCTGTATTATTAACCTGTTGTGAATTTGCGAGCCTGTTACTGTAAGACGGTAGAGCGTGGACAGTTATTTTAGAGACATTACTTCACTGTAAATGGACCTGATTAATTTCCATTTACTAAGTCATGTATCATGGCCATCTGTTGAAGAGTCTTATTTGGACAGGCAGTAAAACTTTGCCATTACATAATTATATGGAGAGGCAACAACAGTCACTTCCCAGCTTCCTGAAGCTGGAGCGCAAACACCGATGGCCCTAATGTTTTGCTTCAGTCCCTTTCCTGCTGGGGGTAGTTGCAGCTTTCTCAGTGGCTTAGGGGATACCTGGGGCAAGGAGAGGAGGACTCCTCCGTCGGTCCTCTGAACTTTGTCCTTCCACTTCTGTGAACTCTGTTCTTCACTTACTGGTTGCTCTTGCTAACTGTGAAATTTAAGCAAATTTTGATAAGCATAAGAGCAAGAAGAATCATTGGGTACCGCAGTAGTCATAAAAGATAAGGCATGTAGCATCTGCAGCTTTCTGTGTCCTATAAAATTTTATAAAATATTTATCCTTGCTGTTCAGCACAGTTTCCCACACAGTTTGTTTTAGTATCAGAAGGAATGTTTAAGATGATTATATTATTGTTGCAGGTGATGCTGTTAGAGCATCTTGATCACAGTACAAGGCCATCTTTTAATCCAATTTTGAAACCAAAACTAAATTTAAACTTTTATCTTCTTAATGACAAAGGTGATATCTCTGAAAAAAATCTCCACGAAATACCAGTTTAGGTTAATACAAGATAATTTAAATGCAGCTTTCCTAGTTCATGTATTTTGTAGCAAAATCACATCACTAAATAGTGAAGAGTGAGAAAGTGTATGTATTTGCCATTAGTCCCTCATAACTGTTGAATGAAAGGAAATACTCGTATTGGCCCAACCGTAAAATAAGGTTCTGTTCTTTTGAAGTCCATTCCCACCTTACACCTTAATGAAAGCAGTTTAATTCATGAGTCTCAAACTTAGCTGTCTCAGTTAATCTCTGAATAGTCACTTGCATAATTAAGATGTCCACAGCGCATGATAAATGTCTGTAGTTTTCACTCCCTTTTTCTTTTTCCTTTTTTTTTTTTTCCTCCCCTGTGGGCATCATGTATGTTCACCCTCTGGGACCTTTGACTTCTGCCAGGACAGTAGTTCGCTTGTGATTCATATGTGAACTTCAGAAAATAGGGACACTAAGTGATGATTTCGGGGATATGATGTTACTGACATCCTTTTCAACTTTTTACATTTATATAATCACTGTGTCTGGAGTAATATTAAAGAGCATTGCAAATAACACTTATTTGGGGCGATGATTCTTTCACAAGACTGTCTGGCACATTGCAGTTTTTTACCAGATGTTCTGATTTACAAGTACTGTTGCTCATCTTACAAAGTAAACTTATTTTAATTAGGGCCAAAACAGCTTTAAAAAAACCCCAAACCACTGCATAATCAAATATTTTCTTTACTTACAAAATCTACCTATGGAAAACTGGGGTAGAACATTCCCTGAGTAACTGCCGTACCAATGCTGCTACTGCCAGCAGAAATGACAATTTTTATGATGTTTAATTTTTTTGTGTGTGTTGCAAAACATGTTTAATCTAAAAAACATGCATTAACGTCTTCTGAGAACATCTAGCAAGAGAAGAGATCCTTTTCCATCGCTGTGATAATTCAGGTAATAGCAATGATTATTCTCATCAGAGTCTCTCAAAAGTGTTCTACAGCTTTCTTCGAACATAGGGCCAAAATCGGGATGTGACACTATGGATAACATTGTATAATAACTAACAAAAAATGAAACAAGAACGCATCGCATGTCTTGTGTGCAATGCTTTTGTTCAGGTATCAGCGGGAAGCTTTTTCCGTCTC